>OW203767.1:29360064-29707593 GCA_934045905.1 Leuctra nigra | reverse complement strand
TGGCACGCAAGCCTGCGATACACAGATGGGAGTTGTGTTGCCTACCCTCCTGCATTAGAGATCAACTAACTAGAGGGTCAGTGAGACATGTAAGGTTGTGGGTATTGGATGGAAAAAACAAAAAATAATAGCATTAAATACATTCGCTTGACCATTTTGCAGGAGGTTAGGCAACACAGCTGCCCTCTGTTCAATGCGGGTTGCTTCGAGTCTGGACTGCGAAGTAGCACGTGACCACACGCGTAACAAACATATGTGCACCAATCGGCGTCAAGCATACAATATATTATGATAATTGAGCTAGGGAATCGAGTGTCTCCTGTTCGCTCTTTTGGCACGAACCTCTGCTTTTATTATTTTTTTTTCTGCCGGTGAGAAATTGAAAAATATCTTAAAAGGTGCTGCGGTGCAACGTGAAATGTGCGTTTATAATAATTATGTAAATAATAATCTTTATTAGCCTTTTCCAAAATATATTGGGTAAAGGAGCATGCACGTTATTAATAATACGATAATACGTTTTTTTAATAATATTACCCCTCCTGACTATCTTGATGCTATCTTGCTAGCACCTTTTAAAGTGGATATTTTTGAGTGTGTGGTTTGACCCATGTTTTCCTACCCACCTCCTTGTTTGAATACGCTAGGCGTAGAAGAGCGAACGGGAAATGGTATGTGCAGTGGTGTAGTCGAGGGTATACGCGGGTATAGCATACCTAAAAAAGTATTTTCACTGGAAAGTATACCCAAAAAATTAGAAAGGGTATACGCGGGTATACGCCGTATACCTAAAAAATAGTTTTGCTGAAGAGTGAAGATGTCAGTAATACCTACCCCATAAAAAACACTCCGTGTAAAAATACCAGCCAAGTCTCTTCAACTAAAAAATTATAAAATCTAAAAAATTCTGCACTGAAAAGTAGTGATATCAAAAAATGGGCCAAGTCAAAACTTTATTTTAAAATCAAAAAATACTTGGCGCATCGTGTATACATAGTTTAGAAGTATATACCAGATAGAAAATATACATCAAATAAACATCATACATATAGTATACATATAATTCCCTAAAAAAAACGATGCGCCAAGTATTTTTTGATTTTCAAATAAAGTTTTGACTTGGCCCATTTTTTGATATCACTACTTTTCAGTGCAGAATTTTTTAGATTTTATAATTTTTTTAGTTGAAGAGACTTGGCTGGTATTTTTACACGGATTGTTTTTTATGGGAATATCACTCCTTTTTTTAGTTTATTCTTAGAACTTGTGACGTCATATCGATTGAACAATTACTAAATCCATTAAAAAAGTCGCCATTGACAATTTGGTTCACTAATGAAAATCTGCGTATGGTACTATATATATTTGCTTTAAATGATCTTTCATGAAGAATAGCAAAGGTTTCATTCCTATCATTCAACCGAGTTCCGAGATATGGCAACACTTCGGTTTTCAAAATGGCTGCTGAACTTACTGCACTGCCACATAGAATGTATATCTATAAATGATGTGTATCATTTTAAGCTTTCTGAATATGTATTCATTATATGGGAGGGGATTATAATAATTTTTAAATTTGAATGACGTAATTTCTGGTCTCATAAATAGAAAATTTCTAGTTTGACTGTTCCTTTTCCATAAAGATGACCTTCCGAATCGTTTGGCGGTAGTTTCATACCGATCAGTCAACCAATTTTCAAGATATGACGTTACTTCAGGTTTCAAAATGGCTGCTGAAATCACTGACCACTTGAATTATAATTTAAACATGATTACATTTTATTATAAGCTGTCTCAAATAGTATATTTATTGTCAGTGTTGTGACTAGATAATTTTATTTTTATCTAGATAAAGATAATAGATAACTGCCAAAAATTTATCTAGATAAGATAATAGATAATTGTTTAAAAAATTATCTAGATAATAGATATAGATAAAAAAAATTATCTAGATAAATATTAAAAGATAAAAGATAATTTTCTAAAATCTCGTCTAATTTCATTTTACATAGGTATTATAATAAGGTATCTATAAACATTTACTTTATAGGCATATCTAACCAGATTATTGATGTTCCTACTGCCTGTGATTAAAATTTACTAAAAGTGAAGGGACTATTTTTATTATACGGGATTATAATTTTAATTTTCTAATGCGTAAATTTGGAAACGTCGCATATGCCTCATTATCTATCACAGATTTCATTATAACATTATTTTCTAACAAATGTTTTGAAAAGTATTGGCGGATAGGATACAGTATTTTTGGTAGGAACGATGAGGTACCTAAGTAAGTAAATAGAATGTAAGACATAATATTAAGTTAAGCTTCTTTCCTTAATATACCGGGTTGCGCAAAAAAAAACACCCTGATTGAGAAGTCAAAACTATTATAAATAGGATTCTGAAATTTGTACACATATTAGAAAACATACCAAAATGTAATATGTGCAAGTTTCAAAAACATTTCTATAGTAGGAAAAAAGTTACAGCTGTTCAAATTTTGGTTGTCAAAAAATTAATTATACGGAGCTCAAATAGCTCGCGTCCAGAAAACTTCCAATGGCCGGGACGCTGTTTCTTCAAAACTACGTACGATATCTAGCTGAAAATTTCAAAATATATCGAAAATATAAGATCAATTGTGTACAAATGTCATTCAATTTAAATAAATTGAACGAAAGTTATGTGATCTTGAAGTTGAGCGTAAAATCAGAATAATGTAGATTATTTCTAAATTTTACACACGTTATAAAAGTGATTTTTCCCCCACTATTCTGTTTTCATGCTCAACTTCAAGATACAATAACTTTCGTTACATAAATTGATATTGATTGAAATTTTTACACAATCGATCTTAATCTATTTTGAATTTAATTTGAAATTTTCAGCTTGATATCTTACGTAGTTTTGAGAAACAGCATCCCGGCCATTGGAAGTTTTCTGGACGCGCGCTATTAGAGCTCCGTATAATCAATATTTTGGCAACCAAATTTGAACAGCTGTAATTTTTTTCCTACAATAGTAATGTTTTTGAAACTTTTACATATTACATTTTGGTATGTTTTCTAATAGGTATGTGTACAAATGTCAATATCCTATCTAAAATAGTTTCGATATAAAACCGTCTCAATCAGGGTGATTTTTTTTTGCGCCACCCGGTATTATGAATTCTAATCTAGTGGAGCGGTCGCTCCACCCAGCCAAGTCGTACTGTACACTCACAGTAACTCAACATAACGTAAAAGACTATATAAACTGAGGAGCAGACCAACCACTTTTACTGTAAGCAACAACATAGCATTTTCGGCCTACTGGATCTCAAAATTGAAAAATATCACATTGTTGCGAAATATCTTAATTTCGAGCTTGATTCAGATGTCAGGAAACAAACACCGCTGTCACCACCGCAGCCTAAACGGCTGAGCCGATCGATCTGAAATTTTTACCACATAAGCACTTTTGGCGTCTGAGGTGCCTTTTTATAAAACCAACCGGAAGCCGCCATTTTGAAACCGGAAGTGACGTCATATCTCAAAAACGGCTAGACCGATCGGATTGAAACAGCGCCAAATGATTCAAACGCTCATATATATGGAATATCAATAGTTGAAGTAGAAATCTACTATAACTGAAACCGGAAATGACGTCATAATAATGAAGAATCAGACTTTCATAATCTTTTACTAGAATAACTACATATTTAGAAGGCTTATAATGATGCATATCATTTATATAAATAAATTCTAGGTGGCAGTTATTTCAGCCGCCATTTTGAAAACCGGAAAAGATGCCATATCTCAAAAACGGCTGAACCGATTCGATCGAAGCTTTCGCTATACTTCATGTACTATCATTAATAGCATTATTTAGTACCTTATTATTGCTTATTATTTTTAAAGAAATTAGTCATTGTTGCCCCGATAAGTGTTACACGTTGTGAGAATAATCTAAAAAAGGAGTGATATCCCCATAAAAAACACTCCGTGTAAAAATACCAGCCAAGTCTCTTCAACTATAAAAAAATAGAAGAAATCTAAAAATTCAGCACTGAAAAGTAGTGATATCAAAAAATGGGCCAAGTCAAAACTTAATTTTAAAAACCAAAATATACTTGGCCATCGTTTTTTAAGGCATTAAAGGTATATTATATATATTTAGGCACAATGATTTTTGGCACTTCTATAATATACACGATGCGCCAAGTATATTTTGGTTTTTAAAATTAAGTTTTGACTTGGCCCATTTTTTGATATCACTACTTTTCAGTGCTGAATTTTTAGATTTCTTCTATTTTTTATAGTTGAAGAGACTTAGCTGGTATTTTTACACGGAGTGTTTTTTATGGGGATTTACATTACATGGTATTTTAAAATTAAAATAGATAAATATTTTTTATCTAGATAAAAACAAAAGATAACGATTTTTTTTATCTAGATAAAGATAAAGATAACATGAAAATTA
Source organism: Leuctra nigra (assembly GCA_934045905.1). NCBI lineage: Eukaryota > Metazoa > Arthropoda > Insecta > Plecoptera > Leuctridae > Leuctra > Leuctra nigra. Next base: position 29,703,129 of record OW203767.1, on the reverse strand, counting down.
TTTATCTAGATAAAGATAAAGATAAAAAATAATTATCTAGATAATTATCTAGATAATTTTATCTAGATAAGTCACAACACTGTATTGTATCAAAATGTAAATTTGTGAGATTTTTAAAATGTGTGACGTCATTTATGGTTTCGGTATGGGAAACTGCAAATATTATTGATGATAATGCATTAAGTTGACCGTCTAAATTGTTTAGCGCTGGTTTCGTTCAAATCTATTTAGCCGTTATTGAGATATGATGTCACTTACGGTTTCAAAATGGCGGCTTCCGGTTAGTTTTATAATAAGTCAAATGAGATATCAAAAGTACATACGTTACATAAAAAACAAAATAATCGGATCAAATTTGTTGCCGAAATGCCAATCGATGTATTTCAAATTTCATGACGTAATTTCCGGTTTCGTTAACATAAATTTTAGTCTGTTGCTATTGATAATCCATAAAGTTGACCGTCTGAATCGTTTGGCGCAAATTTCGTTCCGATCGTTCTAGCCGTTGACGAGATATGAACTTCCGGTTTCAAAATGGCGGCACAAAAATGCATGGGGTGAAGGTTAAATCAGACGCCAAAAGTGCACACGTGGTAAAAATGTGAGATCAATCGGTTTAGCCGTTTAGGGTGTGGCCTGTTTACCGGATTTTAGCTCCACCCTACTACTGAGATTATTATTATTATGAAAACCGCCCTTAAACACTGTTTTCACGGCCCTCTAGCGCGCAAAGGGCGTAACCTATTGTTCCCAAATTTGGTATATGTTGTAGGGTAGGCCATAGCTCGAAATTAAGATATATCACAACAATGTGAGATTTCCCAATTTTAAGATCCAGTAGGCCGAAAATGCCACTTTGTAGCTTACAGTAAAAGTAGGTTTGCTCCAGCCTTTATATGAGAGTGTGCGCGCGCCGTACGACTTGGCTGGCGTGGAGCGACCGCTCCACTAGATACTTAAAATTTTTGTGGTGATTTACGTCTAGTATCATTTCGTAAGCAAAAAACTCAGAAGAGTTAATTTCAAAGTGTCAAAAAAACAAAAAAAAGCCCTGCGGGGCAAGGTTGTGCCTACCCACCCTAAACCACTCCAAAGTGTAAAATTATAAAATGTTGAATATTTTAACAAAATACCACTCATAACGTCTTAAAATTGATTTCACAGTGCCCAAAAACCATAAAACGCCCTGCGGGGCTGGGTCTTCCTTCCCCCCTTATTCCGAGGAAATATATTTTCCCAAGCAAAAATCCTGCGGACGACCATGGTAGCATATACCCCCCAAAAAATATTAGGACTACACCACTGGGTATGTGGTATGGGACTTGGTATGTTCGAGCGTTTTTCTGACATATGTCTGCACACTTACAGAATTTTAATAACTCATACAGTAGCGACCCATTACAGCATAATATACTAAATAATGCCACACACTTTATGACCCCTGGTACGATCTCAAAGTGTTAAATAAATAAGATCCTTGTGGTAAAATTTGGTAATATTTTCGTAGTTAACACTTTGAGGTCGCACCAGTACCTAATAATACCCAGTAATAATTATTCTTATGGTAAATTTGGTAACAGTTTCGTATTTTAACACTTTGAGGCCGTAACAGTTGCATAAGTACTCCGCCGTGTGTTGCATAATTTAGTCTATTAAACTGTAATGTGTCACTTTACTATCTAATTTTTCAAAATTCTGTAGTGTGAACACCAATTTCAAAAAAAAACGCTCTGACTAACCTTGGGTTACCCTTACCCACGCCTCTTCACAAATTGTTTAAATAATTGCTAATAAAGTGATTGACGACAGTTTTATAACTCCTACCTGCAGTGATAACATTCCTATATGTTGATTGCCGGACATCCGATGGTCAACACGACGACCGAGGGTCCCGAGTGAGTATAATCACAGCCACCTTGACTATTCCTGGGACAGAGAAGGCGGATTAAAGTTATTTTATCAGTGCAAGTGCATGAGCTTCAGAGACATGGAGTTAGTGTCAACGCCGTCAGTGGACGGGACGTCGCTCGAGGAGACGACGCCGACGCCGACGACGATCATGAAGGCGTCGAAACCAGGTATATCTGTGAAATTCATAGACGTGATTGAGTATATATCTATTGAATTCCGCTCGATAATAGCTGTAGCACTTAGGCCAAGCAACGAAGCATTTAACCCGGGACAAATTGCAAGATTTGTCTTTTTCATCAGACCTTATTCAGAAAAATTCGCTGATTACAACAAAAAAAAGTTTTACGCAGAGATGTGAAGGGAAATGGCCCAAAATTACGTGTAAAGTTCAAACTTTGAGAACATAAAATATTTTTTTTTAAGAATCACAGGATACATTTTGAAATTTGTTTTCAATAAAAGAATGTATTATATTAGGATACAATAGTCGAAAAAAATTGGGTGATAATATTAATTATTTTTGGATTTATTCAATTATTTAATAAAATTACGTCATTTAAATAATTAGTCGTAGTGACGTAACTAAAGGAGCTAGAATAAATGTTTTTACGGGAAAATGTTGGTAATAAAGCCTTATATTTTTGGTATGAATATGATCAAAAGTTCACCACGCATCTACTAATTGTTGTCAAACAAAATTTTAATCAAATTATATGAAAAATTAAACATCAATAAAACGCAATTATTGGCATAACGGCGGAACTGTTTGATCAGAAAATGTTGTCACTTATAGAATTTTGGCGCCTGATAAAACCTAGCCCAAAGAGAGATTTAGGACGCCATTTTGAAACCGGAAGTGGCATCATCTTGAAAACGGCTGAACCGATAATAACGGAACTGGTGGCAATCGACTCCAACGGTCATATGACAGAACAGATTTTATTTATTTATTTATTTATTTGTAGGCCTTACATTTCACTATTTTTCACTTGGATACATACATGTACAAGAATAGTTTGTAAGCTGTCACTAACATATTAAAAAAAAAACATTTAGTTAAAATTTAATCAAAAGAGCAGTTAAAGAATTCATTCATATTGTTAAATGAGTATTTGATCAAAACCTGTTTTACATTGCTTTTGTAACATTCGCGCTTAAACTTTTCATTGGGTTTAAGTCTATGAGGAAGGTGATTGACAATTTTAATTCCCATATTTACCGGGTCATAGTCTGTGATGCGGGGATTGAGAGGTTGCCGGTGGTATTGATACCTTTGTCTGGTATTAATATTATGTACATTGCCATTTAGCGTAAAAGAAGAATAGTTGTCATACACAAACATTAAAATATCTAATATATATAGTCCAGTAAGAGTTAAAACGTTGAGCTTTGCAAATAGGTCTCTGCAAGATTCCCTGTTCTTAGAGTCCGTTAAAACTCTTATTATTCGTTTTTGTTTAATAAAAACTTTCTTTGCAGAGACAGCAGCGCCCCAAAACCTTAGACCATATTGAAGTTGGCTCTGGACATGTGCAAAGTAAACTAGTACCCAGAAAAAACACTCCGTGTAAAAATACCAGCCAAGTCTCTTTAACTATAAAAAAAAATAGAAGAAATCTAAAAATTCAGCACTGAAAAGGAGTGATATCAAAAAAGGAGCCAAGTCAACGAATTTTCAAAATTTTAATCGTACCATTGAAATAAAAATATCAACCCCCGAGAAATACTTAAAAAAAGGACTTGGCGCATCGTTTTTTTAAAGACACTTTTCTATCCTAAAAGTATAGGAAGAACTCTACAAGTATATTTTCCTGAGTATATCACATTCATTATCGACGAATCATACTACGTTTTAATATAACTAGTACTCTTACCTACTGGCAGTTTTGGTATTTTGTCAATATTCAGAGGAAATAAACGGATAAACGAATAACGAATAAACGGAAGCGGCCTAGTCTATTCGTTATTGCCACTATTTCTAGGGTCATATTAATCAATCATACTTCTCAATATCGTGACTGAGGGAAATAGCGAAAGCGCTCATTACAAGAAGGCCGTCAATGAGATTTGTATAAGTGACTAGTGCACTGAGCCATGCTGCTCAAATAATTACTGACTAGATTTTTATCTAAAGTAATACGTTATGTAATTTATGAATTTTTTTGGTATAAAATGTTAATTAATAGCAATTAATTACATGGCGAGAAGGTTCAAAGTATAATGCTGTAGTAGGTATGTTGATGTACCCACAAAACTATAGGTACCTACCAATCACAAACACAACTGTTCTGTATTTATTGCTTGTAAGACAATGCTATGTTTCTTTGCGTACTTATATTTAAATTTAAAATATTTTACAGAATGTTCAATATTTAATTTGAAAGTTTTGTCCCAATTTTTCTAGGCATTTCTGAACTACGTAGTATGTGAGTGGCATAAGCTTAAGAATAGAAAAATGTCTTTAAAAAAACGATGCGCCAAGTCCTTTTTTTAAGTATTTCTCGGGGGTTGATATTTTTATTTCAATGGTACGATTAAAATTTGGAAAATTCGTTGACTTGGCTCCTTTTTTGATATCACTCCTTTTCAGTGCTGAATTTTTAGATTTCTTCTATTTTTTTTTATAGTTAAAGAGACTTGGCTGGTATTTTTACACGGAGTGTTTTTTCTGGAATATCACTTCTTTTGTTAGTTTATTCATACAGCTTGTAGCACATGTCCGAGCAGGGACTAATTTCTTTAAAAAAATACGCCTCAACCGATTTGGTTACTATGAAAAGTTGCGTTTGGTATAAGATGAAAATGATTATCCAAGAAGAATAGCTTAAGTTTCGTTATAATCGATCCAGCCGTTTTCGATACATGACGTCACTTCCGGTTTTGAAATTGCGGCCGAATTCCGGTATAGGTAATAAGAAAACAATCTAGTTTTATCTAGTTGATACCTTCATGAACGACCATCTGAATTCCTAATCCCTATATTTCCGTAAAATCGGTCATGCCGTTTGTAATATATGACGTCACTTCCGGTTTCATTTAGTGGTTCCTGCCGCCATTTCCGGTACCATTAATTTATTTATTCATTTTTCACAATTGATTTTTCAAATAAATAGCAGAATGAATACGCAGGAGCTAGTTCAGTTGCAATCGGTACAGGCGTTTTAGATATATGACGTCACTTCCGGTTTCAGGAATGGCGGCCGAGAACACTGCTACCTTGAATATATAAATTGTATTGTCTATGTTACAATGTAAGTTAATTATGTACGTATTTTAAGTATAATTTGTTGAAATAAGTTAAATATTGCGTATTTATGACGTCACTTCCGGTTTAGAAAATAAGAAAATAATATTTTTTTTATTGATACTTCATATAGATGACCATCTAAATCGAATGGCGCTAATTTCGTTCTAATCGGTCCAGACGTTTTTGAGTTATGACGTCACTTCCGGTTTCAAAATGGCGGCTTCCGGTTGGTTTTATAAAAAGGCACCTCAGACGCCAAAAGTGCACATGTGGTAAAAATTTCAGGTCGATCGGTTCAGCCGTTTAGGCTGTGGCGGTGATAGCGACGTTTCGTGATATCATCAGAATCATCGTCATCTTCAGAATCAGAAAGTGGTGTAATTTCACTGTTTTCTCGGTCCTCTAGCGCGCAAATGGCATAACCTATTGTTCCCAAATTTGGTATATGTAGTGGGGTGGGCCATAGCTCGAAATTAAGATATTTCGCAACAATGTGAGATTTACCAATTTTGAGATCCAGTAGGCCGAAAATGCCATGTTGTTGCTTACAGTAAAAGTGTTTGGTCTGCTCCTCAGTTTATTAGGCATTTACGGTATGTTGAGTGACTGTGAGTGTATAGTACGACTTGGCTGGGTGGAGCGACCGCTCCACTAGATAGCCGTATTAAAATTACAATGTTTTAGCAATGTCTTGATCATAAAATATTCAGAGCTGAGTTTTTTACAAATATTATTAATATGAGCTCCCCATTTGAGTCGGTGGTCTACTGTTAAACCTAAAAACTTTGCATTGTCATTAAATGACAGTGGCACATTTTGAAACAAAATGGGCAGCTCATTTACATAACCTTTAGCTTTGTAGCGGATAATACATGTTTTTTCACAATTTAACTTGAGCTTATTCGCAACAAACCAAGAATCTAATGCCACTATTACACATTGTATATTATTTCTGAGCTCCTCGTCAGTTCTACCTTTAATGACCAGGCTAGTGTCGTCAGCATATTGTACTACTTTAACTTTGTCAGGTACATTATTTGGCAAGTCATTTACAAATATGGAAAATAAGATGGGAGATAAGATTGCCCCTTGAGGAAGTCCATTCAGCGATTTTGTCCACTTAGAGCTAGTTGCAGCCCTTTTGTCATTAATTATTATAACCTTTTGCTCCCTATATGAGAGGTATGATCTGATCCATTCCAGTGCCACGCCACTTACACCGTAATATTCCAGTTTCATAAGCAACAATTTGCTGTCAATCGTGTCAAATGCTTTTGACAAGTCACACATGACAGTGGCGGTGAACTCTTTATTATCCAAACCTGAGTTAACACCGTGGAGTAAATCGTAAGTAGCAGTGGTAGTGGAGTAGTTCTCCCGGAAGCCATGTTGATTATCACATAATAGAGAGGAGTTATTAATAAACTTCATTATCCTTTTCAAAAATAGTTTCTCAAATATTTTTGAGAATGTTGGCAATAATGCTAGTGGTCGATAGTTAGCCATACTGTTTTTACAACCTTTTTTATATAATGGTTTGATCACTGATAACTTAAGTTTACTTGGGAAAACACCCTCTTTAAAGGAAGCATTACAAATGTCCGCTAATGGATAAGCTATTAGATTACTGCTATATTTCAGAATAGAAATTGGCACTTCATCCCAGCCGGAACTTTTGTTTAATTTCATTTTACGTATAATACTAACTATCTCGCTAGGTGACGTTTCATTAAGCTCAATGTTGTCGTTGGCACTCACACTCCTATTTTCCAATTTACTACGACATTCCTCAGTGGTATCAATGTTGTTATTGATTATTGATTCAGAGATAGTATTGAAGTACGTGTTGAAAGAGTCAGCAACCTCTGTCGGTTCACCGACTTTCCTGTTGTTTATCAACAGATTGATGGTCTTGTCGTTCCTTCTGCCATTGCTAGCTCCCCTAGTAGAATTAATTACATTCCACGTAGCTTTTATTTTATTTTCGGCCTTTTTAATAAAAATATCATTGAACTCTCTCTTTGCGCTTGCCACTTTTTTAGCTAACTGTTTTTTGTATTCTTTGAATTTGACCTTAAATTCTGCAGTATCGTTGGTTTTACTTTCCATATGAAGTTTACGTTTAGTGTACATCGCCTCTTTCAATTGGCAAGTTATCCAAGCAGGTCTACAGTTGCTTTTGACAGGAACACATTGCCTGGGAAAATGCTTTTCAAAGTACAGTAGAAAAGTTTTTAAGAAACAGTCATATTTAGATTCCGTTGTCTCAGCGTTGAATACACTAACCCAATCCTCAATACTAATCTCCTGGATAAAATCATGAGTTTTAGTTTTGCTGAAAACACGGCGCATTACATGTTTACTTTGCTTTTCAGCTACATCACCAACGTCCCCACCGTGCGGTAATGTTACAATCTGTCCAAAATGATCAGATAGTCCAGTGGCTAAATTAATAGGCTTAAAAATAAGATTAAAATTAGTTAGTACATTATCAATAATCGTTGCCGAGCTGTTAGTGCATCTGGTAAAACCGTCTATATTACTTTTGAAGTTATACATATTCATTAAATTGATTAATTCATTTCTTTTATTTGAATCTGTGTTAAAATCAACATTGAAGTCCCCAATCACACATACATTATATGCCGGAGTGTGACAACTAATCTTTCTAAACAATGTGTCAAGTTTTGACAAGAACACTCTAAACAATGTGTCTTGCGGTGATCTATAAAGGGTCACAATTATAAATGGAATGGGTGTGAGTATTTGTATAGCACAAACTTCAAATCCTTTTTCGACTGATATCTTAGTTAGGTCAGGTCTAGTCTTAAATTGAATGTTTTTAGATACACGTGTGTATATGGCTACACCCCCACCTTTTGTCTCATTCCTTGAAAAGAATGTGGCTAGAGTAAAGTCATTAATAACAATAGAATCAACTTGATTCGGTGAAAGCCAATGCTCAGAAAGACATATAAAGTCAATTTGTGTATCCATCATGTCAATGCAGAGCTCCAGCTCTTCGACTTTATTCGCAATGCTACAAATATTTTGATGCAAGAGCGTGACAGTATTATTTAAGGACCCTCTTTTTGTTTCATACGTTGATGAAAAAACCTTTTTATCGCCGCTCCAGCGGGCCAGAATTCTGGATCAATTAACGTTTCATACAATGTAGAGCTAGCACTTATTTTGAATGAACTATATTTTCCTCTTGCATTTAACCATAGATTTAACTGCTCACATGTGACGTCTACGCCATCGCCTAACTTGTCTTTGACGAATGATAACACTTGGTCTGCACTCACATCTTTGCTTAGTCGCCACACGTGGATGTGGGTTCGCCTCTCCGCCACTGACAGACTGCTTGACGTGTCCTGCGCTGTCCCGACAATGATCTTTTGTCCGCGTCTTCTCCTGAAGGCGACCTCCTTGAATTCGCCTTGTGGTTGGTCTCCTGACTCGCCGTTCATCTCCAGTCCATCCTCGCCCGTCAAGTTGACAGTTGCTACTGATGTTGTTGTTGTTTTTATCTTAGGTGGATCAATAGTTCGTCTGTGATCAGATGTTTTGTCCCTGGTCTCGCATTCGTTAACTAGTTCCGATACGCGGGGAGATAAGGGGGCGGTGGATGCTCCCTTGAACAGGTTTTGATTCGTCTTGCCTTGCTCTGCGTTCAAACGGTTTGAATTTGCCGCCTTGAACGATGATGCCACGTCCTGGTTCAATGAAGGCCATGAAGGCCATCCTTTTTGAAATGGTGGTTTGTTACCTGACGTATTTCTCGATAAGTATGTAATCTTATCCTTCAGAAGTAGGTTGATTTCCACTTGGGCTTCCAGTCTCTTATCCTTTTCTAATATAATAGAACGTAATAGTTCAGCTTGAGATGCTTGGTTTGTGTCCACCCTTACCCCAGCGTCGTCCATGTTGTCTGGCTCATAGACCATTTTAAACTTGAATAGTTCCAGTAAATCCACTACTGCGACTGCTACTGTCGATAATCTGTCTATAAGCTCTTCTTTCCTACCAACCTTACTCAGATTCACTTTCACCAGTTCACTTTGAAGCTCTCTTAAAGATAAATTCTCGATTTTTTTCCGCACCAGTTCCACAGCGTGACTACTGACGTCGGCCATCTTGCCACAATCCACAATTACTATAGATCGATAGTAAAACCAGAAATTACCAATAACAAATACCGGAAATGACGTCACAAATATTCAAAATTCTTCTAAAACCCCCTATTTAACAATAAGTACATTAAATAAATACATAAATGCATATCTTTATGAATTTAATTGGTAAAGTCGCTATTTATAATGATAAAATAATAAGTTTTAACATGGTTATATCATGGTAATAAAAATATTGGTACCTAGTTATAATGCTGTACCAACATAAAATTATGCCGGCATAAGGCTTAAAACCTTTTCTAATTCCAGACACAGAGTGGTATCCACTTAATTAATTGGTATTTGATTTCATTCCAATACGTTTCCTTTTGACCGGAAGTTAAAGACCCTGATTTCTTTATTAGTTTCTAAGTATTCCTATTATTCACTTTTTCTGTTTGTATATCAACTGTGATTGTAAATCTATGGACATGTGTGAATAAAGATTTATTTTGCCACCATTGCCACCAGTTCCGTTATAATCGGTTCAGCCGTTTTCAAGATGATGCCACTTCCGGTTTCAAATTGGCGTCCCAAATCTCTCTCTGGTCTAGGTTTTATCAGGCACCAAAATTCTATAAGGGACAACATTTCCTGATCAAACAGTTCCGCCGTTATGCCAATAATTGCGTTATATTGATGTTTAATTTTTCATTTAATTTGATTAAAATTTTGTTTGACAACAATTAGTAGATGCTAGGTGAACTTTTGATCATATTCATAACAAAAATAAAAGGCTTTATTACCAACATTTTCCCGTAAAAACATTTATTCTAGCTCCTTTAGTTACGTCCCTACGACTAATTATTTAAATTACGTTATTTTATTAAATAATTGAATAAATCCAAAAATAATTAATATTATCACCCTTTTTTCGACTATTGTATCCTAATAAAATACATACTTTTTATTGAAAACAAATATCAAAATGTGTTCTGAGATTCTAAAAAATAATATTTTATGTTCTCAAAGTTTGAACTTGACACGTAATTTTGGACAATTTCCCTTCACATCTCTGCGTAAAACTTTTTTTTGTTGTAATCAGCGAATTTTTCTGAATAAGGTCTGATGAAAAAGACAAATCTTGCAATTTGTCCCGGGTTCGGTCTGTTTTTAGCCTTCGTTGCTTGGCCTAACTGGCTGCACTTGGTTACCAGAAAGACAAATGAAGGAGGTACAGCGAAAGAACGCTATGAGTCCATTATTTGAAAAAATGAGTTTAAGGTGTTATCTTTCAGTTATTTTCATGAGTTTTCAGAATATACATTCGGTTTTTACTTTTTATAAAATATTGCCACAATGTTTTGAAAAACGTAATTGAAATATTCATTTGTATGGAAGATAGAAACAAGTGTTAACATAAAGCTTCGTTAATCTCAGTTTCATCCGAATGTGAATTGTAGCATTCTTTCCCTGTACAATTCATATTAAGAAATACATGTCATACCAGATCATGTCTACAAACTTATTATACGACTCCAAATTAAGCATCTTGTTGTAACTTGTACTGTGTCAGGTTTCCCTACAATCTGGTAAAATGAAAGACGATCTCAGCTGGACGCGTGAAAAATGTGACCTTGACAAATGAATTTGATACGTAAAAGAACAAGGCAGCGTGCTTTGTCAGTATTCGAGAAAATAAGGAACACAACTGACCTCTGGTGGATTTTGTGGTACTAGGTGAATGGCGGCTATCAAGGGCGCATTTGCATTAAATATAAATACAAATATTTGATATCGTTGTTTGTTATGGCCAAGAAAGTAAATTTACAGCTAAATATCAATTTCATTTGTTTTTTGTTTTTTCACTGCTTTATGTAAACACGAAATGTAAAAACAAACAAATTAATATGTGGACCTGATAGTAGCCATCTTGCCAGAAGTGGCTTCATCACGTATCACTTATTTGTGGGAATACATCGGCGACAGACTTCTAAATGTCAAACAGAGAATTTTTTCTCAATGGTTTAGCTAGGAATACACATTGTGTAACACGTTGATAAGCGAGCCCTCATACTGCATTGATATGCAACACGCATACGTGTGGAAGGTGGTGACCTTGAAAACAGCTATGAAGTAATCTAATCGAATGCACAAAGTGAAGGACTTTGAAAATGACACTTTTTGAGTGCCGTGAATTATTTTACTGTGATTAGTTAATCTCTTTTTACAGCGTTTTAAAAATTCTTTAAACAATATTCATTATTGACAATGTAGGTTTCTGTGGAAAACTTCCATGGAGTCAGGATGATATGAAGGGATGTACGTTGTGAAAAGTATCCGACCGAACCTGGACCTCTCACTTGCCCGTCCGATCGGGTAGCTCAGTTGGTAGAGCTCCCGCCCGTCAAGTGAGAGGCAATTGTGAGACCTCTGGTTCGGTCGGATATTTTTGACAACGCACATCCCTCCTTCCAATATTCATAATACTTTAATAGTATAATTCATGTATTCCTTAGACAGTCAGAAGAGAGTCTGTAATTGCTTGACCGATTGGGCTGAAAATATGTAAATTATGATTGTTCGCGCCGTTTTTCGTTCACTCAGGTTTTTGTTTATTATGTTGGCAAGCCGCCAAGCAACTACCCTTGTCAGTTTGACCTTCCCCTCTTTCACTTTGTCAAGAACTATCATCGAGGAAGGTTCAGTTACAGTGTGCCAGATTCTGCCTCATGCAGACAGTCCGTGTTCGTTCAGTTAGTTCAGTTATACAGCCAAGTGGCTATTCTAATTCTTTCTACTCGTATCATTTTCATTATCATAATCCTCACCCTCTCCACGTACTGCAGTACCATCCTTCCTTACATCAAGACCACGTGTTCTACGCATGCCGCAACCAACATCGAGCTGCATTCTTCAATCGTAAGTGTTACTGCCAGGGCCGGACTGGCCCCTGGCGGCTAGGCGGCGATCGCCGCCGAGGCCCCTGGTTATTGAGGCCCCTAGATTGTGTATAACATACATTTCATCATCAAAAAATCCATTGAAAGATACCAGAAGTAAAAAAGCGCCCTGCGTGGCAAGTTGGGGGCCTCTTCTATGGAAACCCATCTTCCATTAACTTTATGGTGAACGTTTTGTAGCCAAATAAACATTTTTACAATCCCAAAACGACTTAAAAATTACAAAAGTTCAAAAAGTGCTCTTCGGGGCTGGCTGGGGGCCTCTTCTATTTAAATGTTTCTTCCAAGAACAGCATGTTGAGCATTTTGAAGCCATTTAGGTACACGATTTTGCAATCCCAAAATCAATTGAAAATTAACAAAAATCTAAAAACACGCCCTGCTCGCAAGTCTGGGGGCCCCTTAGTATGAACATTCATTTAATATTATATTTTAGTTGTACATTTTGCAGCCCAACCAATACTCATTTTTACATGCCAAAATGATTTAATAATTACAAAATTCGAGAAGCGCTCAGCAGGCTGGGGGCATTTAAATTTGTCTTCATTAACTTTTTGTTACCTACGCATTATGCAGCAAAATACACATTTTTAAAGTCCCAAAAACAAATTAAAAATATTAAAAGTTTAAAAGCGCCCTGCGGGGCTGGCAGGGGCCTCTTGTATTTGGGCATTTTGAAGTCAAATACACGATTTTGCAATCCCTAAATCGTTTGGAAATAAAAAAAATCCAAAAAGTGCCCTGCGGGGCAGGTTTGTCGCATCTTCCATTTTTTCCGTCTGGGGCTTAACGACGCACTGTTCTGCAGCGAGGCTAATGGCGATGGAAAATCATTATTTTCATTTTCCATTAACTTTATGTTTGACATTTGGTGCCAAATACACATTTTTAAATCCCAAAATCGCTTAAATAAATACAAATTATCAAAATTCGCTCTGCGGGGCAGGCTGGGTCAATTCTTTAATTTCAATCGTTGTTAGTATCTTCGCTCAAAATAATACACGTTTTTATAATCGCAAAATCGTTTTAAAAGTGACTGAAATTGAAAATTTTCCCTGCGGGGCAGAATTTGGGTACATTTAACTTCACTTTCTGTTAGCCTCATTTTGAAAAATACAAGTTTACATAATCCCAAAATCATTTTAAGAATGACAGAAAATCAAAAAGCGCCCTGCGGGGCATTATTGGCAGGCCTATCTGTTATGTTTTTCTTGTGAAAAAATGAACTTAAAAAAATCACCAAATTGATTTAAAATTTCATTTTAAAGTTATAAGAATCCAAAAATCGCCCTGCGGGGCAGGTTGGTGGGCAGCTTTCTCCAAAAAACTTTTAAATAGTAACAATAGCCGCCGAGGCCCCTGACGAGCCAGTCCGGCACTGGTTACTGCTTTCTCAACCCCCCTTCATACAGTACGCTATTCAACCCTTTTTTCTCTTTGCGTCTTGGCGCAATCAATGATATAATTTTGGTCTTGATTATAAGAGAATTATGTATACATTTCAGTCTACAAACCATCCCGGTTGTTCCCGTTTTGTTCCAGATGCGTTGTTCGGGATCCGTCATCTCCAGACCACACTGATGTTCCTCGGCCTCCTTATCGTCTACGGCCAGAGAGCCATCCTCTCCATCGCCATCGTCGCCATGGTCGACAAGGAGGGTGCCAACCCAGACTATCCGGTCAGTACATGTCTTTACTTCCCTTCAAGTGACACTACACATAGTCACCACCCTCCGCGTCAACCTCTCCGTCGCCATCGTCGCCATGGTCGACAAGGAGGGCGCCAACCAACCCAGACTATCCGGTCAGTACATGTCTTAACTTCCCTTCAAGTGACACTCCTACACACAGTCACCACCCTCCACGTCAACCTATCCGTCGCCATCGTCGCCATGGTCGACAAGGAGGGCGCCAACCCAGACTATCCGGTCAGTACATGTCTTTACTTCCCTTCAAGTGACACTACACATAGTCACCACCCTCCGCGTCAACCTCTCCGTCGCCATCGTCGCCATGGTCGACAAGGAGAGCGCCAATCCAGACTATCCGGTCAGTACATGTCTTAACTTCCCTTCATGTGTCACTCCTACACACAGTCATCAACCTCCGCTTCAATCTCTCCGTCGCCATCGTCGCCATGGTCGACAAGGAAGGCGCCAACCCAGACCATCCGGTCAGTACATGTCTTTACTTCCCTTCAAGTGACACTACACATAGTCACCACCCTCCGCGTCAACATTCCGTCGCCATCGTCGCCATGGTCGACAAGGAGGGTGCCAACCCAGACTATCCGGTCAGTGCATGTCTTTACTTCCCTTCAAGTGACACATCACATAGTCACCACCCTCCGCGTCAACCTCTCCGTCGCCATCGTCGCCATGGTCGACAAGGAAGGCGCCAACCCAGACCATCCGGTCAGTACATGTCTTTACTTCCCTTCAAGTGACACTACACATAGTCACCACCCTCCGCGTCAACCTCTCCGTCGCCATCGTCGCCATGGTCGACAAGGAGAGCGCCAATCCAGACTATCCGGTCAGTACATGTCTTAACTTCCCTTCATGTGTCACTCCTACACACAGTCATCAACCTCCGCTTCAATCTCTCCGTCGCCATCATCGCCATGGTCGACAAGGAAGGCGCCAACCCAGACTATCCGGTCAGTACATGTCTTTACTTCCCTTCAAGTGACACTACACATAGTCACCACCCTCCGCGTCAACCTCTCCGTCGCCATCGTCGCCATGGTCGACAAGGAGAGCGCCAATCCAGACTTTCCGGTCAGTACATGTCTTTACTTCCCTTCATGTGTCACTCCTACACACAGTCATCAACCTCCGCTTCAATCTCTCCGTCGCCATCATCGCCATGGTCGACAAGGAAGGCGCCAACCCAGACTATCCGGTCAGTACATGTCTTTACTTCCCTTCAAGTGACACTACACATAGTCACCACCCTCCGCGTCAACCTCTCCGTCGCCATCGTCGCCATGGTCGACAAGGAGAGCGCCAATCCAGACTATCCGGTCAGTACATGTCTTAACTTCCCTTCATGTGTCACTCCTACACACAGTCATCAACCTCCGCTTCAATCTCTCCGTCGCCATCGTCGCCATGGTCGACAAGGAGGGCGTTAACCCAGACTATACGGTCAGTCCGGCCTTTGATGCAGATTGGGAGCTGGCTGCTCTAGACCGCGGGGGTTGGAGAAATATGTGTTCTCTGTCGTCTGGAGTAGTTCCTGCAAGGAGGGAACGTTACAGAGAACTTGCGCGTCAACAACGGCAGCGACAGTCTTCCCATGCAAAGATGCTCGAGTGTGCGGGTAGAGGCTTGGTCTCTTCTCGCACAAGAAGACTCGCGAGCCCACCCGCTGGAGGTTGGCTTGGTCTTAGGACGGTGTGGAGAGGGGATCCTCGGATACGACGCCTGGCACAGAAGGAAGGAAGCCTTTACTTCCCTCCAGCTTCCACGTCAACATCTCCTCTTGCTGCTGGGACTGCTTCTCTCTGTAGACTATTGAGACACGGGGGTAATTGTGATCAGTCTCTCGACGGCGCGGATTGCCGATGTTGACATTTTTCGGCTTTGACATTAAGCCACCTTGGTATCTTTCGGATGGCTGAGCGTATTGAGATATAATTCTGTGAAACCATAGTCCATGTATTAGGGACGAAAGTTGTCTGAAGTACAGAAATATCTTATAATTGTCACTTGAAGAATGTCCGGGTCTGTTTTCTTCCTACAGGAGTATGCTTGGGACGAAGCAACAAAAGGGTACATCCTGAGCGCGTTCTCCTGGGGCTATGTCGTCACCCAGATTCCAGGAGGACTTCTGGCGCAACGCCATGGCTCGAAGCTCCTTGCCATCGGGATGTGTGGGGCGTCGCTATTCACCATCTTGATACCGGGTGCCGCGGCGTGGGGCGGCTGGCGTCTTGTGTGCGCCTTCTTGGTCATCCAGGGTCTCGCCCAGGTTGTGTAATGTACATTAACATAATTATTATTTGACCTAAAAGCAATAACTGTAGATGCATACCCTCATGTGATCCATCTTGAGTCAAAATGATCTGTTTACGGCGATGGTATTCCTTGTGATTAAGACATTTACGAGGATCAAGTTAAATATCAAGAGTTGGTTGCAGGATCCTAAAAGTAGGTTAACTTACGTTTGTACTGAATACCTGCAATTACACAAGTAGTCCTCATAGCTCCAACCCATGGGAAGTAAGTGGAGCTAATGTGAGACATGTCGCAGGGGCTCCTCATACC
The DNA here is from genome assembly GCA_934045905.1 of Leuctra nigra. Taxonomy (NCBI): domain Eukaryota; kingdom Metazoa; phylum Arthropoda; class Insecta; order Plecoptera; family Leuctridae; genus Leuctra; species Leuctra nigra. The sequence goes on along the minus strand of OW203767.1, from coordinate 29,686,622 downwards.
AGCGCTGTTATCACTGCTAGCCAAGTGGTCGCCAAAAGAAGATCTCGGCCTTCTCCTCTCCTTCGTCTACGCAGGTTCGTCCATCCGTATGCTCAAGCAACGTTTCCATGACGACGGAAAATCACATGTCTCTTGACTTCAGGGGCGCCTCTGGGCACGACAATCGCTATGCCTGTGTCCGGTCTGCTGGCAACCTCCGCCGCCGGGTGGCCGTCGACATTTTACGTGTTCGGTGGCGTGGGTCTCAGTTTTTCGCTGCTCTATATCGCACTCGGCTCGAACAGTCCGGCAGAGGATCGACGCATCTCCGTCCAGGAGCGCGCCTACATCGAGGACTCTCTAAGGACCTCGGGCACATGTAGCCAGGTCAGTAGATCCACATCGTCTAGTGTTGGTCGATGCTCTGGCTCGAACTCGGCTCGAACAGTCCGGCAGAGGATCGACGCATCTCCGTCCAGGAGCGCGCCTACATCGAGGACTCTCTAAGGACCTCGGGCACATGTAGCCAGGTCAGTAGATCCACATCGTCTAGTGTTGGTCGATGCTCTGGCTCGCACTCGGCTCGAACAGTCCGGCAGAGGATCGACTCATCTTCGACCAGAAGCGCCTACATCGAGGACTCGCTCAGGACCTTGGACCAACCCACGGTGAGAACGTGGTTCGTTTGTTGACCCGAAGTGTCAGACATTACCAGAACATGTTGAAGATGTCGGATGAGGATGATAGGAGAGTTGCAAACCAAGGCCAAGGAAATTAGAAGTGTATGTATATTAAAAACAACACTGTGCTAAGTGCCGCGCCTTGAGGGACCCTGAATCTTCCAACAGATGATTGTCTCATCTTCGTCTAGGAGTGCGCCTATACCTATCGAGTACCCTTCCCCCCAATATTCCGTGACGATTTCACGTCTCCCTGTGTTATCTAACGTGGTATAAGTGGAACTTCAATCAAGAATATATAATTATATCATCGTTCCGTAAATGGCAAATATTTTTTTGCTGGTTGTATTATGTAATAGGTTTCATTCATATTTGGTATGAATTGCAGAAACATTCTCATTCCCATGACATAGCCCTGGAACACCATTATAATGGCGTGTTTCTGATCAGTCCACGTCCATCCCATGGCGCGCCCTGCTGACGTCACTTCCCATGTGGGCGATGGTCGTCGCCTCATGCGGGGACAGTTTGGGCTTCTGGACGCTTCTCGATGAGACGCCCACCTTCATGAAATCAGTACTGGGCTTCAAACTGGAGTCTGTGAGTCACTTCGTTACACAATTTATATAAATAAAACCGTGACTCAGTAGCAAAGATCTAGTCGGATGAATTTTCGTCAGGCCGTATAGATGATATAGGCAAACCGGTCAGATCTGAGCTTTCTTCACTCTTTGTATCTACCTTGACTTTTGGCCAAATTTGAAGCGGTATTCGAAAGAGTAGTATTGCAGATTAAGGGCCAGTCTTTCAATAGGTACTCTGCTAACTTTTAAACTGTTGATTAAGACTGCATTGTCATGGCAACAACCAACTGAAAGGCAGTTTGTACTGAGAGTTTGTTCTGAGAGTTTTGTACTAACTAACTGTTAACAGCTAATTGAGTATTTAGCAGTTTATTGAAAGACCGGTCCTAAGATGGCACAAACTCGTCATCAGGTACAATGCCGATATAAATGACAACAATATGTTTCAGAATGGGTTCATGTCAGCTCTGCCATATCTGATCTCAATCCCTCTGGCTTTCTTCTTCGGTTGGATGTCGGACTACATGACAAACAACAAGATCCTGTTGAAGACTACGTCTCGGAAACTGTTCACTGCCATCGGTGAGGCACACCGTGAGGCATACACGTAGTTCATTTGTAAAAGTACGACTCTTCTTACAGTAGAAAGTGTACGTATGGGTTTCTTCCTCTTCCCCCCATTGTCTGGAAATCTATTCTTAAAGAGCTGAGCTAATGTATTCGTTTTAATACAAGTTAAAGATCCTTGATCCATGGAAGATCCTTGCTACACCATAGAACTAATGCTTAGCTTCTACCATTGAAAGTAAACCGACGAACTTGGATTCGACCGTTCCAGTAAACATTCTAACATGAAACGATTTCTTTCTGTCCTCCAGGATTTCTCTCTCCTGCTACGTCTATGGTCGCTCTGACCTACTCCAGGGCCCAGACACTCTCCGTAGTGCTCCTGATAACCGCCGCAGGATTCAACAGCGCCTGCAACGTGGGCTATGCAATCAGCAACATAGACTTGGCGCCCAACTTTGCGGGCATCTTGATGGGGATTTCCAACTGCTTGTCCAATGTCATGGGGATCGTGGCGCCGATCATTGTGGGCGCTGTAGTTACTGATGAAGTAAGTCGGACATAGCGAGAGCGACATATCTATACGAAGGGTGCAGAGAAGGAACGATAAAAGTCCACTGAATGCAATTGAAATATAAACGCGTCTTAAAAGTCCTAACGGAACAGGTTGGCTGAGTGGTAACGCTCTGAACTTGTATTCCGGAGGCCCGGGTTCGATTCCCGCGGCCGTCCTTCCTTCCTGAAATGCTAGGAAGGTACCCTACTAATTAGTCCAGTCAAATGAGAGATTAACCCAAAACTAATTTGTTTTTTTTGGTGTCATTCTATTCAGAAAAATGCCCTCTACAACATATCCAAAATCCGCCAAAATCCGCGTACCGGAAGTATTTTTTAATCACTTTTTAAGTTAATTTCCATGTTAATTCCATCTTGCAAAAAAACTTTTTTCATGTAACTCCGATTTTGACGAAACTTGGCAGAATTGTGCACCATCCTAAATGAACAAAAAAGTTTTCTTAGCGTTTTTCTCTAAATCTTATCGTTTGGTAAGGACCTCGCAAATCGTCAAATTACACTCGAAAAGTCGAAAACTTACTAAAATATGACTTTTCGATGAGCCATATTTCCCAAACGATAATATTTAGAGAAAAACGCTATACATTTTTTTTTGTTCATTTAGGATGGTGAACAATTCTGCCAAGTTTCGTCAAAATCGGAGTTACATGATTTTTTTTTTTTTTTTTTGCAAGATGGAATTAGCATGGGACATTAACTTAAAAAGTTATTAAAAAGTACTTCCGGTGCGCGGATTTTGTCGGATTTTGGATATGTTGTAGAGGACATTTTTCTGAAGAGAATGACACCAAAAAACCAAATGTTACAATTTATTTTGGGTTTGGACATTTTTAAGCCTGATTTGACTGGACTAAATAGGCCACGACCGCCTCCTTCCCACCTTTCATCCTAACCTACTCTTCACCATCATCTCCCAATCATCATCATAATCATTCATCCGTCGCCATTAGCCTCGCTGCAGAACAGTGCGACGTTAAACCCCAGACAAGAAAAATTAAAAGTCCTATATTCTTATACATCGACAGACCCAATTTAAATGTTTCTTTTATAAGAATTGTATTAATATTTCCATCAAACCAAGACAATATTTTTAAAGCTTATACAAATAAAACTTAAAGTAATTACGCCACATAGGACACCCCCCCCCCCCCCCCCCACACAAAAAAATACAAAAAATTGTCACTTGCCTCGTTCTAGTTAAGTATAGGTACCCTTCAAACGAAAAACTTATTTATTGAGATATTTAGATGGACGATCATGAATTTAAATTAATGATGAAGTTAATGACCATGGCCGGTAGATATCCTCACAAAAATCTCCAAAAGTATAGGTATGGTTCTTAGAGATCTCTTACCTCTTCAGATTGATAAGAAAAAGTCGTGAAAATTACATAAACAGCAAATAGTGTTCAGTAGGGTTGAGCGAACCGGTTCGAAACCCGAACCGAACCGAACCGGCTTTAGATATTCGCGAACCGAACCTTAAAATTAAATATCCGAACCGAACCTTTGTTACAGAATTAATGATTTTAATTTTCTTTTCCTTTTTTTTACTACTTTTCTTTTTATTTAAAGATGTGAATCAATTATATCAAAAAATAAAATGCACTAAAATGATGGGTATAAATTAGTTAATTGAGAGCAGAGTTGCACCAGGTGACAATTTTGCAAAAGTGTTGGTATTACAAGTGAAGGAACTATAAAATGCAAAATCCCCTTGTGCATACTACTCATGGTGGTATATAGGTTATATACCACCATGATACTACCTATGCCAAACAATGTTGAGTGACTAAATAAGTGATAAAACCACTGCAGGTAAAAAGGGCCAGAAGTTCGGTTCGGTTCAGAGGTTTGGTCAAATACATCAATATGAAGTTAGGTTAAAAAATATAAGGTTCACCCAACCCATAGTGTTCAGTCACATACGACGTTTCTTCTTTATAATAATAGTATTCGTTGTATATAAAATAAACAGTACGGTATGAGTTCTAAGTATTTATTTTGAGCGACATTTCATGTGAACGAAGCTAGTATTCGTTGTGTTTCTGTCAGACTATGTTGTTCGTGTGTTTCCGGTAGACTTCGGCTGATCAGTGGCGGATCGTGTTCTTCATCTCCTCTGCTGTCTACGTCATAGCCGGGATAATCTACATGTTGTTTGGCAGCGCTGATATTCAGTGGTGGAACGACCACGTGGTACGACCACCTGTCAAAACATTCACCAACGCGCGAGAGAAATACATCGCGAACGCATGAAACAAGAAGTACTTACTTAGAATGTGACAACCATGTGCCCGGTTTCAAGTGGATACTTACACCATAGAGGTAAGAAGGGTTGGGTTACACTTTAGTTACACAAGCGCAAGCGCGAGCGAATTTGCCGCTTGTTATACAGACACTTTTTTTTGGATACGATTGGAGACAAAATGGGTTGACGTCTTGACGAAATGATTTAAAATTTTAATCATGATTAGATAAAACAAACTTAGGGTTATCAATTGCTAAATTTAAAAAAAATTGAAAAGTGCACATTTTCTTGTATTAATGGGTGCCGTATGAAAATTAATTTTAAAATTGTGCCTATAGTGATAAGTTCCCTAAGTTTGTATTTATCTAATCATAATCAAAATTAAAAATCAATTGGTTCACAGGTATGGTCTCCTATCGTATCGGAAATTGCATAGTTTTAGCGGTTCTCTTGAATAACCGGCGCCTAACCGGCGATTTCACGAATTTTCAATGCGAATAGTTATGTTTAAACAAAATTTTGCTTGGACCTTTTTAGATCTCAATACTTTAGATGGGAATAAGGTGCTTGAAGTATTTTCCCAAGTTTGTTATTGTAGTTAAATATACTTGGAATAATAATTAAATTGTGAATTATGAGCTTTATACATAATTTATCCCAACCCTAATATGTGCAATAATTTGTCTAATATAATTAACGCATTGAGGTGATAACGAAATACAGTTTCATGCAAGACAAAATAATGTTGCAGCACAATCGCCGTGGCGTTTTATACTCCATGTATTTCACTGGAAACTGAGAGGTGAACGGAGTCATTGAACGTTTCTACAATCAAGATTACGAGTTTGAAATTTGATAATTTTCCGGGAATAATACAAAATTTTAAAAGAATTTTACGGAAAAAACTTCTTTTATTACGGAAAATTATTGCGAAAATCAATTTTAAAATAAATAAGGGGCCGCATCAATAAACCAGCTAACAATTTTAGCCAACTGATATAATCATAGAGGTAAGAAGGATTTCTTACCTCTATGATATAAATTGATGTAAAATGTAAAATTTCTGATTTTGTTGTTGTTGAAATGTTATGTTTAAAAAATGCAACCAAGATACCAAGGCTATATCTGGCTCGGCGTGGATTGGGAAAAACTATAATAATATAGTATCTGTAATAGTTAGTGACTTTTATGTTGTTAAGTTGGTAGTCTTGTCAAGTAACAACTGAAGAACTAATAAAAGCTTGTTAATAATTATTGAATGTTTTATTTAATTTAAAACATATGACATGGCGTCAGAAGTGCCAGAAAAGGAATAAACTATTATCTTCAGTAAGTTCTTGTCCATTATTATAGGCCTAACGCCTAGGACTCGCCTAGAAGAGTCAAGTATCAAGATTAATAATTATAAATCATGCCGAATGAAAGCCAAGCTGTTTTAGTACAGGCTACTACTCGCAGTGCCGGAGTATCTTTCAAGCCACCACCTAACTAAGTTTAAGTGGTAATGTCTCTGAAAATTGGCGCAAATGGCGCCAAAGATTTGATATTTTCACGCGGGCATCTAAAAGTTCCCTAGAGCCACAAGAAACCCAAGTTTCTATTCTACTTAATATTATTGGCGATGAAGCCTTGGAAGTGTACAACATGTTTAAGTTTGCTGAGGATGCTGATAAGAATAACCTGAGTTTAGTTCTTGAGAAGTTTCAGCAACATTGTGAACCACGTAAGAACTTGATTTTCGAGCGATTCAGATTTTTCCGTACTGTGCAGAAAGATGGACAAGCCGTTGATGGCTTTATCACGGAACTGAAAAAAGCTGCTGCACTTTGTGAATTTAATGACCAAGAGGAAAGTCTCGTCCTACTTGGAATTGTATTGGGTTTGCGCGACCAACGTGTGCAGGAACGACTTTTGGGAGAACAAAAGCTCACTCTGATGAAAGCTACAGATTACTGTCGGTCAGCTGAAGATTCTCGTATTCAAGCGCGCGAAGTACAGAAGAGTACAGCGGAGGTTCACGCTGTTCGTCAGTCTGAAAACCCGAAGATATCTAACGAAAAATATCTTTGCAAAAAGTGTGGATACACACACGTTTTCCGTGAGTGTTCAGCATGGGGAAAGGAATGCTCAAATTGCAAGAAGAAGAAGAATCACTTTGCAATCGGCTGCCCATCCAGGAAGATGAAGAAAGAAGTAAAGAAGAGGGTTCAAGAAGTCGCACACCAGAAGGACTCCTCTGAATCATAAGAGCCTGCTTCGTCGGAAGATGATGAAGAAGAATACCCCAATGAGCATAATGTGTCCAGTTTGTATTTTGCATGACTAGACGTAGATAGTCTAGGCTCTACTAGTAACAAGAGAGCTTGGTAGAAACTATCAGCGTAGATAACATTTCAATTGAATTTAAACTTGATAGTGGAGCAGAGATTAGTATTTTACCGCTCCATATTTTTAAAACTCTCGGTTCTCACCACTCAGTTAAATCATCAAATACCATGTACTTCTACCATTTGGAGATTCAAAAGTGATTCCAGAGGGAATTGTAAACTTGACATGTAAGACTTCGAAGGACGTGGTAAAATCAGTTGAATTTGCCATTGTAAATCTTAAATGTAGACCTCTTTTAGGCCTTCAGGCATGTGCTGATTTAGACCTCGTTAGTCGAGTCGAATCTATTCGAGCAGAAGACAGTCGGGAACATATAATAGAGCAATATGCTGAAGTTTTTACTGGAGTAGGGAAAGTGCCTTTCACTCATAATATTGAACTTATTGATAATGCAGTTCCAGTCATAAATGCTCCTCGTCGAATTCCCATCAGTTTGCAAAAGAAATTAGGCGACACTTTAGACAAACTAGTTCAAGATGGTATAATTGAAAAAGTTGACAAGCCATCAGAATGGGTTAATAGTTTAGTCATAGTTGAAAAGAAGAATGGTTCTCTTCGCCTTTGTTTAGATCCTCAATCCTTAAACAAGTGTATTAAACGTGAACATTTTCAGATTCCCAAGCCGGAGGATCTCATCTCAAGACTAGGTGGTCAGAAAGTTTTCTCTGTATTGGATATGCATCAAGGCTTTTGGCACATTCCACTGACAGATCAAAGTGCCAACCTTTGTACATTCAGTACACCCTTCGGCAGATATAGGTTTCTCAGACTTCCTTATGGAATTAGTAGTGCACCTGAGATTTTTCAAAAAATCAATCGTCAAGTGCTCGGAGATATTAAGGGGGTTGAGATTTACTTTGATGACATCATTGTCTCTGGATCTTCCATAGCTGAGCATGATTCAGCTCTCACGCAAGTGCTTGAGCGTGCTGTAGCCAATCACATCCGCTTCAATAAATCAAAGTTTCAGTTTCGAGTTCCTGAAGTGTCCTATGTAGGATGCCGTTTGTCAGCTAGTGGAGTTGCAACAAGTGAAAGTAATGTAAAAGCTATTGTTGACATGCCAATCCCAAGAAATAAGGCTGAGGTAATGCGTCTACTTGGTATGGCAAAGCACTTGGCTCAGTATATTCCTAATTTGTCAAAGATTTCTGCCCCTTTAAGGGAGCTTACTAGGAATGATGTTGAGTGGCACTGGTACCAACAGCATGACTATGCAGTGCAAGAGTTAAAAGATAAGCTTACTAGTGCACCTGTATTAGGAATATTTGACAGCTCAAAGCCTCTAACCCTGCAGACAGATGCCTCCAAAGACGGACTTGGTGCGTGTACCCAGTGAACACCAGACGTATTTTCGACGTACCACATAAGTCGCAATGTCTAATTTTTGGTACGTAACATTTAAACGTAGATGATACGTACTGTGCACGTCCCACTAGCACGTAAAATAATAAGTCTGATGCGACGTCTATGTAACGTTATGTAAATGTCAGATTAATACGTCGTAGGCAGGTTGCAATCAGACGTATGAAGTATGTAATATGTGGACTTGTTTAGTACTTTGAAACAATAAGTCTGATGCGACGTCTATGCAACGTTAAATAAATGTCAGATTCATACGTCGTAGGCAGGTTGCAATCAGACGTATGAAGTATGTAATGTGTCGACTTGTTTACAATGGTGATTCAAACTAACTCAAAGCCAGTCTAAGCAGGCATCACCCTCGGCTGTCCAGATGGTCCAGTGGTTAGAGCGTCGGTCTACTAATCCGAAGAACGTGAGTTCGAGGCTGGTCCGGGTCATCATAATTTGTATTTGTGTATTGATCATAAATGTAACTGTCTCTTAAGGTCCCTGTATATCACGTGACTTTTTAACCAAAAAGCTACACATTTTCATTTGGAAGGGTTCAGTTCAGCAAATACTTCTCACTCTTCAGATAAGTTAGGACACATCTGTTTGAAATAATCTACGCAGAAAAGAACTGCGAAAATAACATATTAGATGATTTTACTTCCTTGCACCTAAATATTCTCAAATCAAGACCTGAAGTTGAAGGAAATTCTACGAGCAGCCAAGAACAGCAAACATTACTCTAATAAAAAGGCATAATATATGCATCACAAACCTGACGCAATGTCAGAATATATAACATGCGCTCTTTCTTCCTCTTTCCAACGAAATGTTGAGATATTAATTATATCCACTATTATGAATGTAATGTTTAAACGAACAGCACTTGGTTTTGACAGTCTTCACACGCGTACGTATACACTAGATTTGTGTTGTTTTTATTTAATAACCACTGCAAAAATAAATAATATTGACTGCAAATATTGATAAGCTCCAGTATGCAGTGAATTTTCTTCATAAATCACCTTGGATTATTTAACATGAGCGATGTAAGGTATGTACTCATAGGTAACTATTTCTTTTGATCGGATGTAGAGAAATAAAGTCACGTGATACACAATGGCCTTAAACTCCATTCACAGAATTGAAATATATGTTAAACTCAAGGAGTTATCGAAGTAAACTTTTGTATTTTTGAGCGAGCTGACCAAGAAATCTAGTATTCCTGGATGTATATACAACGTCAGATTATGACGTAAACTAGACGTATGTTTTCTTCGTATATGTGACGTCTATTATTGGTTCCATTTAAGTCACATTGGACGAGTATTTGACGTTATCTAGACCTCCGTGGGATGGACATTAAAACGTCTTAAGTTGGTCGTATAGACGTAATACTCGAACCTATGGATGTAAATACGACGTCGGAAAGTCAGAGCATGACGTATGTAAAACGTATATTTTACGTGTTGGTGTTGACTGGGTATTGCCCAGGATGGACACCCAATAGCCTATGCCTCTAGAAGTTTAACACCCAGTGAAAAAAATTACGCCCAAATAGAAAAAGAACTCCTGGCTATTGTGTTTGGACTTGAACGTTTCCACTATTATACATATGGCAGATTAGTTAATGTTCAAAGTGATCACAAACCACTAGAGTCTATTGCTATTAAAGAAATAGCTCAAGTTTCGGCTAGATTACAAAGGATGAAATTACGGCTTCTCAAGTATTGCATCACAGTTAAGTATGTTCCTGGCAAGTATTTATTCCTAGCTGATACCTTGTCTCGAGCATACTTGATTAACAGCAATGATGGTGTTGTGGACAAAGAGTTTCAATATGTTGTTCATTCAGTTTCAAAACAATTGCCAATGTCACGTGAGCGTAGATCTGAATTTATAGAAGCTACCATATAATGATGAAACTCTCTCTTTTTAAACATCTGTACAAAGAAGGTTGGCCTGATGAACGGTTTAGAGTCCCGCAGCCTGCTCGTTATTACTGGCATATTCGAGGTGACATTTCTGTAGCTGATGAGTTGGTATTCAATGGTGATAAGCTCATTCTTCCAGTTGATCTTCGTCCTAAAATGCTCGAACTCATCCATGAAGGTCATTTTGGAATAGAAAGAAGCAAAACTCGGGCACGGGAGAGTTTATATTGGCCTGGTATATGAGTGACGAAATTGAGAGATTTGTATCCAGATGCTCAATCTGCTTAAGGTTCGCTCACAGAAATATTAAGGAGCCTCTTCTGCCACATCCCGTACCTGATGAACCTTGGGAAAAGGTTGGGCCTGATCTTTTACAGTTTGGTGGTAAGGATTACCTTGTTGTTGTTGACTATTTTAGCAAGTGGCCAGAGTTAATCCAAATCCCAGACAAGACTGCTTCCACTGTTATCAGAGCACTTTTGTCAATATTCGCACGCTTTTGTGATGTTCTGATGAGTGGAGTGAGTAAATGTGAGGGATGGCAGAGATGTTCTAAGATGATGATTGATTACAATAGAGTGTTTATTGAATGTCCGTTGTGTAGAGAGGCTAGGCAGATACTGTGCTGGGGAGAGGAAGTAGGGTGGTTGGTGGTGGTGTGGTGCATGATGGGAGCTGGGCTAAAGGAAGTGATGCAAGGGGGTCGGGTGTGATCAAGATGGCGGGAAGGGTGTTGAGAAGGCAGTGGGGAAAGTAAGGTTAGGTACAGGCTGTTCAATTTACGCTTACAACGCCGTTAGGGTGTAAATAAGCAGCACCATCCAGACCTTCCACCTGAATTCATACTTTGCCAACCTAAACTCTCCAAAGTGAATCCGCTAACATGAATGTGCCACCTAGTTCTAGCTGATTTTCATTTTGTTGTGTTGGTTCTAGCGTAGTACATCATTTTCGTTGCCATCTTCACCACCATAATCATTGTACAGAAGATTTGAACAAACTGTAGGACATCACAGCTTTGGTGTTCCTAATACTTTGATTAGTGATAATATGCCGTTCTCAAGTTTTGAGTTCAGGGCTTTTGCTAGGGAATGGAATTTTGATGTTATCACTTCAAGCCCATTGTATGCACAGTCAAATGGAATGTCGGAAAGTTTTGTTCAAATTGCTAAGAACATACTTCGCAAATCAACCGAAGATGGCAAGGACATCTGAGAAGGTGATAGACCGAGTCCTTTTATGGGAGTGTTTCTGTAGTCCATCAACGCTACACTATAGTGTAGCGTTGATCTGTAGTCCATCAACGCTACACTATAGTGTAGCGTTGATGGACTACAGAAACACTCCCATAAAAGGACTCGGTCTATCACCTTCTCAGATATTGCTTAATCATCGAGTTAGAACAAAATTACCAACTTGCTCTAAGCTTCTTGAACCTGAAGTCCTCAACTCAGATGAAGTGCATGACAGGCTTGTCGCAAGACAGAAACAACAAAAAGGATACTTTGATCAAGGTTCTAGGACTCTAACTCCATAGGCGTGCGCAGGAGAAATCATTAGGGGGGGCCAAGATGGGCGCCGGCAGGAATAATCCCAGCAAACACTGTTACATGCCAGGCAGCTCCCATGAGATTTGCCAGTTACATGCCAGGGAGGTGCCAGGCATGTAACTATGACTGGACAACGGGATGCCAGGCACCTCCCAAGGTAGCTGCCTGGCACATGTCTGGGAGCTGCCTGGCACATGTCCATGGGAGCTGCCTGGCACATCCCAGCAGGTGCCTGGCACATCTCTGGGAGCTGCCTGGCACATCCCAGCAGCTGCCTGGCACCTCCCAGGTACATCTCTGGCACATTCCAGCGAGTTCAGCTGCCTAAAATTAACGGTTATTTTGAATTTAAACTGTAAAAAGTAAACTATAATTGCGATATCTACACGGGTTTTCATCATAATTACATTACGACAAGATATTCACAGAGATTATTACAATTGCGAATAGAATCTGAAATAAAACGCAAATGGATTAGACGTGATTTCGATGGCAGGACCTCCAGGTGGCAGGCAGACGCGCTATCCAAGGGACCACGATGGCAGCTGAAGGTTTGGTGCGTTGAAACATAGGTAGTTGAAACGAGCATTTGAAAGGAGATAGGTTGCGGCTGTTATGCTCACGTAAATAATTGATCCACAAAATTAATATGAAGTTAAACTAATAGGCAAATTAACATGTATTATTTTTAAATAAATCAATGTTAGCCTGGGATTGGCACTTCTAGTGTTATCACTATACTTATAGTAATACAAACACTGGGCTATTACGACGAAGGAATAACATTACTAGTTCACTATAGTTATGTTATTATAATATATAAAAATTTAAGAATGTTATGTAAAAATGGGTTCCTAATCTCGAGTTTGTTGAAAATGTTCACCATGCGGAAATGAGCACATTACTTTATCTTTGATAAAACAAAAGATTTCCCTTGGTATCGCATCTAGTCTCATTTTCACATGCGGTATCAACTCGAGAATAGGCCCCAGCTGGAGCGCCTCTCTTCTCTCCTCGCGATCGAATTCATTTCACTTCTATTATAAGATTTACGCTGAATGAATTACGCCGGTCACGACGAAATCAGAAAAAGACTCCATGGTGCAATGGAGTGCTATCTACTTCTATCTATTTTCCTTCCTTGCAAATATATAAAACCTTTTTTCCGTCGCCATTAGCCTCGCTGCAGAACAGTGCGACGTTAAGCCCCAGGCAAAAAAATAAAACCTTGAAGTTCGAGGTGAATAGGTATTACCTAATTAAGTTTAGGTTATGCTTAGTTCTTATAGCAAACTAATTTTAGAATTATCTAGCTACTTGTTATTTTAACAAGTACCTATAGTATGGCAGTACCTCACAAATATTCAAACTAACTTACAAAATGAGTTTGAACATTTGGGAGGTCCCCGCCATGTAACAGGGATGTGCCAGGCAGCTCCCTGGGATGAAACTGGCATATGCCTGGCACGTCCCTGGCACATGCCTGGCACATCCCTGTTACATGGCGGGGACCTCCCAAATGTTCAAACTCATTTTGTAAGTTAGTTTGAACATTTGGGAGGTCCCCGCCATGTAACAGGGATGTGCCAGGCAGCTCCCTGGGATGAAACTGGCATATGCCTGGCACGTCCCTGGCACATGCCTGGCACATCCCTGTTACATGGCGGGGACCTCCCAAATGTTCAAACTAACTTACAAAATGAGTTTGAACATTTGGGAGGTCCCCGCCATGTAACAGGGATGTGCCAGGCATGTGCCAGGCATATGCCAGTTTCATCCCAGGGAGCTGCCTGGCACATCCCTGTTACATGGCGGGGACCTCCCAAATGTTCAAACTAACTTACAAAATGAGTTTGAACATTTGGGAGGTCCCCGCCATGTAACAGGGATGTGCCAGGCAGCTCCCTGGGATGAAACTGGCATATGCCTGGCACATCCCTGGCACATCCCTGGCACCTCCCAAATGTTCAAACTAACTTACAAAATGAGTTTGAACATTTGGGAGCTCCCTGTTACATGGCGAGGACATCCCAAATGTTCAAACTCATTTTCTAAGTAGTTTGAACATTTGGGAGGTCCCCGCCATGTAACAGGGAGCTCCCAAATGCCATATCCCAAATGGTCAAACTGGGATGTGCCAGGGATGTGCCAGGCATGTACCTTGTTTGCTGGGATGCCAAGGGGGGGAAAGGCCTGGGGAAGGAATTTCCATGCGTTAAGGGGGGCGTGCCCCCCACTATGCCCCGCAGGGCGTTTTTTGGTTTTCTGGCACTTCAAAATCAATTTTGAGACGTTTGGGAGCCAAATCTCTTACTTATGACAAAGGGTAGCTGGGGTAAGAGCCCCCAGAAGACGTGAGTCCAGGGCTCGTAGCCCCGGAGAAAAATTGTTATCCTTAAGTGGATTTGATGGATTTTTAAGAGTTTTGAACATAGCATGACCCTTTGAATTTCCAAATATTATTTTGGTAGAAAATTAAAAGTGCTTGCTGTAAGCAAAATACATTTTTAGGGCAAAAACATAGCGTTTCATGAGAAAACCATGTTTCTGGAAGGTATCTAGGCAATGTTTTCGTGGTATTTTCTTTAAAATATTGTGTTTTGGATCAACCTAGTACTTCATTCCATTGATTTAAGCAACTCCAGTCTGCCCCGCAGGGAGATTTTTTTGTTTTAACCCTTTTAAAACAAAAATTTTACACTATGAGGACCACATTTTATAATTTTTTAGTTGAGACTGATCCATTAGGGGGGGCCAAGGCCCCCCCGGCCCCCCCCGTGCGCACGCCTATGTCTAACTCCACTTAATGAAAAAGATAGTATTATGATTGACAAGGGCAGGAATTGGGACCAGGGAGTAGTTTTAGCCAAGCACACTACCCCTCGATCATATTTAGTGCAAGACTCGGAGGGTCATGTTTATCGCCGCAATCGAAGGTTTTTACGAAAATCACTAAACCCTCCACCTTTGACGAGACCGGTTGATGTTCCTGATACTTTGGGTGATGCTCCTGATAGAGTTGCTGTTCATATTCCAGAGGATACTAATTATGTTGATATCAGAGTTTCAGATCATTCTAATCCTAATAATAGAGACCTTGTTAAAACAAGTTCAGATGTGGTAGATATGAATGCTAATAATAGAGACCTTGTAAAAACCACAAGGTCTGGCCGAATTGTCAAATTGCCAGCTAGGTTAAGAGAATAATGGACTTTGTAGTTTATACTTGAATTGAAATTGTATAATGTGTTTGTATTAACTTAAAGGGTAAAGGTGAAATAGTTAGTGACTTTTATGTTGTTAAGTTGGTAGTCTTGTCAAGTAACAACTGAAGAACTAATAAAAGCTTGTTAATAATTATTGAATGTTTTATTTAATTTAAAACATAATATGACAGTATCTATCTACGAAAAATATAGGTAAGTAAGGCATCTTTCTTAGAGACTACAGAAACACACAGAAAGGTAAGCACAATACTGAAAGCATGCATTGCGTTTCACCATCTAGCTGTTTTTAACTACGTCAGCTGTTAATTTTATGGCATTAATTTTATAATAATTGTTGTGAACGAATTTCTATTGTGAATATGGAAGGAGTGACAGAAATGATAAGGTTCACATTTAGTCCCAGAAATAAACTACATAATCATTTTGGCATGAAGAAAAGATTATTTATTTCAATGATTTCAATGTCATAAAATTTAAATAAATAAAATGCTATGAATCCAGTGCACCAAGTAATCATGGCCCATGAAGAGAATCCATTACAGGGTAATTACAAATATAAATAAACTTATCTCTTCATTTGATTACAATACACCTACATTACACTCTCAATAATCATCCAAATTATTAAAAAACCTAAATGTATATAGTTTCTTTCTTTCATATGAAACCAAATAATTCATTCAGGTAAGCATGTAGCATATATTTAGAGTATAGGTACATTGAGCAATTCATCTTATTATAATTAATTATTCGAATGACGGGAGAGCCGAATAGCAATCCCAACTATTTAGGTACACAGGATGAAAACTATCTTTGGGTGAAACATTTTTGCAATAGAAATGCCACAATAATTATCAATTGAACATAGGTAATAAAGAAGTGTGGCACAATATATCAGTACTTTCACTAGCAACGTATCAACATGCAGCATCCAATGTGTTTGATGTTTCCAATTCCATCTTCAATACACGACTATCAAGTTGCAAAGTCGATCAAGTCTCTAGACAAAGTACTGTGCATGATATAGGTAAGTAGTACTAATAATGGATTGCATTGCAAAACATATTCGATTAAATATTATTTCATTGCAATGGTAAATACAATTAAAGTACGAGGCCCGATTCTATTGATTATTGCAACCGCAAATAACATTTACGTAGGTACAATAATATAATTGTTAGGTAATATTTAAAATTGCAGTTCTCGAAATAAACATGAATCCCATCGGTAAAATTCATTTATATTTGCTTGGACTCCTTTCAAAAATATCTCAAATAATAATACAATTACCTACCTATTGATAAAATAATAAAATATTTACAATTGTATAATCTTTCATAGAAAAGCAAGATTACGTGCAAGACACTGACAACGATGATGCCCTCAAATATTTTCATGAACTGACAAAATTGATCGTAATACATACAGCAATGCTTCAAAGAATTCAACAACACATTTTTTTCAAATATGTCTAGACCCATTTTCACTAATTAGTACATCTAAACTGAAAATTGCATAGTGTCAAATGAAGCTCTAACATTTGGACATCATATCGTGTCAGTGAAACGTTCCGCACGTAGCCTCGCTCGAAGACGTGTCTACGCGTCGACACCTCAAGCGTAGGACTCCTTGGTGGTGGTGTCCGCTATCGTCTTTGGCAACCCCTCGGCCGACTTCATGGACTCGAGTTCCGAGGAGGGCGAGCGTCTGGCCGGCGAGCGGCTGAGCGACAGGCGCGATTCGCTCCACGTGGCCTTCGTCTCGTTGTTCACGAGGAAGCTCTCGATGGATTCGTCTGAGTCCGTGTCGTGGTCGCTGGAAAAGAACAAGGTCAACAGGTCGACATCAGCACTGCATTCATTCACTACAAAGGCACACCCATGGTCACAGGAACTGCGTGCAAAATTCGCAGTCCTTTTTCAAAACTTGTTTATCGAGAGGACAACACGGAGGTAAACGCAGATTTCGAGCATGTGGGGTTGGAGGGTTCCAACTTTAGCAGTTTACAGTCAATGTTTCTGACTGCGAGTGTACATAATATATGCTGCCACTACTAGCCACAACTAGTCTACTTTTATGTGAGATAAATCAAAAGATCACCGTGATTGTTCTAGCCATGGGTTTTCAAAAATACAAAAAAAAAAAAAGTCATATGCTGAGACGACTAACAAATGATAGTACAGGGTAAAGGCACCAGTTAATGGCTTAAGCATGCTAAAGTAAATATCAAAAGAATATTTTTTAAAAGTAGATTAGGCTACCAAAATAAACTAGGAAAACGCTCTGTGTAACGCGTTGATGAGCGAGCACGGATACACGCAACACCTCGAACCGAAATTATGTCTATCGAAAATGTCATTAAAAGCCAATTCTTGAATTTCGTCACAGACTTGTATAAAAATCTCCAAAACCTCCAAAAATATTGGTCCCAATATCCTTGCTAAGTTTTAAGTTGATCGATTAAACCCTTATGATTGAACGGTTCCTCGTTAATTTTCAAAAATCACAGGATCTCGTTCAAAAAATATACCTGGGACCACTCATATGATATGATATTAGTGTGTACACAATATCAGATCAATCTGTTGAACGGTCAATATTAGTTTCATATCGTTTAAAACTTTCTGCTCTAACTACCTAGCCTTGAACTGAAGATTCGAAGTCGCCGTGAATTTGACAGCCAACACGCAAAATGTCCGTAAATGACAAAAACTTTTGAAAATAACGACAAATTAAACTGAAAATTGGCGAAAATATCTTAAATGTTGGTACCAATGACCATGCAAAGCTTTTAGTTGGTCGGTCAATCGGTTCTAGTTTAAATTTAAAAAATCACAGGAAAAATGGTTTCAAATTTGAGCCAATGGGAGGATTTGGCTGAAAATTTTTATGATTGGGTACAATGTTGGTTGCAATGACTTTGCTAAATTTCAAATTGATCAAACCAACATATCGAAAGATAATTTTTTATAAAATTTGAACCAATCACATGATCCCGTTCAGAAAAGATCCCAGGGACCGCATAGATTACGTTAGTATGTTTGCAAAATTTCAGATCGATTGGTTGTGTGGTTTGACCTGGGCAGTGCAGGCAAAAAAAAAACATAAAAAATAAACACACAGAGAAAGTGCCATAAGAGTACTGTGGTGACGCTCGCTCAATAAAAAAGTATAATTAATAAACAGAATGATTTCTTACGGAAAATCTTCTTGTGTCATTCACAATATAAAGTTTTACCTGTCGCTCTGACTGCAGTCATCTTGAATGGCCGCCTGGAGGTCGTTGATCCTCGTGAGCGCAAGACGCAGGTCGGCCTTGGCCGCTTGCGTCTCCGCTTGTGCCGCCTCCAGCCTGCCTTCGGCCTCCTTCCGTCGCGCCGCGGCGTCATTCTCCCTCGCGGCGGCAGCGCTGACCTCCTCGCGCGCCTCGCGCAGTGCGCGCGACAGCTTGCGCGACTCTACCAGTGCAGACTGCTCTTTGGTTCGCGCGAGAGCGGCGTCTGATTGCAGCTTCTCCACGGAGTCCTTCAGGCGGGAGATCTGCACCTGCAGGAGAGAAGAGGGGGCAACGTTGCATTTAAACATATAATAGAAAACATTAGGTATTTAGTTGTCATTTCATGGAAATTATTGAATATTAGGGATTATGTATTTTTTCGCAATGAAAAATTGCAGTTTTGGGTTCTATACACAATGAACTGAATTTCAGAAGAAGAAAATAATGTAGGTACCTAATAAAAGTTGTTCCCTCTATGAAAAGCGTTCTAATTTTTGTCGTCCCCTACTTCAAATATAATATATATCAATTCAATTAAAGTTGTAAATCATTTTATTCTCTTTCTTAGGTACATAATATTATAATCAAGTAGTTGCATAGTTGAGAAGCCCGCATGAGAAATGCATTCTTGTGTGCGGGCTGTCTATAAATAACACAATAAAATAAATACATCATCAAACAAGGGAGTGAGAATAAATGAAATTAATTAGAAAATGAAATAAATGATATTAGAAAACAATACTTGCTCACATACTTAAAAATCATAAAATAGTCAGATAATGCCCGGTGTGACTAAGCTATTTTATATTGCCATGAGTCTTCAGTGTGAAAAATAAAATTTTCAACCACTTTTGGGGTTTAAAATCTCAATCACTCAAACAACCAAAAGTGTCTTTTACTGTCAATTGAGTTGTAAATCCCTCCTCCCCGCGCCTGTATGTACCTCCATCCTGGCGCGCGTCGTCTGCTCCAGCTCCAGCCTCGACTCCACCTCGCGCGTGCGCAGCTCCATGCGTCGTTGCGCCATCGCGCCGCCGGCGTCGCCGCTCGTCTCCACGCACTCGAGCCGCGCGGTGAGCTCCGCAACCTGCTCCCGCAACGCGCCGCGCTCCTGCTCCGCCACGGCGCACTGCGACACGGCGTCCTGCGCGGCGGCCTGCGCCGTGGACAGCTGCGCCACCGAGCCGCGGTACTTCTTTAGCACCTGTACACACGAGCACAAGCGTCACTAACATCACTAGAGATATTAGATAAATGGACCTGTTCAGTTGAAAGAAAGATTTCAATGAAGCCGCATTTGTTCAAATAACATGTCTCTAAATTTTGAAAAAAAATCAGTGATACAAACTAGGAATAAGATTACAAGAAAGTTGATATGAGATCGTACCTACGATCATGTCTGAATAAAGTATATTTTCTTTGGGTTTATGTGTTTAAACTTTTAATAGTTTTTAATTGTCAAAAGTCCTCTTAAGAAGAGTCCAGTGGACCTATCAATGGTTCAAATATTTTGCATCTAAAATGGATGACAATTTAAAAGCTTTAAAAACCCAATAAATTCTTTATTCAGACCATATTTTTCTTCTTTTGAGCTACAAACAGCTTGGAATTACATTCCTAAATAGTAGTAAATTAGGTAGGTACTGAAAAGACTGAGATATTTATTTACAAATATCAAAACTGACGTGAATCTAAATCTCAAAAACTCAAATTATCTTGGTCCTAAAAGCAATTTGACAACCGCTTCATTAGTTATTTTTAAGACTGTTTCTGCATGAACTTATTTCATGAATGGCACTGTGCGAGCCAAGTACCACGGCCTTGTTCAAGAGGCGTCACTCACCTCAGCCAGCTCCTCCTCGTTCTCGTCGAGCTGCGTGCGGAGCTCCTGGCCGGCTCTGAGCGCGGAGGCCGCCTTCTCCTCGGCGTCGGACCGAGCGCGCTGCACCTCGTCCAGCTGAGCTTGGGTCTCGTTCAGCTCTGCCTCGGCAGTCTGCCGGGACTTGACGGCTGACGCTCGGGCCAGCTCGCAGTCCTCCAGCTATGGGACAGATGCAATGGGTCGGTTTGTAAATGTACCGGAGTTTTGGAGCACCCAAAAATTACTATTGTTACTTGATAGGAATAGGCTATACAAACTCCCTCTAACACAATATTGCTGTAAGAATAATGCATTGGAAAAACTATGAAGAACGGAATTGTATAGTTATTATTTGAGCAAACCCTGGTTCTAATAATTTGGGTCATGGGGGAGACAAAATATTTTACAAACATTGTGTAACCAGTGAATACTGGGGCCATACTTTGTTTATAGTCGGGTAGCCGGGCCAGTTAAAATTGTATTTATGCGATCGTGTATAGGTAAGGTATTTAAAAAAATAGCTGCACGTTGTGTTAGTAAAAACAACTTGGGGAAGGGACTTTAGGCAAAGCACATACTATTAAAAAAATATAAAAATATAAAAATATAAAATATATATTTTATTTTAATATTTTGATCAATATTTGAATTTTGAGCCCTGATTGATGTATATGCCAGGAAAACTTAAAGAACATCTATATAATAAAGAGTGTCAGTAGATGCACTTGAAGAAGACCAACCTGATTGCGCAGCTGCCTGAGGACCGCCTTGCTCGGCGCGTCTGTGGTGGTCTTCTGCAGCTGAATGTTGGCGTCCTTGAGCAGCGCGCGGGTGCGCTTGACGTCGCGGCGCAGCTTGGCTGTCAGCTCCGTGTCGCGCTGGCTGGTGGTCGCGGCGTCCATCGCGGCCGTCAGTCTGCGCTCGAGGTCGTGCTTCTCGCGCAGCAGCTGCGTGCGCTCCTCGTGCTCGCTCTCAAGCTGAGACTCCAGCGCTGCGGGATCGAATACACACGATCAGACAGCAGTTTACATTTTAATTACAACATATTAATTGATTAGTTAGAATATTGTGGAGTATACCTTAACCTAGTATAACGTAACTAATTTTTTAACTGAAGTTTTTCTATCAGTTAACATTGCGACCATACAGAAAAATATAGCTAATATAGTCAGATTTTCAAAAGCGTATTAGCTGCTTTCCTATCTATAGATTTATTTAAAAAACTACTATATCGCGAAATAAACTAGAATCTTTTATTTTTAAATTTTTAAATTGACACGCTCATGTATGTTTTACCGAGCTATGAGGGTTTTACTGCTTTATTTAGACATTTTTCCTTTTAAACGTGATGTTTTACAAGTAAATTTGTGTTGTCATGGTGAAAAACCATGACATTCGTGAAATTTCCCGAATAATGATGGCGGGGAACCGCATCAAGTGTCACTTCTTAGCAATGCACGGACACAAGCAAGAGTTCTGATCCTCACCCTTGACTTTCTTGGTGGCGTTGCATCGCACGTCCTCCAGCTCCTCGTCGCGCTGCGCTTGCTCCCTGCGCGCCTCCTTGCGCTGCTGCTCCAGACTCATCTCCATGCGCAGCTTGGCCTGGCTGACCAGCGACAGTTGTCCGGCCAAGTCGTCCAGCTCCTCCTCCTGCAAGCCAGTCACATACATTGTAACTTCAAACTAAATCAACGATTATGTGTTTCAACCTATTTCCCAGCGTCACTACGAGACTCTTATGCCACTCTCTCGCTTTTATGTGTGTTTTTGAAAAAGTTCCCAGGTCAAATCTTATCTTTCAACCACACAATCTGAAATTTTGTACACACACTAATGTCACAATTAGAGCGGTCTCGTGTATACTTTTTGAACAGGATCCTGTTATTTCTTAATAGTTAAATAAAACTGGAACCGTTTTACTTTAAATTTAAAATTTTGCGTGGTTATCGGGAATGAGTTTTAGAAAAATCAAAATTTTGTGTTACAGTTAAAATTATAAGCTTGAACAACCAATGGAGGAAAGAAAACTTACCTTTTTTAAAATTTGTAAAAAATATGTTACAAGTTCAACAGTGGAAGGTTTGGGATCACTGAGGGGATTCCCAAAGCTACTAAAAGTTAGTGGCTCATTAGCCAGAACATATCTAACTCAACATGTAGGTATAGGTAACCTTCAATTAGAAATTAGTAAAAAAATAAACATTCTAAAAAATTTCTACATCAGAGAATTTTTTTAAAAATAATTCTCGTGAAATGTACAACGCTAGTCTCACATGTGACGGACAACACGGAGTTTGAACCCACCTGCTCAGTGAGCTTCTTGTCGAGCTCGTGCTTGGCGCGCTTGAGGGCGGCCACCTCGAGGTCTGTGTGGCCGCCGGTGGCCAGCTCGTCCAGCTCGCGGCTCAGCGAGTTCGCGTGCTCCTCCTTCAGCTCCAGCTCCAGCTTAGTGGCCTGGAGAACAAACACACAGTCAAACACCAGATAGCAACAAGCAGGAGGTACAGAACGTTTCAATCTCCAACATTTTATTAAAATAGGATTATTTTAAGAAATCAATACTATAGTTATGAAAAATCAAGAATCTTATGAATCTTTTGGCTTGGGTATAGGTTTTTCTCAAGTTGTTCCTGGGATATAGGTGACATCGTTTCACTAGTCGAGCTGAAATTTGGCATTTATGGAAAGACAACTTGTATCCTTTCCTACATATAGGTACTTAGTAGCTTTCTTTTAATTTTTTACAAAAAATCAGTAAAAATGGGAAACAAAAACTTAAACATTGTATTTTAATCATATTTTGAAAGATTTGTACATTTTTAATACAGTGATACAAATCCTTGCTAACACGTCATGTTAGAGATGTGCTAACGCAACAACAGATCTACTCACGCTCAAGTTTTGCTCCAAAGTGTATTTCTCTCCCAGAGCCATCTCCCGCTCCCTGGCAGCCCGCTCCCTCGCCTGCTTCTCCTGCCGCAGCTGCTCCTGAAGCGACTGGAATTCACCGTCAAATCTGCAAACGCAATCACAATCATCAGCCATAGGCTCGTAGCTAACACTAATTCATAAGAAAACCTATCAATATTTGTTGCATACAATAATTAGTCAGTGAACAGTCACAATGAGTAAAAGGCAAATCCAAAATACTGTTGTTTTGTGAAAAATATGTGTTGTAATCGAAACCTATGTTGAAACCTTCAGTTCATACAACAGTACGTTTTTGTAACACCTTCCTGTTCCACAAATTAGAAAACTACCTTAAACTTTGCTTTGTACTGAAGTAGAAGTATTTAAAAGAGTATTAAAATCTGTTAACCCATTATTATTTATATTTATATAATGTGTGTTGTAGTTTGCATGTAACATTTTAAATTTAATTCTATAAGTAATTGCACAAGAGATCTACAACAACTGGTTAATGTTTTGGCAGTAACATTCATGTTGAACAATATTATCTCTCTATTCAATTGTTAAGAACACTCTGGCAATAAGTAAACTGAAAAGGAATTGATACTAAAAACCTTTTCTGCCTGGACCAAACCAAATGGAAGATATTGAAGTTAGAAAGAAAATCTCTTCTTCCAATAACAAAACCTTGTTGTTGTGAACTCGTGAATGAGTGATGTTGTAGGTACCTGCGTTGCTTCTTCTCGAGCAGCGTGTTGCGCGCGTTCTGCTCCTCCTGCAGCATGCGCAAGTCGTTGGTCTCGGCCGTGAGCTTCTGCACCTTGCGCTTCCATTGGCCGGCCACCTGGCGCTGCTCGTTCACCTCCTCGTAGGCGTCGCACAGCTGGAGCGACAAGAACAACACGTCAGCTCATGCAAGGTCGAAAACACAACACTTATTGGTCGAATGTTTTGTGATATGACTCATTGTTGCACGAGATAATTAAGAATAAGGACAATCCTTTATTAAGAGTTCATGTAGAATCAAGAATCTTGTGGAAATATTGAAGATTTGTTAAAGTAAAAACGGTAGCTATCTGAATAATAAGCACTGTGGGCTCAGTATATTGTCAACAGTTTTTCATAGGACACATTCGGAACTTTGAAAAGTCCAATATGATGCTTGCATGACAGGTTTGACGCATTTCAACATCAACATTAGCAACAGTGTAAGGCGAAGGGGTTGAGGAGTCATTTAGCAGACAGATAGCTTGAAAACACGCTCATACAATTAATGAATGACCATTGATCGTAGATAATGGAAAGTCCAATGAGTCCTATAGCTAAAAACTGGCCGTATATATAACCTTCAAGAAAGATTTAAAAATTTGATAAAATGATAATAGACATTTAGTTACTCTCCTACTTATTTATGATGATGTTAAGAAAGCGCAGGAGCAATAAAAACCCTTGTATATAGACTGTGTATATATTTTCTCCACAAAGGCTCCTATCAGTATCATAAAATTTCAGTCTCTAGCAAAAAATGTCAAAAGGAGGTTGCAGATTGGCTTCTTAATATTTAATGAAGTAAGTAACAATTATGGAAATAGTAGTCAGTGGGAACCTAGTTTTTAAGAGAGACATAGGAAGTCCATCATTAATCTACTAAGAAGCGACTGTAAGCACTGAAGTCCTACCTTCTTCTCCATCTGCTTCTTGAGCGCAACGAGCTGCTCGAGGTCGTCCTCGTGCTGCTGCTGTAGCCGGTGCTTGGTGAGCTCGAGCTCGCGCAGCGTGCGCTCGTAGCGCTGCTTGTACACGCCTGCGTCGGCGCCGCCAGCCTCGTCGTCGTCCTCCGAGGCGCCGTCGGCGGCGCGCAGGTACAGCAGCTCCATCTCCAGGCGCTCGCTCGTGGCAGTCAGGCTCTGCTGGTGCACCTGCGCGTGGCAATCATGAGTCAGTATTCTTCCAGCATTTACCATTTCATTACGATTTCATTTTTTCCATCTCATTTCGTTACGAATGGTAGTTTGACGTTATTTGCGGATGATACCACTCATTTTTTAAGTAATGAGCTGGAATGTTCGTCTCATGGTAATGCTTCTGTTTCTAGTTGTAATAATGTAATACATTAGCGGTGGAACATCTTGCATCCTGGGTTGAAAGTAATAACTTGTGTTTAAATATATCTAAAATGGTTCTATTGGAATTTCAATCTAATAGAAGTACCCATGATCTGACTTGTCCTTTGATTTATTTATATAATAAAAGTATAGTTACAAAGAGTTCTACAAAATATCTGGGTATCACATTGGATAATAAATTGAATTGGGAAGAACACATTAAAGATGTTGGGAGTAAAATTGCGTCCTGGTGTTTCCTTATTAAACGAATTTTGAGTATTAGTAATTTCTCTACCGCTAAATTAATTTATTATCCTTATATTCATTCCAGGCTGACTTATGGAATTATATTATGGGGACATTCATCTCGTATTAAGAGACTGTTCATTCTACAAAAGAGATCTATTAGATATTTGGCAGACGCTAACTATGACCCTTGTACAGCAGGTGTGTTTTATAAGGACTCTTGTAGACCATTATTTAAACGGTTAAATATTATGACTCTGCCTTGTATCTATATTGTTTATGTTATTATGTACGTTGTTATTGAAAATAAGCATTTGACAATTGAGGGCAATGAAGTTCAATCGCATTTTACTAGAAATAATAAGGATCTAAGAACATCAGTAGGTACTTAACTTAAAATATAATAAACAGTGTTCTTTATCTGTTGGTGTTATGTTTTATAATAAGTTAAGTGTAAATTTAAAGAGTAAAATTGACTACGATAGGTTACATATTTTTAAATATAATTGAGCGAGCGAAGCGAGCGTCTCCTTTTCGTTCTTTTGGCACGGACCTCTGTTTTTTTTTGTTTTTTTTTGTCTGTCGTCTGCTCGTATACAGGTCACACCGTTTATTCGATCGAGCTGAAATTTTGCACACATGTCCAGACCAAATATGAGATTTGCAGACCCTAATTTTTTTGAAATCCCCTGATTGGTTCAAATTTTAAAAAATGTATCTTTCGATTGGTTGCTCCAATCATTTTGAAATTTAGTAAAGTCATTGCAACCAACATTTTGCCCAATCATAAAAAATGTCAGCAAAATCCTCCCATTGGTTCAAATTTGAAACCATTTTTCCGGTGATTTTTGTAATTTAAACTAGAACCGATTGACCGACCAACTTAAAATTTCGCATGGTCATTGGTGCCAACATTTAAGGTATTTTGGCCAATTTTCAGTCTAATCTGTCGTTATTTTTAAAAGTTTTTGTAATTTTAGGGAAATTTTGCGTGTTGGCTGTCAAATTCACGGCGACTTCGAATCTACAGTTCAAGGCAAGGTAGTTAGAGCAGAAAGTTTCAAACGATATGAAACTAACTAGGAAAACGCTCAGTGTAACGCGTTGATGAGCGAGCACGGGTACGTGCAAATTCTGGAACCGGAAATGCGTACACAACGCACAGAAAACATATACAACCATATTGAATTGATTATGATCAGTGCTCGAAGTAGGAATTAAATAGTGGCGGTATGGTAACATAAGAATACCACGTGAGGGGGGGGGGGGGGGGTACGATATTAGATGAGGGTCCAGATTCCAGAATTACACTGACAACCATTGTCATGTCATTAGTTAGATTAGTCTTTTACCTTGATGAAACAACTAAATTAAATAATGCATTTTACTTTATCTTGTAGTGGATGTTCATAGTTCATAGTTATGCTTGAAATATGCAGTCAAAAGATAACCATGAAATACGAGTAAATTAGAATATAAAATTACGTTAATGTCCAAGAATATCTGATTTTAAGTATTCCGTTTTTCTGAGAAGTAACAATATGAAATCAAATGTGTAAAGAAGAACCGGTATACCATACCGTCCCATACCGGCCCACTTCGAGCACTGATTATGATATCAACTTAAAAGTAGGTATATGCTTTTCATCGAAACTTTAAAATAGCATCTAAGCACCTGGTTCATAAAGCAAATCAGAATCAATTCAATTGGCACTGGAAAACATTCATTTCGATACTTCATTACTGACAGATATTAAAAATGTCAATAAGTTCAAACGTTCTTAACTGATTGAGATGAAATTTTGTAAAATAAGAGACAATATTGGTCTTAATGATCATGCAAAATATGAGTTTGATCAGAATTATCGAAGACCGTTTTCATTTTTCAGCCTATCAGGAGATATTTATTTAATTTTTAACCAATGAATGGATTTCAAAAAAAAATATGGTGTGCAAACAGAGAAGGTTGGTTTTACATGTGTGCAAAATTTCAGCTCGATCAAAGAAAAACTCTGAGCTGTATAGCCAAAATATGATTTTGATCAGATTTATCGAAGACCAGTTTCATTTTTCAACCTACCATCAGGAGATGTTTATTTAAATTTTAGCCAATTGATAAATTTCAAAAAAATTTGGGGTCTGCAAACAGAAAAGTTTGTCTCTACATGTGTGCAAAATTTCAGCTCGATCGAGGAAAAACTCTAGACATGTACAGCCAAAATATGAGTTTGATCAGATTTGTCGAAGACCATTTTCACTTTTCAACCTATCAGGAGATGTTTATTTAAATTTTAACCAATCAGTAGATTTCAAAAAAATTAGGGTCTGCAACGCCCAGAGAATGTCCAAACACGTGTGCAAAATTTCAGCTCGATCGAAGAAAAACTCTGACCTGTATATCGTCAGTAACAGAAAAAAACAAAAACAAAAAAACAAAAAAACAAAAAAAAACAAAAAACAGAGGTCCGTGCCAAATAAGCCAAAAGGAGACGCTCGCTTCGCTCGCTCAATAATGACCGTTCAACAGATTGATCTGATTTTGTGTACACAGTAATATCATATCATATGAGAAGTCCCAGGTATATTGTTTGAAAGATATCCTGTGATTTTTGAAACTTAACAATAATTTCGGATCGAGGTGTTGCGTGTATCCGGGCTCGCTCATCAACGCGTTACACAGAGCGTTTTCCTAGTTTAAAAATGTTTCTTATTAAAAATTGTTTTTATTCTACTGATGAGTTCTTGACATTTGATCAAAATGATCATATTTAGTGTATAAGGGTTCATATGGTATTTTGTTAAGAATTAATATTAACATTACTTGATTTCTTGTGTTCCCTGTTTTTAACGGTTATATGTAAAATATATTGTACCTATCTTTGACGATGTCAAATATCATGTATATGGTCAATTTGACAAATAAAGAATCTGAATCTGAATCTGAATCTGAACCTCTTTATTGAGATTGGACTGAGGGACTTAGTGAACAAATATGGTTTAAATCTTTGTTAGTAATTATAAATGTATTAAAAAATTTACAAATGTAACATGTTTCTTCAAATTAATATTAATTGTTTAGTGAATATCTTTTTTAAGTGAAAGTAAAGGTTCAAAATTTCACGTTTTCGAGAAATTTGCCTTTGTAAAGTTCCATTTTCATTGATATTTTACAATGGATAGTGAATGATCTTATAATCAATATACTGAATTCTTTCTTCTTTATCCACGAAGAAAGTGAAATGAAGTCACATTGAGAAATAGGTCATGTGCTAAAGAAATGAGGAACTGAAAAGTAAAAATGTGTGAAACAAAGTTTTGACATGTTTAAATTCATTGTCAGTGAACTTAAACTTTAGCTTACATAAAAGGGAATGTTAACCTTTTAAAATATTATTGTTTTTCGGCTTTGCTAAGTTCGTTTTAAAACTAAGCTCCATAAGCACAGGGAGCCAATTATTCTTGAGATTCACGTTTTGAAACCATGTACGTTTTCATTGCTTAAAACGTAAAAAAGTTAAAGGCTAAGCAATTGTTGTCTACTTTTCCAAGTTTAAAACAATGAAAGCATACATGTTTTCAAAACGTGAATCTCAAGAATTGGCCTGCTGCTTGGCAACTATACACTTGATATAACTAGCACGTGGCTGAGCCTGAGAACCCACCTGCATCTCCGTGAGCTCTCGCTCGAGCCTGAGCCTCTCGGACGTCTAGTTGCTTGGCAACTATACACTTGATATAACTAGCACGTGGCTGAGCCTGAGAACCCACCTGCATCTCCGTGAGCTCTCGCTCGAGCCTGAGCCTCTCGGACGTCTCGGCCTCGAGACGCTCGGTGGCGAGGATGGACGTGGAGTGCTCCTC
Source organism: Leuctra nigra (assembly GCA_934045905.1). Taxonomy (NCBI): domain Eukaryota; kingdom Metazoa; phylum Arthropoda; class Insecta; order Plecoptera; family Leuctridae; genus Leuctra; species Leuctra nigra. Next base: position 29,657,271 of record OW203767.1, on the reverse strand, counting down.
GGCCAGATCCGCCGTCATCTCGCTCAGCTGCAAGCAGACAGACGTGTTGTGTCACACTCATGACGCGCTTCACACACTTCTCAAGACATCAGACCAGCTAACACATGCTAAGTGGATCCTTAATGAGGTGATAACTACTCAATAGCTAGGCAATCTGCACAATCTGATATAATGCACGTTTTTACCACAGACAAGCACCTAGAAGGTGCTTTGTGCTTTATAGCAATGGTTGTTTGTTGTATTTGTACCGTGTGTTTTCACAATATATAAATAATAAAAAAACAGAAGTAAAATAAAACATTTAGGGCCAGTTTTTCAATTCCTTGCTAACTATTAACAGTTCATTAGGACTACGATTGCCATGGCAACAACCAATGACAATCCTGGAATGCCCGTTTAAACCTTAAGTAGGTTTAGAAGGACATTGAAATACCGGCTCTTGGGGCTAGTTTTTCAATACTCTGCTAAATAAACGGTAATTCAATGAATGTCATTCGTTATTGCCATGGTAATATCTTAGAGCAGCGGTCGCCAACCGGTGGTCCGCGGACCACTGGTGGTCCTCGAGAAAATATTGGTGGTCCACAGAGAAATTTGGAAGTTTACTTTTAAGATGCCATGCAATATTTATTTAATTTAGAAAATTGGCAATCCAATATAAATGTATTGAATTCGGACATGTTTCAGTACGTAAATATGCCTTTTACAAAGTATACATATTCACTAGCTCTTTAATGAAAATAATATGAGTTTCCGAGTATTATTCCAAAACCTTAAAGTCATTTTAAACGCTTTTTATCGAAATAAAAGTTGGCTGAAATTGCGTAGAAACGCGCCAAATGACTTCCTGAAAACAATTTTTCCGGGGCTGGACCCGCTTAGTACTGGGGGGCCCTCCCCCCAGACCCCCCATTGTCTCCCTCTCTAATCGTATTTCCCGGCACACGTATTTTACGCGCCTTTGTGGTCCGCGAGATATAAAACTGCTATATAAGTGGTCCGCGAGGTCTAAAAGGTTGGCGACCGCTGTCTTAGAGGAAGGTAATATGGTACTAATCAACTTTTTAGAATTTAGCAGAGTAATAAAAAGCTGGCCCTAAGTATTACTACACAAGAATTACATGACAACAAGAACTACATGTCAACAGGAATTTGGATGTGCCCGAATGATCATTTTATCATTCTTATTTTCATTTTTGTACAGAAACTTGTAAAATTTATTAATCAATTGTGAGGGCAAAATGAGTATAAGAAAACGATAATTCAATTTGATTTTCACAGCATTCAAAGGTGGTAAAGACATCTCCTTTTGCGATTTACTTCCCCCCCAATTCTTTACCTCATTGCCTTCTGAAATAGTTCTATCGGAATCATCATCACCATCCAGAGAGATGATATCATCTGAAATGGTCGCATCTCCGTTCTTCCTCGGTGATTTCAAGGATCGACCTTCGCTCTTCTCCCGGCTGAAGAGCGTGAACCCCTTGATGCGAATGTTTCTGGCGCTCTTGCTCCGCGGCGTGACTTCCTCGTCGTCCTTGTGACCGAGACGGCGCCACTCGTCCATGATGTGGTCGGACTTCTTCAAGAACTCCGCGATCCTTCCAGAAAGCGTCGACGACGCCGTCTTCGGCTCCATGTGCGCCGGGGTCGGTTTGAACCGCCGGTGGATCTTCGATTTGGTCCCAAGCACGAAACTGAACCCGGCGTCGAACACGACGGGACTCTGGTCGCGGTTCTCGATGTCGGCCACTCCGGAGCCGTGGAACTCCTGCGGGAACACTCTCCGGGGGTTCTCGGAGGAGGAGTAGGACGGCAGGCTGCAGGAGGACGACGGGGAGGGGGAGCGGGAGTAGGCGGAGTGGCTCGGGGAGAGGCAGGAGCGGGGGGAGAGCAGGTTCGATCTCAACGAGATGTCACTCGTGGGAGAGATGCAGAGACGAGGAGACAGGACGTCGCCCCGAGACGACACGGAACTCGTAGGGGAGAGATATCGATAGCGTTCGTTCGGAGATAAATAGTCTCGCGTTGGAGACAGACAACTACGAGGAGACAAGGCGTTGCCGTTGCTAAGTGATAAGCCGTAGCTAGGCGACATACAACGTGCTGACAAACCGTTGCTAGGCGATAGACATCTTTGTGGTGACAACGCTTTGGTCGGAGAAAAACAACTCCTCGGCATGTATGAATCGTACTTCTTGGGAGCGGCGTAGTTTCTTGTCGAGCTCTGTGCCATGCTGCTGAGCCCTGGCATGGTGACGGAGCGCTTGGAAGGCAGGATGGTTCTCTTGGTGGTCGCGATCGTGGGGATGCCGTCGCTTTGCAGCGAGCCCGGTCGCGTCTGGCCCGGCATCATCACTTACGCGCACTCGCGACCACAACAAACTACACCTACTGTCTAGAGGAACTATTGCGGACTGAGCGTTAAACGACCTAGAGAAAGAATGTTGCTGAATGTTGGCTAAAATTAAGTTCAAGGTTTGCAAAGAGAGTTTTGCCAACAAGTGTCTTATGTAACGCCATCAAAATGAAAACAAAGACGTTTGTTTCCAAATAGAACAATTCGTTGCCAACTACTAGACGACCATAAAATAAATTGCAGTTAAAGCAGTGTAAATCTACACAGAAAGTATACATTCAGAAATAAATAATAAAGTAACTATTTAGACCCACAGAATTGGTCTCATACTAATTTCTTAAACTCCTAGTTCTAATAAATTATTTAATAAAAACCGCCAACCCATTAAAAAAAACATAATTTGTAACGAGCGAGATATGAAACTTCCCGTCATGATTTACATCGCGTCGGAGAGACGGGCAGTGTTTAATCTGTCCTCTCCACACCTCCCGATCTCACTGAGCCCATCTCCACGAAGACAGCCTCTCTGGCAGGAGCGGGCATCTTGCCAGAGAGGAAATCAACCGGTGGATTGACGTACTAGCAGTCCCAAAACAATCCCTGTCTCATAAACATGTGCAGACCTGGCAGAGTGCCAAGTGTAGACATGTGTACAAGTAGGATCCATTCATGAGCAGTCTAGATGGATGGCAGGTACTTTAACTAAACAAACACAATTCTATATTTACACCATAATTTGAAATTTACTTTTGATTCAAAATGAAAATTGGTGTATCAAATATTCATAACTTCGTACATTTGTAATAATAAATGTAAATTTGAAAATTGCTTATTTTAAACTTTCAAATAATATGTTCTTGGTAAGGGCAGCATTTTTCTATATACTATGCTCAAATTAAAACGTTGATTAGGACTATATTTCCATGGCAACAACCAATGACATTCCTTGACTAAACTAGGTACCTGGTTTTAACAGAGCATAGAAAAATCAGCCCTAAGGGTTAGTTTTTCAATGCTTTAGATTAAAGAACAATATTGCCATGGTACAACTACTGACATATACATTGAATGGTCATTAGTTAACTGTTAATCTTAGCAACTGATATAACAGAATATTAAAAGATTAGTCCTGAGTTTTAGAATTTTGATTGCAGCTTTAAAACTAATTTATAAATATCTAGCAACAGCCAAATGAGACATAGGAAGGAACATTGTGATCTGATACTAAGAAAAGGGCAGCATCTCCGGTGCCAACACTACTTGGCGCCCGACATAAATATATATTCCTCGAACTTGCTTGGCGCCGCGCCAGACCGGTGCCGTGATATCGACACACCGACGCGACTATTTTAAAAGCGTCCCTCGATGAGGCGAATCGTTATCTCGCCTAACGACTTTCCGAGGGTTGTCTTTGGGAGGCGTCTTGTCTTCGGCGTCTCAAGAGCTTTGGCACTCTGCCCTCTAGGTGAAGTGTTGATTTATAGCCAAGATCACTATGCATAAACCTTCCCAAGCTTTTAACTTTAATTGCAAATATTAGGTTGGTAATCTGTCGGCTGTAAAGTTTAGTTATCGTTGAGAGATTAACGTGGAAACGTTTCGGACTTACCTTTGCTCCGAACTTGTCGTTGTCGTGCTGCAAGTGACCGCGCTCCGTTTCAAGCTTCTCGACTTTGGCACGAAGGGATTCGAGTTCCTCCTGGAATCAAATTGTATGTTACATTGTGATAAAAAGTACCTATAGTAACTAACTTGGTGAGAACATTTTTAATATGTCATAAAAAGAATAATAACATATACAAGAGAGGGCATTTTAAGATCAGGTGAAATGTTTGGGAAGGTACCAAAGTGATGCCAAGTAGAAAAGAGCTCTTGAAAAGAGAAGAGAGATGCTGACAGGAAATTGTGGTGACAGAAAAAATACTCCACTAATCCTGGGTTAATAAGATGGATGCGTTGTTTTTAAACTCTACTTCATATTCAGTCGAGACAATTTCAAGCAGATTAACTTCATCAACAAACATGAAGAGGAAACACAAGTCACTTGATTCCTTCCGACAGAGAAGAATTGCTTGAGGGAGGAAATTGAGAAAATCCAATCAGATATTTTAAAATTATGACTGTGGGTGGTAGAACATCTATTTGATTAACTGATACTCAGGTTGACTATAGCATAGACCCTGAAATTTGAAGATCAACATAGGTATATTTTTTGCTATATTATGGGATTTGGACCATATTATTTCAACATTTAATCCAAACATTACAACCATTGAACCATAGATACAACATTTTACTGTTCGGCCCCCTTCGAAAAATTCACAACGGTGCTTCAGCCATTGAGCACCAATGAAATAATCATTGCTCTTAAAAATCACTATAGGTATAGAAACAATAACAAACAATTTTAAAAAAGCTTAAAAGTGGCTAATACGTTCTGAAAAAAGTGGGAAATAGTAATAAAAAATATTGTCAATAGTGGAGAATAGTGGCCAGGAGAAGCACTGGAGTCTGGTATTATTTTGTCTTATTTTTTCACTTTTAAGTTTTGTCGAGTACAACTCGTGGCTGCTATTCAGTAGTTTGATGAGGCTTTCTCGCCATTTCAAGTTTTCCTTACTAACATTAAAATAAAGTTATTGCAATTCTTATGAATCCTTGGGAGTTCTATTTCACCTTGCAAACTAAATCCTTTTTATCTTTAAATGTTTGCGATTAGTTTGTGCGTACCTGCGTGGCCTTGAGCTGCTCCTCGGTGCGATGCACGTCGAGCAGCGGGGTGACCTTGGCGAGGAGGCGCCACCAGGGCCAGTCCTGCACGGAGAGCAGCTTGCGCACATTGCGCTGGATGCAGCGCACCGCGGTGTCCTGGAGACGCAGCTTGGCCAGCTTGCGGCGCGCGAGGTAGCCGCGGCAGCGCGCCTGCAGGCCGACCACGTGCGCGGACAGACGCTCGTCGCGCGAACCCTCGAGCTGCGCGAGCACGCCCGGCCGGAAGAAGATCTGCAAGCAAGAAGCAATACTAGGTCAGTTACATGCAAACCAAACCTTCGGGATAAGTATTCATTTGTGTAAATAGGGCGCCAAATGTAAGAAATTTTTAACTCCATTTCGTGTTTTCAGCAAACATTGAGAATGGAGGTTTCTGTGGAAAACTTTCATATTGTAGTCAGGATGTAAGGAAGGGATGTGCAAAAAAATCAATAAATTTTTTAATTTGATTAATAATTGAGTGGTTCAATAAAGTAACCACAGGTTCAATTTAGATGCCTAGTTTCCTAAATTGACAGTTTTTAATGCTTTGCAAAATAGTTAACAGCTTGCGGAATTTGTTGGGGGTTTATGCAAGTACTAACTCACTGTACAAGTTTTGTTGAAAAAAAATCTGCCTTCCAAAAGAGAAAATGTGAAAATTGGTTCAATTAAGGCGACTTTACCCTACATGTGCATAAAATAGTCAAGAAATCTCCCTTTCTCTCGTGGCTTAGACCAGTCTTGTCGTGAGGCACCCTCCAAGCATTTGCCTCTCGACTGAACTCGTGTCAGAAAGACGGCAGCGGGAATCGAACCCACTTCCTCTATCTTTATTCACTGGCATGGCATGACACGTCATATTCATTGTGGACCAAGATTTCAGTCAAGATTCTCATCTCATCTTTTAATAGGAAGAGAAATACGCAGTGGGATCTCAGCAATGAGAGTTTCACCGGATTTTACAATATGAAATACACGGAAATACGAATTAAAATGTGCTCCAGAAAAGTTCCTATCTTGAAGCATTTTCCACAATGTTTAGACAGTAAAATCCAGTCCTCTCATTGGCTGGTTTGCTTTTATTCGGAGCTTATTAGACGAGTACGTTCCTTTCTGATGTTTCTGACTCCATCTTTAAAACCACATTGATTCATATCAAGTTACCTGAATTGTGTATAATTTAGTTTCGCTTGAAAGTTTGAAAGCTACAATTTAGAAGCTACTAAATAAATTCAACACTAGTTAACATAAATATGGTTCTAAATTCCTATCATATCAGATTCTCTCAAGTTTCAACATCAGTTGACAGTGGCTAGGCTAATGCTGGACGTGCACTCGGGAGGTCCAGGATTCGATTCCCGCGCCCTCCTTCCTAACCATTGGCATACGCTGAATGATATCGTAGTCGTAGATGTCGAAGACCGCAATTTGACACCACATTCTGGCTCTATAAAGACATATTATTAGGTACTTTTGTTTGCGATTTGTTCATGTATACACATTTAATATACGACTAGATAAGAAGAATATTGTTGTACTGTGTCAGGTTTCCCTGCAATCTGGTGAAATGTAAGACGATCTCAGCAGGAGCCGTGAAGATTTTGACCTTGGTCTACACGTAACGAGGCGGCGTGCTTTGTCAGCATACATCGACGACAGTCTTGCGGATCCCAACTAAACAATCGTTTGTCAATGACCTAACAGAGTATTTTTCGTGGTTCCCTCAGGCAAAATGTCAACACTCGGAAGGTACCCTACCAATATGCCACGACCACCTCTACTCTTCATCATATCATAGTAATTCATGTCACCATTAGCAAGTTGCATTAGCTATTCGACTTTGAACTCCACTAAAATAACAATCAGCTCCGCTGGCACTGGCAGGTTGAACAATAAGCCCGTACATTGGCATTGTAATGGATAGCGTTGGAAACTTCGGCCAAGAGAGTAACAAGAAATCTATCACTTCTTCTGCCAACACAACTGTTCGATGCGGTTCACGTCGCTGGCAACGCGACAACCCGTCTTATTTATAATTGTTTTCCGTGCTGCTGCGACCCGGCGCCTCCACCAGATATTCACGGTCACGTGTCTGTCAGTTCAAATTCAACGCATCTAGTGGACGATGTGTATCATGTTACCATTGTGAAGTGTTACTTTCATCTTTGTGGATCTGAACGTGTCACTGGTCTGCAACTAGGATAAAGGATGAATGATGATGATGATGATGATGATGAATAGGTAGTGGACGATGGGAAGGAGGTGGTTGTGCCCTATTAGTAGGAAACCGTGCTAGTATTTGCCAGGACCTCCGGAATTCAAGTCATCATAGATTCGATTCGTCATTATTTTGAGACTAATCGGTCAAAAAAACAAAGTACCTATAGGCATAGACTAAATAACTCTATAGGTAAGTCGGTATTATTTTTTTGGCTTTTTTCTTATATTTGTAGATCGACAAAATATATATATATATATATATATATATATATATAATTAATACCAACTGCAAATTGAAAAGATTTGCCTACTGTGGGGATCGAACCCACTTATCAGAAAAAACCATATTAGTCACCTATAAGTACTCATCGTATATGAGAAAAATCCATACGGGAAGTTGAATGTCAGTTTTCAAGCGTGGAAAGGATTCCACGGTCTTCTGACCTCTTCATCACGGGTCTCGGACTGTAGAAATACAGTTTATATGGAACAAAACCACTGCAGATTGAATAGCCTGCTTAGCTTAGTGGTTAGAGCACTCGACCGGCAATTCAGGGACGTGGGTTCGATCCCCACAGTAGGCAAATATTTTCAATTTTATATATATAGCATACACCGTTTTAATATGAATTTTATAAATAGCGGCTGCGAACCTCTACATCAACAAATATATATATATATATATATATGAAATATGGTTTTCGCTGATAACCTCAGATAGGTAGATGTAAATAAATACCAACTGCAATGAGAAAAGATTTTCCTCGAGTGGGACTCGAACCCACGATCTACAGTGATCTATTCAACTGGGAAGAGTGTCTTTTATTTCCCATTAACATATGCCAACTAGTCGTACTAGATATATATCTGTACCTCAGAGCTATAGAAGGGCGGAATTTCATTTTGCCGATTTTGCGTAGCGCTGCACTTTTCTATTGCTATTTGACTGATGCCATTACAGATAAGTTTCGATGAACCCAGAAATACTGGTTTAATTATGAGCGCACCTCAAGAATCATTGAAATGGACTACCGACCTTCTACCTCTTAGGTACCGTACATACATATTACGTTCTAACAAGACGTTTATCAACGAGCGTTCGCAGTCGTTTTCCAAGCGTTGCAAATTACTGAACGAAATTCTTATTTGATATGTATGTAGGTGGACGGCTAAAAGTGTACGCAATTATAGGTTAGGATTAACTCTGAATTGATCGTGACTCAACAAAACCCTATCATTTAGAAGGATCCATTTAAATGTCAGTTTGAAAAGAAAAGTTACAACGCCGCGAGCGCGGATTTTAGGAAAAGAAACGCATGCTTGTGTATACAATGAAAGTGCATGAAGACTTTCAATGAACGTAATTGTGAAGAATGTTTCTCTCGTTAGTCTTCCGTTCTTCTAGCGTCTGTGCTGAGAACTCGCAATCTATGACGTGAAAGTATTTCCGATCTTCAAGTAGCTAATTAATTGTTCTTCTGTAATGCAGTTAGCAATGAATCGTTACTCAACGTATGCCATAAAATAGGAGTTTCTCAGGAGAGCAAAACCGACGTAAGTAACAGCCACCTGTAAGCAACTTTGGCTCTGTACCAAAAAAAGTTCAAGTCAAATCTCAAATTATCTATTCAAAAATGTCAAATGCAGTTCGCGTTTCCGTTTCTATTTATGTTACGACCTACCTATTGTTGAATAAAATAACGATATCTAATCAGGATCGTCGAGCTGCATGTGAAATATGTAAAAAGCAAAGCTATAACTAGATAATTTTTAAAGTCTTGAATTTTTCAATGATCAGAATTTATCATTGTAAAAATAGGGTACGATTCGTTCATCGTTTTGGGCGTTATGATCGCGATTACAAGCCCGAGAAAGTGTGTAGGGGCGTTTAGACCCGAGGTCATGGCTCTGATTATCTCGGCAAGTATGATTGATGAGAAATCAACATGCGAGGAAATCAGGACGTCCTGAATACCGTGATAGGTGACGTCACCCGCCAGTAAACAAGACCGCGACCCTACCTCAACCTCTGTCCTGTAGACGGAGTCGGCGACGAGTCTCCCTGGGTCCGCGCGCACGCCGCTGATCACACTCTCTCCCTCTTCGTCCTCGACCCTCTCTCTCTTGTTCCCGATCACGACGTAGTCCTGTTCCACGCACTTCTCCTCGACACGGCTGAAGGACGACGATTTGAAGAACGACGGCCGCACGACTTTATCCTCGGTGTGTTTCTCTTCGAAGATCTTGGCTTGCAAAATGTTTTTCACGATGTTGGACTTGGATAGCAGTGTTGTGTCGTTGTAGTTTACCTCTTGTTTAGCTGAGTAATTAGCCAGCACTGATTCGCTTCTCGTGTACGAGTTGGTATTCTTCGATTGGGAAGTTTGATCGCTTGCCAGTAGTTCCTCGGCGACAGCACATTCCCGTTCTAACGCCTCGTAGCGTTCGAAAAGTTCATCCCAGTCCTCAGAACTTGTCAGACACTTCTCGTCTTTCACACTTTTCTCCTCGCAATTCACGAGTTTATTCTTCGCCGCGTCGCCGTTGCGGGTCGCGTTCTTCTCCTTCGAGCTGAGATTTTCATCAGAGAACGAGTTCTTTTTGAAAGATCGAGCTGGAGGTTTGACGAAGAGTTGCTTCTCGCTCTTCTTGACTTCCTGTCGTCCGAGAGAATCTACGCGGCATAGATTATTCGGAGACGCGTTGGGCTTCGGGATCTTGCTGGGCTTGCCGTACACCTGGGGCTGGACGTGGAGGTACTTCTCCCGCAGTTCGGCCGGCAGCGGCGGGATGGGCGGCGGCAAGTCGGGCTGCCACTGCGCGTAGTTGTCGTAGTGCGCCAGCCGCCTGCACGTGCCGTTCTTGAAGTAGCTCACCTCCGGCAGCTCTTTCATCTTCGGCGGCAGCGGCGGCAGAGAGTCGTCGCTGCCCGAGATGACCGAGTCGAACTCCTCCGAGGAGGCGTCGTTGTAGTTGACGGCGATGATCGTCGCGAGGCTCTCCTCCATCGCCTCCACCTCGTCGCCGGAGTTGTAGTTCACCTCGATCACCGTCGCGCCGCCCGTCGTCTTCACCTCGGCGGCGATGACGCGCGGCGGCGAAGTCGATCCCGTCTTCGCTTTGCTCTTCCTCGCGAGGCCGTTCTCCACCGCCTGACTCACCGCCGCCGTCGCCTTCTGCAGCTTACTGACTTTGTTCCGCCACGGCGGGAAGAGCTTGACTTTCTCCTCGGAGCGCGCGTTGTCGTAGAACTTCTGCAGGACGCTGACGCCCGACTTGGCCTTGACGCGCGGCGTCCACCCGACGGGCGGCATGGCTGCTCGGCGACGCTTGCCCGGGGTCGACAACGCCAACGTCAGGCCGGCGAGCAGCACGAGGGCGAGGGGCAGGAAGAACAACGGCAGCACGGAGTCGAGGAAGCCTACGCCGACCATGGAGCGGATTCACAGTTAGACAATCGGTCGCCTTGTTCGCGATCAAAACATCGCTATACACAAGTCTTCGTGCCTCCAACAAATCACACTCGATCTTCAGGTATTCAACACTCGCGGTTCAAGGCAACCAACTGTAAGGATTAAAACTAATCCAAACTCCACTCAAATCAGTTTAAAGTCAGCGGACCGGCAAAAAGTCACTTAAATTAATTTAAAGTCAGCGGCCCGATCCAAAACACCACTCAAATTAATTTAAAGTCAGCGATCCGACCCAAAACACCACTCAAATTAATTTAAAGTCAGCGATCCGACCCAAAACACCACTCAAATTAATTTAAAGTCAGCGATCCGACCCAAAACACCACTCAAATTAATTTAAAGTCAGCGGCCCGATCCAAAACACGACTAAACACTCATGCCAGCGATCTGTTGGCTCCAACACGCAAGTAACTACGCGCAACTGCACATCTCCAGCCACTTCGCCTCCTTCCAGCGCGGTCTCCAGCGAGCAACTGAGCGCGTCGCTCGCGAGAGAGTTCACTCGATGACCTGCTAGCTTGTGGGCCGCGGGGCGCGCACCTCGCGCCGGGCCGGATTATGCAAAACAACCGACTTGGCCCACGGGAGGACCGGAGACATCGGAGACCAATTGATCAAACCACACACGTCACTGCCCTCAGCGGGATTCGAACACTGGGCCTCGGGAGTCTTAATCGCAGTTTAATCGCTCAGGTCAGAGCACTTTATGCGAATAGCAAGAAGAAAGCAGATAAGATTTAGTGTACCTGGTTATGTTAATTAAAACACCGTGTAAAACATGAAGACACAAATAAAAACAACACATTATATCTTGTAATTACTTCATTTTAATTGCCTATTTAAGTTTATGCCAGTGATCCCACTGAGTATAACCGAGGTGGTTAACAATATATGAAGAGGCCCGGGTTCGGTCCCCGTCTCGCTCGAGCATCCATTGTCGCGGCAATTTGCTCAGTTGCAGTGACACATTCTAAGAGTAAGATACTCTCCAGGTAATGAGCAACGACCGCCTCCTTCCACGCGCAACTCCTCATTGTCCTCAGTCTCAGTCTCTGGTGCATTTCCAATAGCTGAGTCGCGAAAATCTTCCGCTCATCCCCGAGCAACAACTCAATCCTGATCTGTGGAAGATGGTTGATGTGATGCGTTGAACCGGACTTGTCAGTGATCGGGTCGCCAACCTCCTCGTGTCAGAGATCTCGATCGGATCCAGCTGATTGTCGAGATGTTCTCATGTGAGAGCGTGGAGGCGCGAGGCGGAACGACAGCGAAGGCCGGGGTAATTACATCGCGGTTATGCAACATGTGGTCGGCGCTGGATGGACGCAAAACTGAGAATACCCACTCGAATCTCTGGTGTCAGGATCCAATCCGCCACTGATTTGCTCCACCACCGAGTACATATCCTGTCATATCGATTCTGAGCTTATGTTTTGAGAAACCTGTAACAAGTTGGCCTATCTAGGTTAGAAAATTAACTTTAAAAAAAATAATAATGTTTGCTTGAAATAGGTTTAAAGAATGAACAAGCTTGTAGCATGGCATTCTTAGAGTCAAGGTTAACTGAACACAAAGTAATTAATTAGAATCATTATGTAAACTTACAATCTTTAAAATTCAACAACAATCAAAATATAGACAAAAATATAACGAGCAATCAAATAAGTTTAACAATGTGCAATTATATCAAGAAAGTGAGTGAATCCATATAAAAAGTATGTGACCTTACCTAAATTGTGATGTCACCACGTAATAACAAGTGAACCAGTCATTGTGATAACGCTACAAAACCAGTCAGCCAGACTAGTTTTCAGTGATTCCAAGAAAAGCATGGGCCTACGTGCAGAAAGAAAGTCGTTTCGCGGGCTTTAGAAATGACAGAATGTCTAAAATTAGCTACCACGTGTACGAAACCAACCAATCAGATTCTTTGGAGGGAAAACGATGTCAGAGGGTATAAAACGTCAGGCTACCAGCCAAACATCATCAGTCGGAGTTTTCTCAGAGCAGTGAGACCTGCCTCGCGAACCGTGAAGCCTTGTGCACGCAACATAGTATAATTTCAGCGAGACAGTGCCGATGTGATCGAAGGTAAACATTAAAATAACATTTTTGTATAAACGTCAACCCAGTAAATTCAAACTTCAAGCCTAATGCTGAGGCAAATAATATCGCATTAAGACAATTTCAAGTTACAAGTGATCAACTGAACAGTTTCAACATTAAAGTCAGTAAATGTTAAAGTATAAAAGTTAGTGAATTGCAACTCCGGGAGAAACCGACGAGTCTGCAGCCACGAACGTCATCAGCCTGAGCCAACTTGATCCAACTGCTCGAGGAGGTAACTCCTTGTGCACGGACTGCTGGACGTCCTGATAACCAAGGGGTTATTAGACAACATCATCGCATCGCAGCTGAAGGAGGTGACATATCCAGTCATTTCATTCTGCTGGTGGACTGGAGTTCACGGGACACACTACGCAAGAGTCAACGCCATCCACTTGTTTACGCGGAAGTAAACAAACCAGACGACATCATCACTACTGCCGACGTATCGAACGTAATATTGTTTCATAATTTTTGATTGCTCTTTTCGCATCAATGAACATTTATTTTCTCTGTAATAAACAAATTATAATATTGCTGATTCTTTGTGTTCTACCCTCTGAGCCAAATCCCGCAGGTTTCAGTGGCGCTCAACGTGTGGGGCTCGAATAACATTCCTGGGAGCAATTGTTTTGAAAGAAATAATTGTTTTCTTGATTGTGAAAGAGTTACTCAGTTGTTCTGAAACTTGTGGACACAGGCATTGCGTAAAATTTTCATGTATTTGGAAATTTTACATAGAATCAACCCGTTAACGTAAAGATAAAGCCAACTGTAGATTTGTTCATGTTAGTTCATTACATCTGTTACGATGGCAGATCGAGATGCAAGTTTATCGTCAACTGTGAATTTAGATGATACTGTAGAGGGGGCAGAGCTTAGTGAGTCAGAGGTCACGAGTATTCAGGTGATAGAGGGGGGCAGAAACATCAACTGTGTAGTTAATTGTCATGGGAACAAGTTTGTTGTTATTGATAGCGTGGGAACCAGATTAGGCATCGACAGAAATGACCTAACCCAGTCGTTGATGATTGTTGACGGAAGTCGTCTGAAGAAGATGTAAAGATTCAGAAAATTGAAGAATAAGTCGTAAAGAACTTTTACGATGGATGAAAAAGATGAAGAAAATTGGAAATCCTGGGTCGAGCTAAATAAGAAGGAATATGAAGAACAAGAAGAAAATAGAAGTGTCAAATTAGAATTCTGCGAGTTTAGTAATCGGGATTTATACCATTTGATGAGAACAGAGCAAATTGATGAATTGTCAAGAAGAATCTATATAGAATTTGAAAGAAGAAGAGAAGAAAAATGGACGATGAAAGAATTTGCTGCATTGGATGAGGAAGAGTTGATGAGTATTTGTCACGACAGGACAGAAGAAAATGCGCAGATTAGTAAAAGGGCAAGGGCAGAATTACTTAGGAGATACGACAAAGAAGACGAAAATTGGAGAAGATATAGGGAATACAAATATGAAGCAGAGGAAACGTATTCCAAGCAAAGTTCCGAATATGATGACCACGTGTACGGAGCAGCATATTATGATGATTATGCAGATTCGGAAAGTGAAGATTTGAAGCAATTGTGGCATTGGGAACGCGTAAATCTCATAGAATACGTCCGTGAAGTTTCAAGAAAATGGAAGGATGAACTGGAGAAAGACGCTGCATTCGAAGCAGATGTTTTAACGAGAGAAGAAGAAGAAGAAGTTGTCTGCAATAGGTTGCAATCAGATGTGAATTCTGAGCAGAGCTGTGAGCAGCCTGACAAAGTTGAAGAAAGTTTTTATGAGGTTACAACGCCGCAAGAAGATGTTCAAGATTTTTGTCTGCCCAAGACACAGAAGAAGGAAGAAGAAGAAACGAAGATTCAGAGTCAGAATCGTGTTGAAATCGCCGATATTTCATTACAAGAGAAAATTGAAGAAGATGCCGAGATTATACTTCCACAAGATAATTTCGAAGAAACCAGTGAACAATTTGAAGTTGAGAAAGTTGAGTTGCAGAACAACGACGTCATCACGAAAGAGCAAGAAGATTTAGACCAGCTGAAAACATGTGAAGTCATTGAAGGTGTTAAAGAAGACGCTGTAAAGAAAGCAGAGAGTCAAGAAAACGAATCGTTCGAAGATGAAGTCATTCCAGAATGTTTGGTACAGGGAGTTGCAGAGGAAACCGTGAACAATTCACGAGATGAAAATGAAGAATTTGAGGTGACTAGACAAGCCTTGGTCAATATTGAGTTTGACGGCGATGAAATGGAGACTGTTTGTTGTGAGGAGGATCTGGACTGTAATGTTGTTGTTGAATTGAATTTGGAGGAGGAAGAATTTGTTGATTTCAGACGCAAAGGTCGTACTGAAGATTTGGAGATTATTGAAGATGTGAAGATTATTGAGATTCTTGAAGATATTGAGGAGATTATTGAGATTATTGAGATGGTTACTGAAACCATAGTTATTGAAGAAAAAGCAGCAGATCAAGAACAATTAGTTAAATCCGAGTCTAGTTTTGTCCAAGAATTTGAGAAGAGCGAAAATTACAACTTTTGTGCGGAGCTTAGTTCGATTCCTGCCGCAAGTATTACTGAACGAATGAATGACGAGTTATTAATAACATTGAACGACGAGTTGACCGAAACCAGTTATGACGAGAAAATACAACCCTTCGATTACGTAGCAAACATGGAAATGCTCGAAGAAATTGCATACGAAGAAATGATGAAGATTACATGTCCGTTGATGCAAGAATCTCTACAAATTGAAGATAAAGACTTTCAAGATGAAGAAAGTAACGAAGAAACTGAAATGGAAGTCAAGAAAGAAAATGAAACTTATACATCGACCACTGCAAGGAATAAGCGTGAAGAATTCTTCTGGACACACCTAGTTGAGGTAATTTCAATAGGGCCAACGCAAGATGTTCAAGAAGATGCCAAAGTTTCATTCCCATTCGATCGTGGACGGATGATAGAAGAAATCAATACGTCGAACAAATGATTCCTACTGATGACAACAGCAATGTTATGTTGATGTTATGGTCGAAGTATGATGACCCAGCAGAAGTAGGTCACTAGGACAATAACGGGATCGAGAGAGAGGGTTGAGTTGAGCATCGTTTCCGGGAGGTAGGATGAGGTTTGTTTTTGTTTTGGTAGGTGGAGGGGTGAGTTCATTCATTCAGGTTTAGATTAGACAGCTGTAAGGGGAAATAAACTTGCATCTGTTCAAGGAAACTTTTTGTTTGTCAAAAGGAAGAGATTATTCCTGCTAGATAGTCCAGTCTCTATGTGAATCCTTGTTTTATCACCATTTTCTCATTCAAAATTTCAATGTATTTCAAATTTGACTTCAGTCAAAAGGTGAACAACAAGAATTCAGGGGGCTCTGTAACAAGTTGGCCTATCTAGGTTAGAAAATTAACTTTAAAAAAAATAATAATGTTTGCTTGAAATAGGTTTAAAGAATGAACAAGCTTGTAGCATGGCATTCTTAGAGTCAAGGTTAACTGAACACAAAGTAATTAATTAGAATCATTATGTAAACTTACAATCTTTAAAATTCAACAACAATCAAAATATAGACAAAAATATAACGAGCAATCAAATAAGTTTAACAATGTGCAATTATATCAAGAAAGTGAGTGAATCCATATAAAAAGTATGTGACCTTACCTAAATTGTGATGTCACCACGTAATAACAAGTGAACCAGTCATTGTGATAACGCTACAAAACCAGTCAGCCAGACTAGTTTTCAGTGATTCCAAGAAAAGCATGGGCCTACGTGCAGAAAGAAAGTCGTTTCGCGGGCTTTAGAAATGACAGAATGTCTAAAATTAGCTACCACGTGTACGAAACCAACCAATCAGATTCTTTGGAGGGAAAACGATGTCAGAGGGTATAAAACGTCAGGCTACCAGCCAAACATCATCAGTCGGAGTTTTCTCAGAGCAGTGAGACCTGCCTCGCGAACCGTGAAGCCTTGTGCACGCAACATAGTATAATTTCAGCGAGACAGTGCCGATGTGATCGAAGGTAAACATTAAAATAACATTTTTGTATAAACGTCAACCCAGTAAATTCAAACTTCAAGCCTAATGCTGAGGCAAATAATATCGCATTAAGACAATTTCAAGTTACAAGTGATCAACTGAACAGTTTCAACATTAAAGTCAGTAAATGTTAAAGTATAAAAGTTAGTGAATTGCAACTCCGGGAGAAACCGACGAGTCTGCAGCCACGAACGTCATCAGCCTGAGCCAACTTGATCCAACTGCTCGAGGAGGTAACTCCTTGTGCACGGACTGCTGGACGTCCTGATAACCAAGGGGTTATTAGACAACATCATCGCATCGCAGCTGAAGGAGGTGACATATCCAGTCATTTCATTCTGCTGGTGGACTGGAGTTCACGGGACACACTACGCAAGAGTCAACGCCATCCACTTGTTTACGCGGAAGTAAACAAACCAGACGACATCATCACTACTGCCGACGTATCGAACGTAATATTGTTTCATAATTTTTGATTGCTCTTTTCGCATCAATGAACATTTATTTTCTCTGTAATAAACAAATTATAATATTGCTGATTCTTTGTGTTCTACCCTCTGAGCCAAATCCCGCAGGTTTCAAACCTTTTCCATCGACATTAGGTTATTATCTAGCAAAACCTTACAGAATTAAATAAATATCTTTATAGAAAAATAGAAAATGCTGTATGAGCCATAAAATAGCCACTTCATAGTTTGCATGAGAATTCCCTCATTGTTGCCACCATCTTGATGGCAACATTTGGAAATGGAATATAGCTGTGATTCTGTTATTTTTGTGTTAGTATTTGATAGTTTTTATGGACCTAGGGTAATTTTAGACTCAGTATAAAACTTGATTACGAAGAGGAACTTTACAAAAATACATCGATACCTTCATTTATAAGATAAATCTGACTCGTCAACGTGCTAAAATTATGTCCGCCCCCGGGGAAAACTAAATTTTTTGCATTGCTGACGTAAAAAAGTACGTGCAAGCTATGAATAGCATCGTACTACTAAACAATGACTTTTCTATAGAATGAAGCGTTGAAAACCTCACGGTGAGAAAATAGATGAAGTTCGTCTGCATGTTGTGAGCTCATTGGTACGTACAGAAGTGTCAGAGAGTGATGTGATCGTGCCTCTGCAATTACAATCCTGACGACCATGTAATGCAGTCCTCAGCGCTGATAAATGCTGACAATTGACCGCATGACACGGTCCTGGCTTCGATCTCCGCTCGCAACTAGCCGTGACTATAGGTGGACGTGGTTTCACTAAATATTCGTGGCCACTAGACCAAAACTGCCATTTCAGAAGAGTAATTGGGGAAGAAAATCGATCGAACAGTTCCTATCGAGTTACAAAAACACGGAGGAATTTAGAATGGAATCTTCATTTGTCATTTCGTCATACAAAAAATACCTGTACAGACATTTTAAAAAGCAAATTAAATTTAAAAAAACTGCTACTTCTCAAAATCACAACCGTTAGGCAAAGAGGAATCTTTTGGACGCTGACAAACATGCCCTATTGTGGACCTTAACACGTGCATGGCTTGAATATTATTTAAATCGTTTTACTTTTACAAGTAAATATAGCGCCTTTTCACGTTCAAGTGCAAATCTTCAAGGAAAGTCTGACGAAGTGTGTTTGTGATTTAAAAAGTAAAAAAAAGTCTGAAAAAGTCCAAAAAAAAATCATGGCAGCGCTGAATTGATATTTGTCTGCATCTTCTGATAGTGCAAGTTCAATGACATAGAAGTACTAAGTCACTAAATGACTCCACACTTCATGTGTGCACTTCATGTCGCAAACACAACCGATGCCAAGAGCATAAAACAGTCTGGCAGAAAAGCCTAGACCTTCGCCTCTGGTTCACTTGAAGGACTCAAAGACACACCTGCGCACTGGCTGTGGGTGTGATGCTGCGTCAATCAATCAGCCCAGCCCTTGATTCATCCCACACTCATGGACCATGGACCACAGCATCAATCACAACAGCGCCGGCGCCAAGCGGATGCACGCTCATGATGCAGTAGAAGCAACAAGTGATTGGTTAAAAGACATTTTACAAATAAACTTTAAACACATTAGAACATTGTAATGCCGGTTGTACAATGTCCCGATAACGAGATATTCACTTGGGCTAAAAGTGGACTTTAGCGATCGTCATGAATCTGCTCATTGGATCTTGACAATAATAACCATCCATGATTTATGAAATACTCGTTTTGTAACGAATATTTTATAGATCTTGCTACCCACCGATAAATCACATCGGACTTTAAGAGTCTACGATACTTGATGAAATCCATGTTTTATGAAGAACAAAAAGGCGGCCCCTACTTTTTTCTAAACGGCTTTACCGATTGTCTTCAAATTTTCACAGATTATAGATAAATAATAAATCTGTGCCTCTAGTGAGCCAAAAGTGTAATTTTTTGTTTAGAATTTTCAGGGCAGTGGTGCCAAATGACTAATATATTGCCCATGTTAGCACTTCCTCAAAACGAGAAAAAACATTTTTTATAATTTTTTTGGATCACTAGAGGCACAGATTTACTCTTTATCTCTATGCTGTTAAATTTTGAAAACAATCGGTCAAGCCGTTAAGAAAAAAGTAGGGGCCGCCTTTTTATGGTTTTTTGTGGTTTTCAATATTTGAATTAAAATAACTTACTTCACAGCAGTATATGCAGCATGCAACACACGATTAAATGTCACAAATGTCACGTACAACCCAGAGCTAATGCTTTTTCATGCATTTCTAAGATTTTTTTCACATCGGAATCGAAATTTTCTGCGAGTCCTGTCGACTCTTAAGAGGGCTTGGTAGTGAGCGTGGCCTTGACGAGTTTTTTAATCGATTTTTATCAATATCTTTTTCCAGTGTAATTGTTAACAAAATAAGGCTATGGACGCGAATTCAGAACAGTTCAATGAAAATAATTTCATAGTTTGGAATAAGCTATTAGTTTTATTGTGTCCAACAGGTGTTTAGAACCCGAAAATTACTAAATTTTCGGGTTCTAAACACCTGTAGGACAAAGTATATCTAATAAACAATTACAAGCTATGGAATTATTTTCATTGAACTGTTCTGAATTCACGTCTATAGCCCTATTTTGTTAACAATTACACTTGAAAAAGATATTGATAAAAATCGATTAAAAAACTCTTCAAGGTCAAACTCACTACCAAGCCCTCTTAAGTTAGACATTCTCTAAATAATGTAAGCAACTGTCCAAAAGGCTCAAATTAAATGTATCTATAATATTAATATGTAATATTGTCAACATTGAAAGTAATTACTATTTTGCATATTTGGTATCAAGATGTTGCAATTTGAGATGGTATACGAGATGTGCTACCCAAAAGCTCGCGAAAATGTCAATAAAATAAAAATATCTTGGCCTCTCTCCTGTAGATTCCGGCGTCTCATTAAAAGCATATCTCCCAACTTTGAGCACGTACAGCGCACTATCAGAGTATTGAATGATTCCATGCATCCCTGTAGCTCCTCAGTGTGACCGAATTGTCGCGTTTAACTCAAGTTCGATGCAGCATCCCGTCTGGAGCCGGCTGAGAGCAACGACTCAGCCCACACATCTGATATCGAGATAACTGCACAAGACAGCCTGCAGACAAGTCAATTGCAGGCAGAAGAGGTGACTTGCATCCTACACAATGCGTTCACAACCTCTCTATATAACACATCGCAGCTATCACATTGGCTAATCACAGGCTCAGCATCTGGACTGCTCTCCGGAGACCTGCTTGGTTGTCACAGCCAAAGATATTATGCATACACCGGTTACTCCACTATATGCATACTCCACTATAAGATTTTTACGATGGTTAAAACCGGGTTGTCTAACAGTGGTTTTACCACTGTTTTACCAAGTCGAGAGACAATGTTGCCACGACCGCCTCCTTCCCACTCTCCTTCCTTACTTATTCTTCATCATCATCTCCCTCATCATCATCATTCGTCCGTCGCCATTAGCCTAGTTGTAGAAAAGTGCAACTGTTATAAATATTAATTAAATAACTTGTACTTATTAAGTATCTGACTATCTTCAAAAAAAAGTGCTAAGCATTTTGCACGGACAATACTTGTTCGATAAATACCTATCTATTTGCAGGGCCGGTTTAGCTTGACGACCAAAAAGCTCTGGATCGTTATATTAATATTGTATTCCAATTCTTCTCCATGTGCCAATACACGCGATGAATAACTAGTAGGTAGCAGGAAACAACGCTTTCATTACATTCCGACGCAACAATCAAGACAATCGCCACTGATCCCCTATTCCTGCCCCGCAGTCGGCGCATGCTTGTATACTCGCCAAGCCCGGCTCACAAGACTAGCCGTGCGCATGCTTGTACTCGCCAAGCCCGGCTCACAAGACTAGCCGTGCGCATGCTTGTACTCGCCAAGCCCGGCTCACAAGACTAGCTGTGCGCATGCTTGTACTCGCCAAGCCCGGCTCACAAGACTAGCTGTGCGCATGCTTGTACTCGCCAAGCCCGGCTCACAAGACTAGCCGTGCGCATGCTTGTACTCGCCAAGCCCGGCTCATGAGACTAGCTGTGCGCATGCTTGTACTCGCCAAGCCCGGCTCACAAGACTAGCTGTGCGCATGCTTGTACTCGCCAAACCCGGCTCACAAGACTAGCCGTGCGCATGCTTGTACTCGCCAAGCCCGGCTCACAAGACTAGCCGTGCGCATGCTTGTACTCGCCAAGCCCGGCTCACAAGACTAGCTGTGCGCATGCTTGTACTCGCCAAGCCCGGCTCACAAGACTAGCTGTGCGCATGCTTGTACTCGCCAAGCCCGGCTCACAAGACTAGCCGTGCGCATGCTTGTACTCGCCAAGCCCGGCTCACAAGACTAGCCGTGCGCATGCTTGTACTCGCCAAGCCCGGCTCACAAGACTAGCTGTGCGCATGCTTGTATACTCGCCAAGCCCGGCTCACAAGACTAGCCGTGCGCATGCTTGTACTCGCCAAGCCCGGCTCACAAGACTAGCCGTGCGCATGCTTGTACTCGCCAAGCCCGGCTCACAAGACTAGCTGTGCGCATGCTTGTATACTCGCCAAGCCCGGCTCACAAGACTAGCCGTGCGCATGCTTGTACTCGCCAAGCCCGGCTCACAAGACTAGCCGTGCGCATGCTTGTACTCGCCAAGCCCGGCTCACAAGACTAGCTGTGCGCATGCTTGTACTCGCCAAGCCCGGCTCACAAGACTAGCCGTGCGCATGCTTGTACTCGCCAAGCCCGGCTCACAAGACTAGCCGTGCGCATGCTTGTACTCGCCAAGCCCGGCTCACAAGACTAGCTGTGCGCATGCTTGTACTCGCCAAGCCCGGCTCACAAGACTAGCTGTGCGCATGCTTGTACTCGCCAAGCCCGGCTCACAAGACTAGCCGTGCGCATGCTTGTACTCGCCAAGCCCGGCTCACAAGACTAGCCGTGCGCATGCTTGTACTCGCCAAGCCCGGCTCACAAGACTAGCTGTGCGCATGCTTGTACTCGCCAAGCCCGGCTCACAAGACTAGCTGTGCGCATGCTTGTACTCGCCAAGCCCGGCTCACAAGACTAGCTGTGCGCATGCTTGTACTCGCCAAGCCCGGCTCACAAGACTAGCCGTGCGCATGCTTGTACTCGCCAAGCCCGGCTCATGAGACTAGCTGTGCGCATGCTTGTACTCGCCAAGCCCGGCTCACAAGACTAGCTGTGCGCATGCTTGTACTCGCCAAGCCCGGCTCATGAGACTAGCTGTGCGCATGCTTGTACTCGCCAAGCCCGGCTCATGAGACTAGCTGTGCGCATGCTTGTACTCGCCAAGCCCGGCTCACAAGACTAGCTGTGCGCATGCTTGTACTCGCCAAACCCGGCTCACAAGACTAGCCGTGCGCATGCTTGTACTCGCCAAGCCCGGCTCACAAGACTAGCTGTGCGCATGCTTGTACTCGCCAAGCCCGGCTTACAAGACTAGCCGTGCGCATGCTTGTACTCGCCAAGCCCGGCTCACAAGACTAGCTGTGCGCATGCTTGTACTCGCCAAGCCCGGCTCACAAGACTAGCTGTGCGCATGCTTGTACTCGCCAAGCCCGGCTCACAAGACTAGCCGTGCGCTTGCTTGTACTCGCCAAGCCCGGCTCACAAGACTAGCCGTGCGCTTGCTTGTACTCGCCAAGCCCGGCTCACAAGACTAGCCGTGCGCATGCTTGTACTCGCCAAGCCAGGCTCACAAGACTAGCTGTGCGCTTGCTTGTACTCGCCAAGCCCGGCTCACAAGACTAGCTGTGCGCATGCTTGTACTCGCCAAGCCAGGCTCACAAGACTAGCTGTGCGCATGCTTGTACTCGCCAAGCCCGGCTCACAAGACTAGCTGTGCGCATGCTTGTACTCGCCAAGCCAGGCTCACAAGACTAGCCGTGCGCATGCTTGTACTCGCCAAGCCAGGCTCACAAGACTAGCTGTGCGCTTGCTTGTACTCGCCAAGCCCGGCTCACAAGACTAGCTGTGCGCATGCTTGTACTCGCCAAGCCCGGCTCACAAGACTAGCTGTGCGCATGCTTGTACTCGCCAAGCCCGGCTCATGAGACTAGCTGTGCGCATGCTTGTACTCGCCAAGCCCGGCTCATGAGACTAGCTGTGCGCATGCTTGTACTCGCCAAGCCCGGCTCACAAGACTAGCTGTGCGCATGCTTGTACTCGCCAAACCCGGCTCACAAGACTAGCCGTGCGCATGCTTGTACTCGCCAAGCCCGGCTCACAAGACTAGCTGTGCGCATGCTTGTACTCGCCAAGCCCGGCTTACAAGACTAGCCGTGCGCATGCTTGTACTCGCCAAGCCCGGCTCACAAGACTAGCTGTGCGCATGCTTGTACTCGCCAAGCCCGGCTTACAAGACTAGCCGTGCGCATGCTTGTACTCGCCAAGCCCGGCTCACAAGACTAGCCGTGCGCATGCTTGTACTCGCCAAGCCCGGCTCACAAGACTAGCTGTGCGCATGCTTGTACTCGCCAAGCCCGGCTCACAAGACTAGCTGTGCGCATGCTTGTACTCGCCAAGCCCGGCTCATGAGACTAGCTGTGCGCATGCTTGTACTCGCCAAGCCCGGCTCATGAGACTAGCTGTGCGCATGCTTGTACTCGCCAAGTCCGGCTCACAAGACTACAGTTTGTTCCTAAGGCAGACACACTCATTGTTCTCGTTTTATAAGGTATCGTAAAATCATTTGCTCTTATTGTATCCTCAACCATTTATTGCACATCCCTTGTTCGAGGTCGTTTACAACCTTGTAGCTCTTAGCTCGCTTAGGGGGTGGAATATTATTCCACAATGGTATGTATATATTTATGAGGTATGTTTTGACACTTTTAGGTTTTTACGATAGGGTCAGGTCCATTGTAAGTGTCACTAATACATCATAAAACGAGAACAATGAGTGTGTCTGCCTTAGGAACAAAGTATAGCCGTGCGCATGCTTGTACTCGCCAAGCCCGGCTCATGAGACTAGCTGTGCGCATGCTTGTACTCGCCAAGCCCGGCTCATGAGACTAGCCGTGCGCATGCTTGTACTCGCCAAGCCCGGCTCACAAGACTAGCTGTGCGCATGCTTGTACTCGCCAAGCCAGTCTCACAAGACTAGCCGTGCGCATGCTTGTACTCGCCAAGCCCGGCTCACAAGACTAGCTGTGCGCATGCTTGTACTCGCCAAGCCCGGCTCATGAGACTAGCCGTGCGCATGCTTGTACTCGCCAAGCCCGGCTCATGAGACTAGCCGTGCGCATGCTTGTACTCGCCAAGCCCGGCTCACAAGACTAGCCGTGCGCATGCTTGTACTCGCCAAGCCCGGCTCACAAGACTAGCTGTGCGCATGCTTGTACTCGCCAAGCCCGGCTCACAAGACTAGCCGTGCGCATGCTTGTACTCGCCAAGCCCGGCTCATGAGACTAGCTGTGCGCATGCTTGTACTCGCCAAGCCCGGCTCACAAGACTAGCTGTGCGCATGCTTGTACTCGCCAAGCCCGGCTCACAAGACTAGCTGTGCGCATGCTTGTACTCGCCAAGCCCGGCTCATGAGACTAGCTGTGCGCATGCTTGTACTCGCCAAGCCCGGCTCATGAGACTAGCCGTGCGCATGCTTGTACTCGCCAAGCCCGGCTCACAAGACTAGCCGTGCGCATGCTTGTACTCGCCAAGCCCGGCTCATGAGACTAGCCGTGCGCATGCTTGTACTCGCCAAGCCCGGCTCACAAGACTAGCCGTGCGCATGCTTGTATACTCGCCAAGCCCGGCTCATGAGACTAGCCGTGCGCATGCTTGTACTCGCCAAGCCCGGCTCACAAGACTAGCTGTGCGCTTGCTTGTACTCGCTAAGCCCGGCTCATGAGACTAGCTGTGCGCTTGCTTGTACTCGCCAAGCCCGGCTCACAAGACTAGCCGTGCGCATGCTTGTACTCGCCAAGCCCGGCTCATGAGACTAGCTGTGCGCATGCTTGTACTCGCCAAGCCCGGCTCATGAGACTAGCTGAGCGCTTGCTTGTACTCGCCAAGCCCGGCTCACAAGACTAGCCGTGCGCATGCTTGTACTCGCCAAGCCCGGCTCACAAGACTAGCTGTGCGCATGCTTGTACTCGCCAAGCCCGGCTCACAAGACTAGCCGTGCGCATGCTTGTACTCGCCAAGCCCGGCTCATGAGACTAGCTGTGCGCATGCTTGTACTCGCCAAGCCCGGCTCACAAGACTAGCCGTGCGCATGCTTGTATACTCGCCAAGCCCGGCTCATGAGACTAGCTGTGCGCATGCTTGTACTCGCCAAGCCCGGCTCATGAGACTAGCCGTGCGCATGCTTGTACTCGCCAAGCCCGGCTCACAAGACCAGCCGTGCGCATGCTTGTACTCGCCAAGCCCGGCTCACAAGACTAGCTGTGCGCATGCTTGTACTCGCCAAGCCCGGCTCACAAGACTAGCTGTGCGCATGCTTGTACTCGCCAAGCCCGGCTCACAAGACAAGCTGTGCGCATGCTTGTACTCGCCAAGCCCGGCTCATGAGACTAGCCGTGCGCATGCTTGTACTCGCCAAGCCCGGCTCACAAGACTAGCTGTGCGCATGCTTGTACTCGCCAAGCCCGGCTCATGAGACTAGCCGTGCGCATGCTTGTACTCGCCAAGCCCGGCTCACAAGACTAGCCGTGCGCATGCTTGTACTCGCCAAGCCCGGCTCACAAGACTAGCTGTGCGCATGCTTGTACTCGCCAAGCCCGGCTCACAAGACTAGCTGTGCGCATGCTTGTACTCGCCAAGCCCGGCTCATGAGACTAGCTGTGCGCATGCTTGTACTCGCCAAGCCCGGCTCACAAGACTAGCTGTGCGCATGCTTGTACTCGCCAAGCCCGGCTCACAAGACTAGCTGTGCGCATGCTTGTATACTCGCCAAGCCCGGCTCATGAGACTAGCTGTGCACGCACGTATCCGGCCCACATTGTCGCAGCAGAGACATGCAGATATGTGTGCCGCGCCACGCTAGAGCTGCCGGAATAGCAATTGTCTTGTTGAAGAGAACAATTACGAGGAGTTTAGTTTGTGGCCCGGGATTGAGGCCAGCGAGGAGGCATATCCAGATGAGGTATTGTCCATTCCATTACCTGCAGATGTCGTACTCAGGAGCAAAACATACCCTTCCCCCTCTCCCCCTTACAGAGATTTATCTGCATCTCTTTGCTTGTTTTCGAAGTAATATTTAAAAAAAAATCCCTCAAAAGGTTTTTTTGCAACTTACAAAAACTTGCAAAAATTGCTTGAAAGTTGTACAAAGATCTCATATTATGTTCCTTAATATATACTTCAGAAGACAATTTTCTCGGATTTTGCGTTGTACACTTGTGGAAAGATGTACCTAATCATGCTTTATCGATTGCCATTTGACTCTTGTCAACAAATAGAGCATTGAAGTACCTGTTCTCTTACACAATGACTCATGTCACCATTGCAAATATGATTGGATGAGGCAGAACGACTTGTTTTAGCTCACCGCAAGAATCAATTGAAATGGACATCGGGCCATCTACCTCTGAGTAAATTATAAATTATAAGAGTTCCGTTTTATGTGTCAAATTATAGACTAATTCATAAATAATATTACATAAATAAATACAATATTTCACATTTCATATCACGCTATCATGAAATATAAAAAGTAGCCCTACACGACATTGTTATACAGAAACTAACAATGCCATCTAATAAAAATGGATCCAAAAGTAAAACCAAGTCACTATGAGAATGAAATCTTGTGAGAACTGAAAGGGAAACCGCGTGTTGTAGATGACAATGATTCGACACCTCCTATCATCTTCTGGAGCCCACTTACAGGATGCTCTCAATTCCACACGCAATCTGCCATGTCACTTGGCGTGGACATTTACACCAGGCAGATCGCCTCAGACCACAGCCACTTAGCAGTCATGCTATAGGCAGGGGTGACATTATATCAAACTGAGATTCAAATCAAATGAAACAGATTATGAACACTTCAGAAAATTATCTTTAAGTATAAGGACGTTGTAAGCCAACAAAACCATTTTCTGAACGAATGTATTTTTTTATCGGTGTGGCGCAGCGTGCAAAAATAAAAATAAACACAAAATTACTATTATAGTGATACAATTTAATACTAGGAAAACGCTCTGTGTAACGCGTTGATGAGCGAGCACGGACACGCGCAACACCTCGAACCGAAAATATGTCGATCGAAAATATCATTAAAAGCCAATAATTCTTGAAATTCGTCAGACTTGTAGGTATAAAAATCTCCAAATATTCCTAAAGTATTAGTCCCAATAGCCATGCAAAGTTTTAAGTTGATCGATTGAACCTTTATGATTAAAATGTTCCTTGTTAAAATTCAAAACTCATAGGATTTAAAAAAATATACCTAGGACCACTCTCATATGATAAAAGTGTGTGTACTTACACAATATTAGACGATCTATTGAACGGCCATATCAGTTTCATACGTTTGAAAGTTTCTGCTCTAACTACCTTGGAACTATAAAGAGTCCAAGAAGCCGTGATCAACATTTTCGAGAAATTTGACAGATAACACGCAAAATGTAAGTAAAATGTCAATAACTTTTGGATTTAAACACAGATAAGTCTGAAAATTGTCAAAAATACAGATAATGTTGGTCCCAATGACCATGAAAAGTTTTAAGTTGATCGGTCGTACGGTTCTAGTTTAAATTTC
This sequence comes from Leuctra nigra, assembly GCA_934045905.1. Classification (NCBI taxonomy): domain Eukaryota; kingdom Metazoa; phylum Arthropoda; class Insecta; order Plecoptera; family Leuctridae; genus Leuctra; species Leuctra nigra. The sequence continues at coordinate 29,629,059 of OW203767.1, read as the reverse complement.
AAAAATCATATGAAAGATTTTGTTAAATTTTAACCAATGGGAGGATTTGGCTGAAACTTTGTATGATTGGGTACAATGTTGGTCGTAATGACTTGTCAAAATTTCAAATTGATAAAACAAACCAATCGAAAGATAATTTTTTTAAAATTTGAACCCATTACGGGATCCCGTTCAAAAACGATCCCAGGGACCGCATAGAGTACGTTAGTATGTGTACAAAATTTCAGATTGATTGCTTGAGCGGTTTGACCTGGGGTGTGACCACAAAAAAAATACAAAAAAAACAAAAACAAAAAACAAACACACAGACAAAGTGCCATAAGAGTACCGTGGTGACGCTCGCTACGCTCGCTCAATTACTAATACTAGGAAAACGCTCTGTGTAACGCGTTGATGAGCGAGCACGGACACGCGCAACACCTCAAACCGAAATTATGTCTATAGAAAATATCATTAAAAGCCAATAATTCTTGAATAGACAACATCATAAATTATCTAGTTAGCTCTGCTTTTCAAAAAATTTCATATGCAGTACCGTGATCCAAGTATCTATTATGGTTTTTCAACAATGGATCATAACCAAAATAGATACTTGGATCACGGTACTGCATATGACAATTTTTGAAAAGCAGAGCTAACTAGATAATTTATGATGTTGTCTATTTCGTCAGACTCAAGTATAACATCCTCAAAATATTCCTAAAACATTAGTCCCAATAACCATGCAAAGCTTGAACCTTTTGAACCTTTCTGATTGAACTGTTCCTCGTTAATATTTAAAAAATCACAGGATCTCTTTAAAAAATAGACATGGGACCACTCATGATAATATAAGTGTGTGTTCTTACACAATATTAGATCGATCTGTTGAATGGTCATATCAGTTTCATACGTTTGAAAGTTGCTCTAACTACCTTGGAACTATAAAGAGTCGAAGTAGCCGTGATCAACATTTTCGAGAAATTTGACAGCCAACACGCAAAATGTCCGTAAAACGTCAATAACTTTTGAATTAAAACACAGATTAGTCTGAAAATTGTCAAAACTACAGATAATGTTGGTCTTAATGACCATGCAAAGTTTTAAGTTGATCGGTCATACGGTTCTAGTTTAAATTTCAAAAATCACACAAAAGATTTTTTTAAATTTTAACCAATAGGAGGATTTGGCTGAAACTTTGTAGGAGTGGGTACAATGTTGGTCGTAATGACTTGTCAAAATTTTAAATAGATCGGAACTACCAATCGAAAGATAATTTTTTTTAAATTTGAACCAATCACATGAGCCCATTCAAAAACGATCCCAGGGACCGCATAGAATACGTTAATATATGTGCAAAGTTTCAGATCGATTGGTTGTGCCGTTTGACCTGGGCTGTGAACACACAAAAAAAAAAAAAAAAAAAAAAAAAAACAGAGAAAGTGCCATAAGAGTACCGTGGTGACGCTCGCTACGCTCGCTCAATTAATATTTAATATTTCACTTTTAATATTAATAGTTTTTTAGGCACTGTGAGCAAAAACTATAAAAAATATAACTCCATTTAATTTAATTTAAAATAAAATAATCCTCTTATAACTAAGGCATCTATAGCTTAAATATCTTGATAATTTATATCAAAAATTGAATTTCTTATGTGTATACATTTTCAGATTTCTTACTTCCCAAAATTCTGGAATGAAGGAAATATTCTTGAATCACGAAACATGTGATGTAAAAAATATGCTATTTTACATAACATTGCATGCATGTAAATATTCAGTTTTCATTTTCACAGTGTGCAATCCCCAGAATATCTTCACACATGTGTCGTTCTTCCGCCGATCTCTTCCAATCATTATTCTTTCAGTTCTGATTTACAAATGCGAGCGTCTTGCGGCATGGAATGTCCTTGCATTCGATCCTTCTCACGCGGCTTTCGCGCTGCAATCTCTCATTAAATGCATTCTATCGCTGACGCAATTATTGTCATTTTCCACAACGCCGACATCGCATCGAGTCCAGCGGAAGAAAAAGTAGTTCCAATCGAAATCAAGTTTCCCAAGACAAACAATACATGTCGAGATATTACTTTTATTTTAACCGATCACATTTTTTCGAAAGTAATTTAATAATAATCTTCTTGGAGATCGAGAGTTAATCATCGGTTCAAGGACAAGAAAGTACACATAAATCACAGAAGCTCTACGCAGAATTGTGCAAAGAAACAAAAAAAATACCCGTTTCTATACATATTGAATGTTAAACAACAATATCACGCTCTTGTTTGTTTGTGTTTTCGTATAAACAATGCCCATGAACAAAGAGACTACCATGACAAACCGTTCAACCAATAGAACTGAAATCTTGCAGAAGCACTAAATGATAGTTTTTGAACTTTGAAAATTAAAAATGGCACCCGTTTGACCAATCAACTTAGATTTTTTCGTGATATTATCGTAAGTTTTGACTTACTTGAGTCGATTATAAGCTCTGCATCCCTATTTTAGCCCAGGAGTTTTAGACGAAATTTAGACCAAACCTACAAATAAATAAAGTAAATCTGAAAATTGGCAAATATGTCCTATTTGATGTCCCAAATAACATACTTAAAATCCCCAACTTTCTTCTGCCGGCGTCATCGATTTTTTGGTGCAAGAAAGGCGGAAGTCACATAAATCACTAAAATACACACAATTTCCACAAATTTGCACGGATTTCGACCAGGTTGGTTTTAAAATGATCCTAAAAACATGTTGAACCATGTTTAGTGGTATTAGTGCAATTAGTAAAGTGTTGTTGGCAGTAGGCGTGGCTTAAGTGCCCTCAAAATGCAAATAAATTAGAAAAGTGTTTTATTCGTCCACTTTGGACGCGATGAATAAATTCAAATAATTAGTACACACGTCCTACTGCATGTCTGAAATAACATATTCAAATTCCCCTACTCTTCTCTGCCAGCATCATCGATTTTTTGGTGCAAGAAAGGCGTAAGTCACATAAATTACTTACAAACCGTAAAGAACACATAAAAAAAGTAAAAAAATAATAAAGTAAATCTGAAAATTTGCAAATATGTCCTATTTGATGTCCCGAATAACATACATAAATTCCCTTACTATCCTCTGCGGCGTCATCGATTTTTTGGTGCAAGAAGGGCGTAAGTCACATAATCACTAAAATGCACACAATTTCCAATAAATTGCACGGATTTCGACCAGGTTGGTTTTAAAATGTTTAGTGGTGTAAGTGCATTTAGTAAAGTGTTGTTGGCAGTAGGCGTGGCCTAGGGGATCACAATATGCAAATAAATTAGAAAAGTGTGTTATTCGTCCATGCAATCACAGGTTGCGATACCACTTCTGCCCTACTTGGGAAAGGTAAGAAAGAGGCATGGATGCTTCTCGAACAACAGCCGCTGCTGCGAGACATCTCTTATGTCCTTAATGACCCTGCTGCCACATTACACAAGACCACCGCTGCTGGGGAGAAATTTGTCAGAAATCTTTGGGTATAGCCGAGAAAACTTCCCCAACTTAAATGAACTTCTCGGACGTATTTACGCTCGTACTGTGGCGTGACAAGCAGTAACTGCATCTTTTTATAGCAAGCCTTCCTCCAACCATTGATGCATGCTCCCAGCATTCCCTGAGGACATATCTGCAGGTAAGGAAAGGTATGCTGTAAATGCGCAACCGCGATGCATAGGTACACTTAGCCAAACAAAAATTGAACGTTCGCAAGATCGTAAGATCGCACGTAAGATCGCACAATCAGAAATCAGTCTCAAGCGATCTCATTGTCTCACTCTAGTAGGTGACCTCACATTTCAATGATAATAACAAGCTTTGAATGGTTATTGGATATGACCAGCAGTCATTCAAATTTGGTCAACGTTCAATTTTTGTTTGGCCGAGTGTACTTATTCTTTTTGAAACTCAGTGTAAATTTTTCTCTTTATTTGTCACGCCTAACAGGTCCGGGAGTGGTTGGGCAATATACTCAGTCCTACCGACTGGGGTTGGCGTCAGGTGGGACAAACTTTGAACCCGATTACAACGGACCTGCCACCCGCTCCAGAGACACTTATGCATCTCATATCTTACAAGTGCAAATCTGAGTGTGGACGCAAATGTCCTGCCGAAGTGCTGGTCTCCCTTGCTCCTTTGTCTGCAGTACTTGTAGGGGGCGAAGTTGTTCAAACGGTGTGTGGATATCAATGCCAATGACACCGAACAGCTTTGATTGGTCAAATGCAATCAAATGAAATATCCAAACTTTTGCAATCTGAATTATTATATCCACCGCGTCTTATTTTTATTATAGGAGACGGAATTTTACCCCAGTAATCTGAGCAGTACAGAGAGTACAGAGTGACAGAGTATTGTCTATAATTAATAATTATTAATTATCATTTATAAAGTGTACATTTCTAAATAAATGCTTTTGCAAAACAAAAATTAGTCGATGCATCGCAACCAAAATTCTCACATTTATATTTAGATTAATTTATTTGTATTTTGCGGTCTCCTCCTACCCGAAGTCCACTCGCAACAATACTTGACGAATTGCGCCAGTACCAGCAAATGTGATTCAGCATGTATTCATGATAATTTAAAACAACCTGGTTCTAATCCGTGCAATTTTGTTAAAAATATGTGTTCTTTAAGGCGGGGATTCATGTGACTTACGCCCTTCTTGCACCAAAAAATCGATGACGCCGGCATAGGATTGTAGGGGAATTTTTGTATGTTATTCGGGACATCAAATAGGACATATTTGCAAATTTTCAGATTTACTTTATTATTTTTTTACTTTTTTTATGTGTTCTTTACGGGTTGTTAGTATTTTATGTGACTTCCGCCCTTCTTGCACCAAAAAATCGATGACGCCGGCAGAGGGTAGTAAGGGAATTTATGTATGTTATTCGGGACATCAAATAGGACATATTTGCAAATTTTCAGATTTACTTTATTATTTTTTTACTTTTTGTTTGTGTTCTTTACGGTTTGTCAGTATTTAATGTGACTTACGCCTTTCTTGCACCAAAAAATCGATGGCGCCGGCAGAGGAGAGTATAGGGGAATTTAAATATAATATTCGGGACATCAAATAGGACATATTTGCCAATTTTCAGATCTACTTTATTCCTTTGTTTACTTTTTGTTACCTATGTGTTCTTTACGCTTTTCAGTATTTTATGTGACTTACGGCCTTGTTGCACCAAAAAATCGATGATGCTGGCAGAGAAGAGTAGGGGAATTGGAATATGTTATTTCAGACATACAGTAGGACGTGTGTACCAATTATTTGAATTTATTCATCGCGTCCAAAGTGGACGAAAAAAACACTTTTCTAATTTATTTGCATTTTGAGGGCACTTAAGCCACGCCTACTGCCAACAACACTTTACTAAATGCACTAATACCACTAAACATGGTTCAACATGTTTTTAGGATCATTTTAAAACCAACCTGGTCGAAATCCGTGCAAATTTGTGGAAATTGTGTGGATTTTAGTGATTTATGTGACTTCCGCCCTTCTTGCACCAAAAAATCGATGACGCCGGCAGAGGAAAGTTGGGGATTTTAAGTATGTTATTCGGGACATCAAATAGGACATATATGCCAATTTTCAGATTTACTTTATTTATTTGTAGGTTAAAACCTAAAACTCCTGGGCTATTTGAGTTCTTTTTAAGTTTAAGGGTAGAAAGAGTCGGATTTCGAAGTGCCAAATTCACTTATTGAATTCAGCGGGGTCCAATTAGTGGGGACCACCATTCAGTTTGCTTTTTAACATGATTTAGTATTTACGAGTATAATCATGAGAAGGAGGCGTCTTCAGATTCAGTTCAGTGTTTATAACAATGTTCAGAAAAATCTATCAGAATTACTGACATTTTACGGATATTTTATGCTTGTTTTGAAATTGTCAAATTCATCCGAAGAAATTGCAAGACAAAGTTATCACTGCTCCTAATTGAAGCATGTTGTCTTCTAGATGATTCAAGATCTACTCGCTCATCAACGCGTTACACAGAGCGTTTCCTCATGTAATTGCAACTGCAAGTAGCAACAGGTTGAAGACACCCTGCGCACCGGTTCAACTTGACATTGCTCGCAAGTAGGTTACACAGTACACGACGCGAATAGAACACATGATGATGCGACCTACTAATCGATCATATCGGCCGTGATGCATCGATCAATTGCTTTCATCGGTCAACCACCAGGGAGAGAGTGGTCACCAGCATGACCCTATACTTTTCTCAACACTTGGGATGACGAACTTAGCGAAAGTTTGGGTTTCTTGTTGAAATTTAATTAGACCGGCTCCAAAAATATGTGATGCACTGAGCACAGAATTAATAGATTTCGTCCCGTGTACACTTTACACAAGTAGATTAACGTCAGTGGTTAGGGTGTAAAATAATAAGTGGGCGGACGCTCGGAGATTGTCAGGGGAAACATATTTGCCTACGAAAACAATGGGTCATTTGGGGGGGAGGGCCCCCAAAACAATGCGGGTTCGGGGCGCACAGCCCCGGGAAAATGTTGAATTCAGGAACAAATTTGTGCCTTTCTACGCAATTTGTGCACAATTTAAAGCTAATTTTTGCTTCCTTGAAAAATACGTGGGTGGACGGCGGCGTCAACTCTGAAAAAAGAGTGAGGGAACGCGTACGCCCTCGTCCGCCCCCAAATTAACCACCGATTATCGTACGACAAAGAATTGTGCTTTCTGTGAGTTCTGAATTCAGCATTGCAAAAGCAATAAAGACCTTCTTGAGAGTGGTCAGTACCCCGAAGTTAAATCTGGGGTGCGATCACATAAAATTACAACTTTCTTGTCACAGTGACAAGACAGTGACAAGACAGACAAGTGACAGTCTCATCTCACCCGAGGAGGCTGCTGTCACGTTCTCATTTTATGTGATCGCACCCCAGGTGATTTTTTCCCGATTTATTTTCCTTTCATCTTTGAACCATATAACTTATTTAGTATGTGTCGTAACTACTTATTGAGTCATGAGTAAAATTTAAATTATTTGTTTCGTAATCATTATCTATTTCAAGAGTCGAATTTATATTTATTAACACGAAATTATCCACTCTACTTTTATGGTCACATTCGACGTCAAGGTATGAAGAAGGTATAATGTAATTATATTAACCTTGGCTAGAGTCTGACCATAAACGTTGTATGTACACATTATTATTCAAATGCCAACAGATCGAATCATGAAATATTGATATCTCGCATTGTAAATAAGGTATGTCTTTGTGGTTTTATTTTCGGATTTCTGAGCAAACGAAGTATAACGGACCAGGCCAATATTTTGGCAAACATCCCATTTACCTAATTGATTTCTAGCAAGATCGGTTTCTTGGTGTCACAAAAAATTTATTACAGTTTACACTCCGCCTTGCTGACGGACAATCAGAAAGAAACGCTTAGTCAAGGTCACCCATGCATTTCCAAGGCTCGCTTATCAACGCGTTAAGAGTCGTCTGCACTCAAAGTAAATATTGGAGATAATATTTCATCATCTTGATTTTGGTACCAATCAATTTACTGTACAAAACCCTAGAAAATCAGAAATTTCACTATTTTTTACAGATTTTCTACGAGTTTGGGCACAAATATTGTTTTTATAGGATGGTGTTAATATGACTAAAAACTTAGCTATTTCATATCTTGAATGGTTGAAAAGGTAAAGCGATATTAAGGAACTATCTCTCCAATGTTTACTTCAGCCACCTGAAGTCTTCTGAAGCACATCGCGTGTAAACATCGCAAGTGGGAAGACAAGTGGCTCATCTGGCGATGATACGTGGTTGACATCACTTGTTGCTCCTTGTGATCAGAACACATTTCCATGGCATTCACAGCGATGATACGTGGTTGACATCACTTGTTGCTCCTTGTGATCAGAACACATTTCCATGGCATTCACAGCGATGATACGTGGTTGACATCACTTGTTGCTCCTTGTGATCAGAACACATTTCCATGGCATTCACAGCGATGATACGTGGTTGACATCACTTGTTGCTCCTTGTGATCAGAACACATTTCCATGGCATTCACAGCGATGATACGTGGTTGACATCACTTGTTGCTCCTTGTGATCAGAACACATTTCCATGGCATTCACAGCGATGATACGTGGTTGACATCACTTGTTGCTCCTTGTGATCAGAACACATTTCCATGGCATTCACAGCGGTGATACGTGGTTGACATCACTTGTTGCTCCTTGTGATCATAACACATTTCCATGGCATTCACAGCGATGATACGTGGTTGACATCACTTGTTGCTCCTTGTGATCAGAACACATTTCCATGGCATTCACAGCGATGATACGTGGTTGACATCACTTGTTGCTCCTTGTGATCAGAACACATTTCCATGGCATTCACAGCGGTGATACGTGGTTGACATCACTTGTTGCTCCTTGTGATCAGAACACATTTCCATGGCATTCACAGCGATGATACGTGGTTGACATCACTTGTTGCTCCTTGTGATCAGAACACATTTCCATGGCATTCACAGCGGTGATACGTGGTTGACATCACTTGTTGCTCCTTGTGATCAGAACACATTTCCATGGCATTCACAGCGGTGATACGTGGTTGACATCACTTGTTGCTCCTTGTGATCAGAACACATTTCCATGGCATTCACAGCGGTGATACGTGGTTGACATCACTTGTTGCTCCTTGTGATCAGAACACATTTCCATGGCATTCACAGCGATGATACGTGGTTGACATCACTTGTTGCTCCTTGTGATCAGAACACATTTCCATGGCATTCACAGCGGTGATACGTGGTTGACATCACTTGTTGCTCCTTGTGATCAGAACACATTTCCATGGCATTCACAGCGATGATACGTGGTTGACATCACTTGTTGCTCCTTGTGATCAGAACACATTTCCATGGCATTCACAGCGATGATACGTGGTTGACATCACTTGTTGCTCCTTGTGATCAGAACACATTTCCATGGCATTCACAGCGATGATACGTGGTTGACATCACTTGTTGCTCCTTGTGATCAGAACACATTTCCATGGCATTCACAGCGATGATACGTGGTTGACATCACTTGTTGCTCCTTGTGATCAGAACACATTTCCATGGCATTCACAGCGATGATACGTGGTTGACATCACTTGTTGCTCCTTGTGATCAGAACACATTTCCATGGCATTCACAGCGATGATACGTGGTTGACATCACTTGTTGCTCCTTGTGATCAGAACACATTTCCATGGCATTCACAGCGATGATACGTGGTTGACATCACTTGTTGCTCCTTGTGATCAGAACACATTTCCATGGCATTCACAGCGATGATACGTGGTTGACATCACTTGTTGCTCCTTGTGATCAGAACACATTTCCATGGCATTCACAGCGATGATACGTGGTTGACATCACTTGTTGCTCCTTGTGATCAGAACACATTTCCATGGCATTCACAGCGATGATACGTGGTTGACATCACTTGTTGCTCCTTGTGATCAGAACACATTTCCATGGCATTCACAGCGATGATACGTGGTTGACATCACTTGTTGCTCCTTGTGATCAGAACACATTTCCATGGCATTCACAGCGATGATACGTGGTTGACATCACTTGTTGCTCCTTGTGATCAGAACACATTTCCATGGCATTCACAGCGATGATACGTGGTTGACATCACTTGTTGCTCCTTGTGATCAGAACACATTTCCATGGCATTCACAGCGGTTCCCACGCACAAGTACCGTGTCAGGACCTCTCATCCTGACATAAGATGAATCTTAGACACTATTGGCATCTTTAACATGGCATGGCGGCACAATCTGATAAGTATGAGGGCAAATGTTTACACTACAAAAACTTTTCTCAGATGAATACTTACAATTACAAATGTAAGTACAAATGTTGTAATTGGAAAATGTATGTGGATGAATATTGCGTATTCTTATCATCGAGTACTTTCTTAAATATCTTTTATTTCATAATCATAAACAATCGTTGAAAAACATTACGTATACCTACTCGTTAATCACGAAAAATATATACAAAAAAGCATGTTTACAATTAAGTTTTTGTTTTTAATTAAAACATTTAAAATATAAAAAATATCCACATAAATAATCGGATGGGCGCGGAATCTCAAGTCATTAACCTCTTGTGTAACTTTTGGTCTTCCTTGACGTAACCCATTGGCGTCCCCTTCAACATCTTCCCATTTCCCAACCACAAATGAAAACATTTTTAGAATTAACGACTGCAAATAAATATATTTTTAAGAATATCCTGATAAGTTAATTCAAAACCGAAACACAGTAGTGAAAATAAAAAATAATTTCGTCCCAACTTCGTTGAAAAAGTTGTAAGCTTACATTTAATGAATGTTCCTAATGGGTTGCAGCTCGGAACCGAATGGCTGCCAAGAAGCAGTGTGATTGTTTGGTCTCCCTGATGTATCGGGTCAAGCTATCTGGCAAGCGGCCATGTGCATGCAGCACCGGGGCTCGAACCTGGCACCCACGCAAGCGTCACCTTCCGCATGCATGGCCAGTAGACATAGGTGACAGTCATGGTAGAAGAATATTACTGCCTAACCAGTGATAGTTCCACCTCTCATTTAGTTGCTGCTGACGGGAGACGAGGTACAACATCAGCAATTGTAGAATATAGATCATTCATTCCGGCGATCAATTGCTTACTATAACATACCTACAGTCTTTTGGTATTAGTACATTCAACAAATCATAAAACGGTAAAACGAATTGGCTGCTTGTCAGTTTCTTTGACAATCAAATATCAATCCTTGTTATTAACAATGAAACCAGAGCTCACCTACTAGAGTTAGATGATGAGTTAAAGCATAGACTTTATCGGATGATGCTATCAACCCTTTTTCAGCCAAGCTTTTTCTTTTGAATACCGTTTTATGTTTTGTTGGGTGTTTAAATTTGAGTTTATAGTTGTCCGTTACAGGATCTGCAAGTTCGGATATGATTTAAAAAAAAAAGTTACTGATGCTTCCAACCCACCCATCAAGTAGACTGATCTTTTTAATTCATTTGACTGGTTACAACTCTTGGCCAAATTATGGACTTACTTTTTACAAATTACGAGAACCTAATTTTTTTTTTAAATCAATCTGGTATGGAAAGCTGTCGTACCAACTGGTGTGAAAAGGAATGCACTGATTATATGGCTACCACAACGGGTCTTATGGCGGAATACAGAAACGCACCACAATCGACCAGGTCGGCGGAAGATTCGCCTGCGGAAGATTCGCCTGACCCTCGATTATACCTGTCGAATGAGAGGTTGGAAGATTCGCCTGCATGGGTTCAGGTAAACAGAAGGGTACACGGAAGATTCGCCTTACAGGAAGGGTCAGGCGAATCTTCCAACACAACTTGGAAGATTCGCCTGACCCTCTAATATACCTGTCTAATGATAGGTTGGAAGATTCGCCTGCTAGGGGATGTGAATCGGAAATGAAAATTAGGGGTCAGTCAGGGTGCACAAAATGGTCTGAAACGTGTCAGTTACGCGCATTGTTGGCGGGATATTTCAAACATGATGAGATCGTTTGATTTTGGTACTTCTAAAATTTTAGTCGAACAAATTTAATGCATTCTAGGAGTTAGAAAATAACTTTTATGGAATAAAAGTAAAGCATTTATTTGGTCGATAAACATAGTATTCCTTTCAAAGTCCTTTACCAATGTTGTTCATTAATAATTACTACACAACTGTACAATTAATTCTATAAATACGAGGCAGAATGGCCTAAGTCCATTTTCTCTTATACTTTTGTCGAGGTCTATCGAGGTCTCGAGGTCTATATGGTTAGGTTATTGAAGTAATGACTCTGGCACATAACTAAGTTATGATTGAATGAAGGCATAATTACTGGTTTTGTAAAAATCCAATCAAGAATAATTATTGAAATGGACTTCGGACCTTCTACCACTGATGTACAGATTAATAATTATATATTATCCAAACATATTTTACAATGATCGGAAATGTTGATATTTAAATAGTCTATCTATATAATTTTAAAACTGATGAATCCAGAATTCTGATGTAATTCGAAAACCATGATCTTTTCAAGGTTAATTGTGAAATAAACCTGAAATTATCTGATATATTGTATGAAGTTGAAGATTGATAAATGATTGACAGGAAATATGTTGAAATGTATGGATCCACTGAAGTATAGTAGGTAGTGAAGTCCAAACATAATATTTTAATCTTCGATATTATTTGATGTTCAGTGTTAAGACGGCTGGGTAGTGAGTTTGACCTTGACGAGTTTTTTTAATCGATTTTTATCAATATCTTTTTCCAGTGCAATTGTTAACAAAATAGGGCTATGGACGTGAATTCAGAACAGTTCAATGAAAATAATTTCATAGCTTGGAATAATTTATTAGTTTTATTTTGTCCAGCAGGCGTTTAGAACCCGAAAATAATTTCATAGCTTGGAATAAGTTATTAGTTTTATTTTGTCCAGCAAAATGTATTTTCGGGTTCTAAACACCTGCTGGAGCCCAAGTCTTGAAAAAAGCGTTTTGAAACCGTTTGGCGTTTTCATTGATCAAAACGTAAAAAAGTTGACGACTATACCTTAGCCTTCAACATTTTTACGTTTTGATCAATGAAAACGCCAGACGGTTTCAAAACGCTTTTTTCAAGACTTGGGCTCCTGGACAAAATAAAACTAATAACTTATTCCAAGCTATGAAATTATTTTCATTGAACTGTTCTGAATTCACGTCCATAGCCCTATTTTGTTAACAATTGCACTGGAAAAAGATATTGATAAAAATCGATTAAAAAACTCTTCAAGGTCAAACTCACTACCCAGCCGAGTGAGTTTGACCTTGAAGAGTTTTTTAATCGATTTTTATTAATATCTTTTAATAATGTAATTGTTAACAAAATAAGGTTTTGTACGCGTCTTTAGAACTGTTCAATGAAAATAATTTCATTGCTTGAAATGGTTTATTAGATTTACTTTGTCCTACTGATGTTTAGTACCCGAAAATGAGTAAATTATGGTACTAAACATCTGTTGGACAAAATAAAACTAATAACTTATTCCAAGCTATGAAATTATTTTAATTGAACAGTTCTGAAGACGAGTACAAAGCCTTATTTTGTTAACAATTATATAGGTAAAAGATATTGATAAAAATCGATTAAAAAACTCTTCAAGGCCACGCTCACTACTCAGCCCTTTAGACAAATATCTGGTCTGGAGTCCAGACATCTATCAAAATTACCTACTATAGTTTTGTCATCACCATTTCCAATATTTTAAAAATTTTGCTGATAATATATTGCAACTTATTCAGATCTTAGGTCACGATAAATTATTAAATTTATGACAATTCTTTGAACTTCTACGTTAACTTCTTTTTTTATTTATACACATATTTTTATTATGTGTATGTACAATATTTTGTCCCGTTTCACAGGACTTCTTCAGGGCGTTTGTTTTAAAAATTATATGAAAGAAAACAAATTATAAATTGACTAACCCAGGTATTGCATTGTATTGTATTTGCATCACTATCGAATAATAAAGATGTTAACGTAAAAGTTCAAAGAATTGTCATAAATTTTATGATTATATATAATTATAATTTATTGAGCAGTTTGGTATGTGTTTATTAAAAATAATTGATAAATATTTTCTGTATTGTATTATTAATACTTCAATACAGTAGTTCACCCAAAATATGTTCCATTAAAATTTGTCTATAATAAAGTACCAAAATCAAACGATCTCATCATGTTTGAAATATCCCGCCAACAATGCGCGTAACTGACACGTTTCAGACCATTTTGTGCACCCTAACTGACCCCTAATTTTCATTTCCGATTCACATCCCCTAGCAGGCGAATCTTCCAACCTATCATTAGACAGGTATATTAGAGGGTCAGGCGAATCTTCCGTGTACCCTTCTGATAACCTGAACCCATGCAGGCGAATCTTCCAACCTCTCATTCGACAGGTATAATCGAGGGTCAGGCGAATCTTCCGCAGGCGAATCATCCGGCAATCATCGACCACGATGACTTGACGTATAGGAAGCTAAGTTTTTCACAACTCCCGGCCTGGAAACATCATGTTTTACGATCTCATGCGGGATTCGTGTTATTATGGGTTATTGCAGTTTATTAGCAATCAGCAGTAATGCAGTGATGTTCTCTAGAGCATTAGCTGGGCAGTTGGCCAGGTCTCAAGGCTTAGAAAGCTCCACAGGTCTTGTTTATACAACCGACAGAGAAGCAACAAATGAAGGGTCATATCTTCAGGACAAATTGCGCTTGATTGTTTTATTGCTGAGAGCAGGCATATAATAAAATAATTTTGGGAGGGTGGACAGGATGGTTATAAACCAGATGGGATTCATATTATTATGGTTTATACCTAGTGGATTATTGTACCGTTTACAATAAGAAACAATTGGAAAATCTGACTTCTCCTTTAAGGTTGGCAAATTATTTACAAGTGCAATATAATTGGAACATTTCAAACATAATTATGTGTCGGCCACTTTATTTTAAGAGATTCACATATAAGTATCTTGGGACATACAATTAAGTGTCAATTTCTCTTAGAATGTTGTGTCGCCCGGCTGTTTAGATGCTATAAGAAGAAAGGAACATTTCCGAGCGAGGATTTCTGTCTCAAGGCGCCGATAATTGATTCTTGTTTGCGTTTCACATTCGGGTTCCGACAACTGAAAGTGAGATGGTCAGCGAATCATCGGCCTGTCGAGTTCGAGTTCTCTGGCTCCAGGGCAGACCGTGCTCCATGCTCGAGCAGATGGAGAAGAAACAATCGGGAGGCGAAAAACAACAAGGAAATCGCCCGCGCGGAAGAAACAGTAATAGTTTACAGGCTCGAATAGCTATTTAGTTTACTAATCAATTTGCTGTCAGTTGGCAAGAATGGACAATACGGAAGTCAAGTCACTCTATATGAAATCATGGCATATTGATGCAAACAAATTTGAAAACGATTGTATTTTTATTAAATTTTTGAATATTTGTTATTTGATTTTTTTTAATATTTGAATATTTGACCTAATTTCAAATTGAATGAAAAAAAGAATGCAGTTTTCCTTCTACTTTCAAGTTTGGTTCAAGCTGTATTCGAAATATCTAAATAAACTAAAACCATGGATTCTCCAGATAAACAACGATGCCTATATAAAAATGCGTGTTCATAAATCATTATATTTTGAAATCATTACTTTAAATAACAGAAATGTAGATAAATTATGAAGAAACTTTCCCAAATCACCTAATAACATGACTGCGCGACTTAAATTACTAAACTCCAAGAGTCATCGCCTAATCTAGTAGAAATCCAATCTCCCCCGATACAATGCAACAGGTCCACCCCCCCCCCCCCCCCCCCCCCACGTGACTTGTTGTTTATTGCCGCAGCTCTGGAGCAATGTTTGGCTGACAGATCTGCCGTCCAGGAATAACACATCAAACACACACCAGGCGGGATATAAACAGGAATAAAACAGAAATAACTTTGAATAGCTGCAATGTAATGCAATGATTTACTGGCAATTGCAATAACAAACCGAAATATCACGTTTTGGATTTCGATCGGATGACGATCAAGTACAATTCTGTAGATACGACGGAAAGTAGGTGAATCAAGTACGAAAGTGACACCCTGACCTTCTGACTCCATCGCTATAATCTAAAGTCTGACGATGCAAATGTGGAAAAGTGTGTCCATATGTGATTCTAATTTCAGGACCTTAATTTCGTCACGATTTGGCATCCGCAACGCGAAATCGCGACGCCATATTACTGCGAATCAGAATCTAATTGGCTGCGAATTTGCGTTCATGGAAACCCTGCTCGACTCCTTTTAAATGACCACTCCCGCAAGTACAGTGGTTCCAATGATACAGTCAAGTAAAAAGCCCTCCATCTTAGTGTACCATTCAAAGCATGATCTGGATCATCATCAATCATCGCATGGAGAGCCAACCGACTAAAACGCCACTTGAATCACCGAGTTTCAATCAGCTTGCGCTTGTACTTGTTTTCGCATTGATCGTCTTCGCGAGTCCTGGAGGCCAAGTCTTGAAACTTACGCTTTCAGGACGCAAACGCTCTCAGACGTCATAAAGTCCCATTTACTGTAAGAGTGATCGACATTGAAATCTACTGTTAACTGTCAAGCTTCATTTTGAATAAGGTCTTAAACTTTTAATGACTGAATAACATCTGTAATTATAATTATAGTGTTAATAAATTGTTTGCAATAGATTGCTGGATGCCAATCAATTAAGTGGCTTAAATTAATGTTTCAATGTCGATCACTCTTACAGTAAATGGGACTTTATGACGTCTGAGAGCGTTTGCGTCCTGAAAGCGTAAGTTTCAAGACTTGGCCTCCTGGACAAATGCGGACGCTGTACAGTTGAATGACTCGCTGTGTCGATGTCGATGCCTCGCGGCGAGTGATTCATTAGATTCAACGCGTCGACGTGCGCTGCATCCAACATCTTCGGATCCTACGCGGCCAAGCAACAGGCGAATACACCGTGTTGCTGGAGCAGGTCGGGCCATGTGCGCAGCTTCGAGTGCCAATCACAGATGACAAATACAATTACATATGCACACAAACCAAATATTTTGTTCAAAGATATTACTTTATTCGAAGTCGATCTCTACAGTCGGTGCCCAACCCAAATGCTATCAAGAAATCAAAATTAAATCGGCAGGAACGCCTACGACTGCTCATCGTTACACAAACGTGGTGATTAAATTTTGTTTGTGATATATGTTTTTTTTCTTATGTCCTCAGATGGTGTGATGATATTAAATACCAACTGCAAATTGAAAAGATTTGTCAACTGTGGAATTCGAACCCACGTCCCTGAGTCCAGCGCTCTGACCACTAAGCTAAGCTCAAAATACTTGATTTATTTAGAACTTGCATATCAAGCCTCATTTTGTTACCCGCCACGGATAGAAGAAGAGGGCATGTTTTTCACCATATTATCTTAAACACGAAAAGCGTAATTGCTGTGTTTGTGCTCCTAATAAATTTGACCCTCGTTTACACCTCAAAGAATACACTGTTCGATTCCCACGTCAAAAGTATTCAAATACAGTTGTAGATGTTCACGAATCAGCCTCCAGGTTGACAAGCTTTAGAGTGTGAATTGCACTATGGCTTGTTTCATGTGTAATAGAAGCGTCAGTCAAGAACCGGGTAATGATAATAAAATTAATCGCCGCTTTCTTCCGACGCAGCTGATCTCCTGGCAATTTGCAAACAACACAACCATCTTGCTCATCATAAAACAATTTCCAAGCGAATCCGGATCCAGCGAGGAAAGTTGGCCGCTCACCCCGAGCACTTGTTGATGCGTTGCGTTCACGGCCATCTATGATACATACACGTTGAGCAGAACACAAGGACACGAGTGCTGAAGAAGTATTGTGTTCCTCTGCTTAACCAAGGTGTTTATTATATGAGTTATGGTATGGATTTGACTGTTACCCTCGTAGAGCTTTTGAGAAATAAAAAGGAGCCCTTTACCCGCTTTCCCCCAATCAATTGAAATTTCACATCCCGAGTCGGAGACTTTCCGAGGGGGGAATTACTTAAAAAAATGAGAGTAAGTTCATGTTTACTCTCACTTACTCTCATTTTTTTAAGTAATTCCCCCCTCGGAAAGTCTCCGACTCGGGATGTGAAATTTCAATTGATTGGGGGAAAGCGGGTAAAGGGCTCCTTTTTATTTCTCAAAAGCTCTACGATGGTAACAGTCAAATCCATACCATAACTCATATAATAAACACCTTGGGTATAGCAGAGGAACACACAGATTTTAGGTACATGACACTAGACTTTTTTAAGCATAAAAAACTTATACCTAATTAAAAAATAAATCACAAGAAATATACAAAATCAAATACTCACGTGAAGGAAAAAATCAAGAAAAAAGTCAAAATCAAAAACTCAAAGAAAAAGAAAAGAAAAAAGCCAGGTGTACCTACATACACTAAAATGGCGAGTTGTTACTCGGAACTTTCCACTAAATTCAAAGTTTTCTTCTCTCGGGGATTTTTTGTTTGTTTACTGTTCTACAACTATAGGCAATGGATATAAATGTTAAATGAATATGACGACATCGATTATGTAATATGGACGGTGGGAAGGAGACGGTCGTGGCCTATTAATTAGTAGGGACCTTCCCAGCAATTGCCTCGCGACTGAAGAAACACCGAATAAACTCAATCCGGTAGTCGAACCTGAAACCTCCTGAGTGCAAGTCCAAAAGGGTGAGGAAGCCGAAGTGATTGGTGCAAAACTCCCCGCTCATTACAATATGCCACTCGGCCTGTAGGGCAGCCAGCAAGAACAGGTCTCGCATTTACAGCTAGCTCGGCGATGCAAACTGATAATCAACAAGGCGGTGTCATCGCAACAAGGCAGTGTCATGGCGCCCACAGCTCGTTCAACTCTTCAACTCCTGCAGCGCGCGGCTAAAAATACGCGCCGGATGCAAATCACGATGCATGCCAGTCTCATCAGATCGCCAACGAGATAGGGAATTAAAAAAAACAAATGCGAACGATTGCAATCGGAATAGGAACAAACAGCTTGGACGCTTTCAAACGTGTGAAAGAAATGAGACTACAAATGAAGAAGATTATATTTCTGGACGTCATTTTCATACTTTATTGTGTCTAAAACTACCATTCATTGGGTTGAAACGTTACAAATGAAATAATAACAGCGAGTAATACAAAGGTGCATACATTTTGCTTGGATTAATTAGTGGGTTTTACTATGTGAAGAATTACGTAGCACTGCTATTAGCCGACTTAGCTCCAAAATAAAAAAAAGTTACAAGAGACAATACACTGTTATGAAGGTATTCATTAACTGTGCAAAATGTAAACTAGGTATGAGCTAAATGACATTAAATTTACATTCTGAATAACAAATGTATAAGAAACGATGACCCCTTGCCTGAACCTTTTAAATATGCGTGTCAAATGACATCTTGATCCGAGAAACGTCCTAGCCACAGGGCACAAAACAAATAGGAGCCAAGAGGAGCCAATTAAGTATCTTCTATTCTCATCGACTAGATAACAAGAGTTGTTTTGAAATGGTACTGAGTAGCTTGGATGTGATTCATTTCGGATTCGTGTGGTTTATTATTATGAAAGTTGCATGAATTAAAATGGGTAGTATAAATATCCCAAAGCAATCAAGGATTTCACTATCCTTGCAAAGCAACTGCACTCGAAGGTGGATTGGAGATAACATTTCCTGTATCTTCATAACTTTTGAAGTTAGACTGGCAATTTTTGTAGTCGATTTCAGCAAGCAATCAACACTGACTTATAAAGAAAATATTTGTGTTCCAACTCTTGAAAAAACTGAAAAAATACACTTTTTAGTTTTTCTACAAGTTGGGAAAATATTGGTTATGATGACAGACAAAAGTTATGACAATGTTATTTGTTATGTTGTTTTTATTCAATTTATGAACAATGTTAAAAAATATTTATCCTAGCTTTTTTTTATAAATACAATATTTGTGCCCAACTTGTAGAAAACCTAAAAAGTATATTTTTTCAGATTTTCTAAGAGTTTGAACACAAATATTTTCTCTGAAATATTTTATGAAATATTATCTCCAATGTTTACCTTTGAGAACGCTATAATATTATTGCTGGTCTGCTAGTACGATATCGCCGATGATCTACAAGTACAAGGAAGTGCGAACCGTGTTCTGCTGCTGGGGGCAGCAACGCCCAGCACTGATCCTCCTCAGGTGCTAACTGTACACTAACTAGCCAGGTTCAAGCCGTCGCCCAGGGCCAGATCATTAATATCACATTCACAAACATTTAGCTTACTTTCAAATACAGGTACAAATGACAACTTCATCGACATTTAAAAAATTGGGTTTCTGTTACAGATTTTAAAAAATGGTCTTGTTTCTTTTATGATTTATGTTTAACTGTATGTCAGCAACTGATTAAGATTTCCTGGTCCAAGCAATTCGATGTTAAATTCCATTCGCCGTAAGAATGATGACCTTGAAATATTTGTCAATCTATAGTCATTTAGCTCAATTTTGAATTCAATTTTAATTACTGTAAACTGACTGTAATTATACCGGGTGGCGCAAAAAAAATCACCCTGATTGAGAGGTCACTATATCGAAACAATTATAGAGTATTCTGAAATTTGTACACTTATTAGAAAACATACCAAAATTTAATATGTGCAAGTTTCAAGAACATTACTATGGTAGGAAAAAAGTTAAAGCTGTTCAAATTTGGTTGTCAAAAAATTGATTATACGAAGCTGAAATAGAGCGCGTCGAGAAAACTTCCAATGGCCAGGACGCTGTTTCTTCAAAACTACTTACGATATCAAGCTGAAAATTTCAAATTATATTAAAAATAGATTAAGATCGATTGTGTAAAAATTTCAATCAATTTGAATGAACGGAACGAAAATTATGGAATCTTGAAGTTGAGCTTGAAAACAGAACAGTGAGAAAAGAA
Source organism: Leuctra nigra (assembly GCA_934045905.1). Lineage (NCBI taxonomy): Eukaryota > Metazoa > Arthropoda > Insecta > Plecoptera > Leuctridae > Leuctra > Leuctra nigra. Next base: position 29,608,449 of record OW203767.1, on the reverse strand, counting down.
TCACTTTTATAACGTGTGTCATAAAAGTTTCTGAAATAATCTTCATTTTCTGATTTTACGCTCAACTTCAAGATTCCATAATTTTCTTTCCATTCATTCAAATTGACTGAAATTCATACACAATCGATCTTAATATATTTTCAATATAATTTGAAATTTTCAGCTTGATATCGTAAATAGTTTTGAAGAAACAGCGTCCCGGCTATTAGAAGTTTTCTCGACGCACGCTATTTGAGCTCCGTATAATCAATTTTGACAACCAAATTTGAACAGCTGTAACTTTTTTCCTACAATAGTAATGTTTTTGAAACTTGCACATATTACATTTTGGTACGTTTTCTAATATGTGTACAAATTTCAGAATCCTATCTATAAAATCAGGGGGATTTTTTTTGAGCCACCCGGTGTAGGATGACAATTTAATAAATGGCTGAATTGTATGTTATAAGGTCGATAGATTTTAGTAGTGGATTTGAACGACATGCCAAACTAGAAATATGTATTTAGAAACTAATATTTAAAAAAAATCATAGAGGTTGGAAGGTTCCACCATAAACCAAAGCTTCGATACCACATCATTATTATCATCAATCATCATCAATATAAAGGATATTTATTTTAAGAACTTGAAAAGTTTCTTACAAATGCTTGAAGAGCAGATGATGACGAGTTAACTATTCCTATAAAATTATTTAGAATCGATTCGAAATCTCATGTCAAATGTAGACAATGCCGAGATTTCCACAGCGCCTGATACATAGGCATTTTGAGATACATGGATGCCATGCTGGTAGTCTATCTTCACGCAAAAGACATTGTGTAGGATCACCATGATACTCGTTCGTATGGCACTTTCTTGTTTGTTTGTTGTTTCTGTAGGCATTAGCCAGGGCATACCATTCAACCAATCGATCTGAAATATTGTATATAATACGTACTAATGCCATAAGAACAGTCTGGGGTTTAGTTTATGAACGAGATCATTTTCATTGTTTGAAAATTAAAAAGAGAAAAGATCGACTTAAAACTTTGCATGGTCATTGGGACTAACATTGACAATGTGTTGATAGTGTTGTTGATGATTAACAGACAAATCAGTTGATTAATTGATATTTTACGGATATTTTATGCACGCTTTGAAATATTTTTTCTAATTTATGATATTTCAAAGACAGATCTACATTCAAGAAACATTGTAGTTAAGTAACATTTCCATTATTTTCCATAAAGTCATTTTTTTGGCTGAGACTTTTACGTAAATTTCCTCAGTCGAGAGGCAAATATTGAGAAGGTTTCCGAACTAATAGGCCACGACCGCCTCCTACCCACACCATCTTTCCCCTTTGTCATCTATACTTCCCAATCATCCTCATAATCATTTAGATTTTAGAGAAAGGAAGACAAATATGGAGAGGGCTGCCATTTATATCCTGATGCTGATATTCAATATGTTGATGAAATAAGTTGTGGATAATGAATTGCTCCCTGAAGTATTCTTGATAGATTAGATCGCCCTAAAGATTAGGAGCAGTAATTTCTTGCATATATAACAACTTGTCACAATCCCAAGAAAGGCGGTTTAAGGTCGGTGGCAGGCAAAGATGAACCCAGTTTAGCATTGCCAGGTATAGGCCGGCCCATGCTAGAGCGGGTTCATCTTTGCCTGTCACCGGCCATAGTCAAGTCATAATAACTGAGGTACACTTCACTTCAGAACTAGTATTTACTTCCGAGTGAGTGTTACCTCATTTCAGAGGTAATCAAGGATTTTAATAGAATTGGAAGTTAAATTCCAGGATTAATCTTTAGGGTCGTTTCCTTGTTGCTTTACTGACGCAAATTCAAAAACAAATCCAGGAATTTAGTTCCGATTACAAATCTTATTAAAAACCTTGATTAATAGTTGATTAAAAAACATTTAGTTGTATAGTGTTACGTTAGTATGAATTATAAAGAGTTCAATAAGTTTTGAGTTGTAGATTTCTTCATTGACATCCGCTCTATAGTCTATGGGATTCGTTATGCAGCACTGACTGAATGCTTTAGTAGAAGTTGAAGGCCACAATTTTACACTGAATTCTGGCTTTATAAAGACATTGCTATGTATTACTTCTGTTTACAATTACACATTTAATATACGACTAGATCAGAAGCATATTGATTGTTGTACTGAGTTAGGCTTCCCTGCAATCTGGTGAAACGTAAGAAGATCTCAGCCGGATGCGTGAAGAATTTGACCTTGGTCTATACATAAGACCAGGTTGGCTTGCTTTGTCAGCATAAATCGCAGACAGACTCACGAATCCCAAATAAATAATCGTTTAGTTGACTGATGTTTTGTGATGTTGGCCCTGAAAAGTGAAAAGGTGGCAGGACTAGCTCTGCCAAAACGTCGTGAACAACGGCCACAAGACATCATTGGAGCATCTTCCGAAGAACCAACAACTCGAAAGAAGCTTTTGTCAATAAGTTCATCCAGTTAATGTATGCCCTACAGTTCCGCCACATCTTGTCTGTGCAAGGCTGCGATGTATAATGTCCTACCTGGCTGCGCCCGACCCGGTAGGTGGTGATGTCGAGGTCCATGCCGATGATCATGTCCTCCACGGCTCTCCGCTCATCCGCCACGGGGCTGGCCGGCCGCGTCTCAAGCGGAGACAGCAGGCGGAAGCGGCGCCGGAACTCCGGCAGCGGCAGCACCTTGGGGAAGCCCTGCTTGTGCAGCCGCACGGCGGGAAGCAGCATGGACCCGCGCAGCTGAGGGAGCGGAGAGATGAGATCAATTAGATGAGTCGGCGGCTTACTACACAATCTCGCTAAGAGGTCATATTACCGTTAGTTTAAGCTACCGTTAGCTTAACTCCACTTCAGAAAATGTGGTGTATACTATTATGCACCTACTGCAATTTATTTCCGGAGCTTTTTTCCTCAGTTTACATTTATCTCAGGTCAGGCTACAATGACTGCAGTTTATTTAAGCTGTGCTAAACCACATTTCCCGAAGTGGAGCAAAACTAAACTGAATATAGTCCAGTCAAATGAGAGATTAACCCAAAACTAATTGTAACATTTGGTTTTTTGGTGTCATTCTCTTCAGAAAAATGCCCCCTACAACATATCCAAAATCCGCCAAAATCCGCGCACCGGAAGTACTTTTAATCACTTTTTAAGTTAATTTCCCATGTTAATTCCATCTTGCAAAAAAAACTTTTTTCATGTTACTCCGATTTTGACGAAGTTGGCAGAATTGTTCACCATCCTAAATGAACAAAAAAAGCTCTCTTAGCGTTTTTCTCTAAATCTTATCGTTTGGGAAATATGGACCTCGCAAATCGTCAAATTACACTCGAAAAGTCGAAAACTGACTAAAATATGACTTTTCGATGGGCCTAAGAAAAAACGCTAAGAAAACTTTTTTTGTTCATTTAGGATGGTGCACAATTCTGCGAAGTTTCGTCAAAATCGGAGTTACGTGATTTTTTGATTTTTTTTTGCATGATGGAATTAGCATGGGAAGTAAACTTAAAAAGTGATTAAGAAGTACTTCCAGTGCGCGGATTTTGGCGGATTTTGGATATGTTGTAGAGGGCATTTTTCTGAAGAGAATGACACCAAAAATCCAAATGTTACAATTTATTTTGGGTTTGGAAATTTTTAAGCCTGATTTGACTGGACTGAAGATACAAATGGTAATATGGCCCCTAACTCACAGTTATGATAATTTAGTTAGCAACATCATTAAATCTGTATTATGTAGCTACCTCCTAACAGGATTATAAAAACCTCAAAATTTAATTTTATGATTCCACAAACTCCACAAAACAAAAATTAGGCATTTACAAAATATATTTGAGTGATTATCTATCGTTCTTTCATAAGAGCATTAATTGGCTAGCTACACATGATGGTAACATATGAGATAAAATTTCCCAAATATTGTCATAACTTTTTAAACGACAAATTTGAAAAAAATTAGAGAAGCTTATTTTTTAGTTTACCTTATAAACACCTGAGATAAATACCATCTTATGAATACAATATTTGTGCATAAGCTCATGGAAAATCTGAAATTTCTCTATTTTTTCAGATATTCCATGACTTTGGGCACAAATATTGTTTTTAAGATCTATTTTAAGCGTGAACAGGATTGCGACAAGGTTGCTGTCAGTTACTTAAGGCCTAAGTGAACGTACCTGAGATCTCAGCAGAGGTACGTTGATGAGCTCGTCGTCGTTGCTGATAGTCGAGCTGCGCAAGTCGCCGAGCCCCGCGCAATGTTGCGGCAGGAAGCAGTGCACGAACTTGAGCCGCGTGCGCCGCAACGTCTCGATCAGACCGTCCTGACAACAACAACACACACTTCAGTGGGACATTCGGGAGGCCAAACGGAGATGTTGTGCAGGCAGTCATTGAAACTTCTGACATGGAATACTGGAAAGACCATTATAAAAACTGAAATATTTGATTAGATGTCAAGATATATTTATATATATATATATATATGACTAACATGGTTTTTTCTGATGACCTCAGAGAGGGTGATGATAATTAATACCAACTGCAAATTGAAAAGATTTGCCTACTGTGGGGATCGAACCCACGTCCCTGAATTGCCTTGCCGGTCCAGTGCTCTAACCACTAAGCTAAGCAGGCTATTCAATCTGCAGTGGTTTTGTTCCATATAAACTGTATTTCTACAGTCCGAGACGCGTGATGAAGAGGTCAGAAGACCGTGGAATCCTTTCCACGTTTGACAACTGACATTCACCTTCTCGTATGGATTTTTCTCATATACGATGAGTACTTATAGGTGACTAACATGGTTTTTTCTGATGACCTCAGAGAGGGTGATGTTTCAATTTGCAGTTGGTATTAATTATATATATATATATATATATATATATATGACTAATATGGTTTTTTCTGATGACCTCAGATAGGGTGATGATATTTAATACCAACTGCAAATAATATATATATAATAATATATAATATTATTATATATATATTATATATATTATATATTATATAATATATTATATAATATATATAATAATATATATTATATATAATATATATAATAATATATATTATATATATATTATATATATATATATATATATATATATATATATATATATATGTTCATCCAGAATTTAATTTTGAACATAATAATTGCTGCGAAAATCTACTGATTGAACACTGCAGATTGAATAGCCTGCTTAGCTTAGTGGTTAGAGCACTGGACCGGCAATTCAGGGACGTGGGTTCGATCCCCACAGTAGGCAAATATTTTCAATTTGCAGTTGGTATTAATTATCATCACCCTATCTGAGGTCATCAGAAAAAACCATATTAGTCATATATATATATATATATATAGAGGATATATATGTATCTATATATATATGTATATATATATATATATATGTATGTATATGTATATATATGTATATGTATGTATATATATGTATATATATATATATCTATATATGTATATATATATATATATATATATAGGTTTATGGAGGATTTCGAGCTGAAGGCCATTGCATCCTCTCATATGAAACCTGATCTATGGTTAAGGTATATTGATGATGTCTTAGTCATTTGGACACATGGACGTGAGGCTCTTTCAACATTCCTTGATCATCTCAATAATCAACACGAGAAGATTCGTTTCACTATGGAGATTGAGGAGAACAAACAGCTTCCGTTTTTGGATCTTCTCATAATTCGGAATGATGATAACTCTTTTGGTCATACAGTCTATCGCAAGCCCACTAATACACACAGGTATTTAAATGCTAAATCACACCACCATCCTGCGCAATTGAAGTCTGTGGCTCTTTCCCTTTCCACTCGGTCTAAAAGATTAGCTGATGAGAATCATTTGCATGAAGAAATGAAGTTTCTTAGGAGTACTCTGAGGTCCAACGGTTACTCTGACTATATTATCAATCAGGCGTTCAAACATGAACCCAAAGAAGATTCCGAGAAGGAGAAACTTCCAACTGCATACTTACCTTATGTTCAAGGAACTTCTGATAAAATAGCTAGAATCCTGAGAAAGCAAGGCATTGCTACGACGTTCCACTCTGACAACAAGATAAGTTCGTTATTGAGAGGTGTGAAAGATCATATTCCCTTAGAATCGCAAGGCGTTTATGAAATCCCATGTGGCTCTTGTGATCGAGTATATGTGGGTCAGACTAATAGACGCATATCAAACAGAGTAGAAGAACATAAGAGGGCAGTTTTTCAAGATGATCCGAAATCTGCTCTGGCACAACATGTCCGAGGTTCTCAACACTTGATTAATTTCGATGAAGCGAAAACTCTAGCTTGTGAAATGAATTTCTATCCGCGTATTTATAGAGAAGCGATCGAAATAGTTAAAAGACCTGACAACTTAAACAAAAGAGATGACGCTAAAAGATTGCCAATAACGTGGTTACCTGCTTTATCAAATTCGATCATCTCAGTTCAATCAAAATCTAGCGGCCTTGATCGGGTGGATGAAAACTTGTGGAGTGGTGATGCGGCTGTAAACACAGACAAGCAGCGAGGCAATCGAAGACTAAGACTTGACTTAAATGTCAATGGTTTGTCTTATGATAACGAAGACAATCGTCGAGTAACACGAAGACAAGCACGTGACCTTGATACACTACCCTTATCGGATCGTCTAGTTCTCCTCCAAGTGCAGACTCAAGAGGACAATAGAGGTTCATCTGATACACAAGTCAATCGAAGAGTGACACGAAGCCAAGCACGTGACGTTGATACGCTTCCACTAGCAGATCGTCTAGTGATACTTGATACTTGAAAATATTTATTTTGTTCATGCTAAGTTATTGATGACAATTGTTATTTTGCATAGTGTATTATCATTTGTAGACTCTGATTTTGACTTTTTCTGTTTCAAGTATGCTATGACTTTGTTCAATTTTTCTATTAGCTGTCAAATTATTTCTATGAATTTGTAGTCCCTTGAAAATGATCGCTGTTATGTGGTCGAAACTGTTGGGAGAGGAATAAAAGTGATTTACACGGTATAAAGCCTAAGAAACTTATTAATAATATATATATATATATATATGTAGTATTTTATTGAAATGAAATGGGTTATTATCGTGTATGAATCGTGTATCGTGTATCGTGTGTGTCAGAGTAAGGAATTTCATTCCAGTATTTTTGCAATTTAAGAGACAGTCTCCATCTCCTGCTGCTGTCAAGATCCTACACAGAGCCAGCATGTCATTACTTCGTGAGTCTATTTCAAACACATATCGCCGTCTGAATTACATCTCGAGGAGGTTATTTGATCTACACATTGATCTCCATAGTCAACTTGATCATATAATTTTTCAAAGGATTGACAATATTTCATTTCAACGGGCAATTGACATAGCATATGACACTACTATTCGTCATGAATTGAAGCTGAAGAAACTTAGCATTACTCAACGTCAACAAGTATTACCACGAAATCACCGAGTACTACCAGGTTTAGATCCTAATAAGGTGGTTATTAATACATCTCATTTAACTCTCAATGATGCAGCGATGAATGTTCTCACTAAAGGTTTAAATTTTGCTATCGCTCCTAGTAGGATGCCCTTTGAGAAGATCATTTGTGGAGTGGAATCTAGTTTAACCCATCTTCCAGAAGAGAAGGCAGAACGTATACGACAGGATACTGTTTCTATTCTTCGGAAAGCTAAGCTACCGCCACAGAACATCACTAGAGAAGAACTCAACGCATTGAAAGATTTGAGACGGAACTCTGATGTGGTTATTGTTCCTGCCGACAAGGGGAACGCAACTGTTATTATGGATACTGCAGATTACAGGGATAAAATGAGTGATCTTCTTCGTGACCCAGCATATAAACAAGTGAAAAGAGATCCTACAGTGTATCTTGAAAAGAAGACTCGTCAACTTATTCTATCAGTCAAATCTATGAGCAATAGATTAAAGAATGAAATTATACCCCGGGAAAAGTCCTCTAGAGTTCCAAGACTTAAAGGACTTCCTAAAGTGCATAAGAAGGATATGCCTTTAAGGCCTATTGTCAGCGCTGTTAAGTCCCCAACACAAGCTCTGGCACGCCATTTAGCCAGAATTATGCAACCGTTAACTGAAGATGTGCCTTCATATGTTAAGAATGGTTTTCACTTTGTTGATCTACTAAAAAACCTAACATATGAACCACATGACATCTTGGTAAGTTTCGACGTTGTCTCATTGTTTACTCGTGTTCCCGTGAATGAAGTTTTGGACTATTTAGACGAACATAAAGTGGTTCCGAAATATGTCATTGATCTGTCACGCCACTGCATGTCATCTTCTTATTTCCTTTACAACAGCAAGTTTTACAAACAGATCTCAGGTGCTCCAATGGGTTCACCGTTATCTCCTGTGGTTGCAAACCTCTTTATGCAAGAATTTGAACGCAAGGCTCTGGAAACGGCTGAGCTCAAACCTCGTTGTTGGCTCAGGTATGTAGATGACGTGTTCTCCATCTGGCCACATGGACGTGATAAGCTTGGAGATTTTTTGGCCCATCTGAACAATGTTCATCCTGAGATCAAGTTTACCATGGAAGAAGAAATGGACGGGAAAATTTCTTTCCTAGATGTTTTGGTGATAAAGAAAGAGGACTCTACCTTCGGGCACACTGTCTATCGTAAACCTACACACACTAATAGATACTTGCATTCTTCGTCCCATCATCATCCTGCTCAATTACGTTCTGTCGCCTTCTCTCTTGCTACTAGATCTAAAAGGATTGCAGATAAAGATAATGTCCAGGAGGAACTGCATTCTTTAGAAACTGCTTTACTCAAGAACGGTTATTCTAGTAGTGTTATCAAGAAGGCCTTCTTAAGAAGAACTAATGCGGAAATAGCAGCTGAAGCGGCATCAGTTGGGGTAGAAGAGACCGCAGCATCTGAAGTTGTCGGAGGATCTGAAGAAGTCGTGGAAGTAGAGGAAGAACTAATCGTTCGCGCATTCTTGCCATACGTTAGAGGAGTTACTGACAGGATCGGTAAACTACTCCGAGAAGAGCATATTGAGACGGTGTTTGACACGGACAGAAAGATAGGTTCGCTCGTGAGAACTTTGGAGGATCCAGTTCGTCTTGAAGGTTGGGGGGTGTATGAAATTCCTTGTGCAGACTGTCCTCAGACTTACATTGGCCAGACAGGAAGGAACCTTTCACAGAGACAACAAGAGCATAGGTTACAACTTAACCAGAACTCGAGAAAATCTGCTCTGGCTCAGCATGTGAGAGACACATCACATGTCATCCACTTGGAGAAAATGAGGATGTTGGCTCCGGTTGAACGCTTGGTACAGCGACAGATTCGCGAGGCTGTTGAAATAGAGGTTCGCCAACATTGCATGAATAAACAACTGGATAACCTGAAACTTCCGCAAGCCTGGAAGCCGGTTTTGTCTAATTTCTTAGTTGCTCCTTCTTTTCCTTCCACGTATGACAAATACCAAGCCCGAAATCCTCCAGTTAAAGTTGACAAGAGACGGAAACAACAACGACGAGACAGTGGTTTTACACGTCTTATATTTGAACCCGAAGACGATATTCCTCTTGCTACCCTAGCTAGGAATATGAGAGAAGACGGCGGTTCGGCAAGTCAAACGCAAGCTCCAACGTCCAGCAAACGTCCAGCAACAAGTTTGGGATCAAGAGAATCATCTTCCAGGGTCACTAGATCCATGAACAAGAATCTTAGACGGCCTTGATTGTATTAGTTTTGCATTCATGGGGGCTGTTTTGTCATAGCTTTATGGTTTTTAATGTTTCATATGTCTGTTGTTTTCTTTTCCATGTTGACATTTCATCAATTCTTCTGTACTTTTATTAATATTTAGTTATTTATTGTGTGCCTTGAAAAGGGTGATTGGATTATCACCGAAACGTCGGCTATTAAAGCATTTTACGCAACATAAACCGTTTTAATATGAATTTTATATATATATATATGTGAAATATGGTTTTCGCTGATAACCTCAGATAGGTAGATGTAAATAAATACCAACTGCAATGAGAAAAGATTTTCCTCGAGTGGGACTCAAATCTCGGTAAGTTGCTAACGCAGCTTATATTGGAACACAGCCGCTGCAATGTTAACTGCTTCGATAGCTCAGCTGGTAGAGCATCTAACTGGATATCGGAAGGTCGTGGGTTCGAGTCCCACTCGAGGAAAATCTTTTCTCATTGCAGTTGGTATTTATTTATTTATATATATATTATATATATATATGATGGTGTAGATTTTCGCAGCAATTATTATGTTCAAAATTAAATTCTGGATTGATCTGCGTCATGTTGTTTATTAAAACAACGTTTCGAGCTCAATTGTGAGCCCTTCTTCAGGTTATTAGACAAATAAAATATCAAGAAAACTACTCTATGAATGATAGCTGGAAATGTGCATAATGAAACAGAAGAAAATCATAGAGTAGTTTTCTTGATATTTTATTTGTCTAATAACCTGAAGAAGGGCTCACAATTGAGCTCGAAACGTTGTTTTAATAAATAACATGACGCAGATCAATCCAGAATTTAATTTTGAACATATATATATATACACAATTTTAAATTTCCATCTGATCTGTTTCCTATGAAACATAAAAATAAAATGCAAATATATCTAACTGAAGCTCGGTATTACCAAAGTTAATTGTGCTGCTGTTTCAATCATTTTGAGGTAGGTATCTGATTGGCTTTGCCAGTGCCGCCAATTTAGTCCAATATTTAGTTCATCCGTCTCAGATTAACTTTGGTAATACCGGCCCTAAATAAACAATACTCAATTCCAAACATTCATAAAAAATCCAATTTCTGACATTCATCTCACAAAAACTAACAAAATGAATGAGGATCATAAAATTTCACTAATTTTGGTGGTTTGGACCCTGTTCTAAAAAATTTCAACAAAATCCATCACAAGCATTTGGGTATGTAATAAAAAGTGAATTTCATTTGATTATCATACAAACAATGTATGATTTTATCTTGAATATTGAAAAACTCCAATGAGTCACTCACCACTGTGAACTTGACCTGCAGACAGAGTGACTTGCGCTTGATGCCCGCCGCGCCGCTGGTGAAGGTGCGGCGTATGCTGGATGCGCGGCGCAGCGACTGCGTGCCCTCGATGCCGACGATGGAGCCGGCCGACACGTTGGAGCCGCGGCAGCTCACAAACAGCTGGCTCACCTCCTCTCTGCAGACAGTTCACAGCTCGTTGACAGTCACGTCTTGCACTCTCAAGAGAGTTCTCATTTGACAAGGAGGGACTAGCAATATAAACATGGTCTTATTGTCATTTCCATCACATTTTAAAGAAATATGAATTTCTAAAAGACCGTTTCACCATAGCAACACAGCTTTAAATTTAAAACTGCACTTTGATATAGCAGTTTTTAAAAGAAATCTATAGGTGGAAAATAGAGCAATACACTTTAGAGAATATCAATGTGTATTTTTTCTGTACTTCTCCTTTTCGATTTATTTGGCCAGTAAGCCGAAGCTTATTTCAGCCAGTTAAACTGAAAGAAAAACTGTTAAGTAATGAAGTGTTGAAATTAGTTCAAGTTGATCACTTTTTCTTGCCATGATACCGAACACAAAAAATAAAAATCTATTCATAATATGTTGAATTTGAACGATTTCTCATACAGAGTGAAATTTGGAGATCCACCTTCTTAAATGCATGGAGTGGGAAGACTATCTAATTTAAAAGGCTGTGATTTCGGTTCACTTTGCTACGTAGTCTCTCTCTCCCACCTGTTGGATTCCTGCAATATTGAGATGACGGTCTTGGCAATCGGGTTCTCCCGGGATGCCTTGAGCCAGCCGGTGGCCGAGTACATGACGGGGTTGGTGCCTTGCAAGTGCTGCAGGATGAACTGGTTGTGTCCCGGAGCCTTCCTCAGCAGCGTGCGGTGGTCTGACAACACACATCATCGGTTAGTGGAGCAGAGACAAAGTGGGGTGGGGTGGGTTCTCCCGGGATGCCTTGAGCCAGCCGGTGGCCGAGTACATGACAGGGTTGGTGCCTTGCAAGTGCTGCAGGATGAACTGGTTGTGTCCCGGTGCCTTCCTCAGCAGCGTGCGGTGGTCTGACAACACACATCATCGGTTAGTGGAGCAGAGACAAAGTGGGGTGGGGTGGGTTCTCCCGGGACGCCTTGAGCCAGCCGGTGGCCGAGTACATGACGGGGTTGGTGCCTTGCAAGTGCTGCAGGATGAACTGGTTGTGTCCCGGAGCCTTCCTCAGCAGCGTGCGGTGGTCTGACAACACACATCATCGGTTAGTGGAGCAGAGACAAAGTGGGGTGGGGTGGGTTCTCCCGGGATGCCTTGAGCCAGCCGGTGGCCGAGTACATGACGGGTTGGTGCCTTGCAAGTGCTGCAGGATGAACTGGTTGTGTCCCGGTGCCTTCCTCAGCAGCGTGCGGTGGTCTGACAACACACATCATCCGTTAGTGGAGCAGAGACAAAGTGGGGTGGGGTGGGTTCTCGCGGGATGCCTTGAGCCAGCCGGTGGCCGAGTACATGACGGGGTTGGTGCCTTGCAAGTGCTGCAGGATGAACTGGTTGTGTCCCGGAGCCTTCCTCAGCAGCGTGCGGTGGTCTGACAACACACATCATCGGTTAGTGGAGCAGAGACAAAGTGGGGTGGGGTGGGTTCTCCCGGGATGCCTTGAGCCAGCCGGTGGCCGAGTACATGACGGGGTTGGTGCCTTGCAAGTGCTGCAGGATGAACTGGTTGTGTCCCGGAGCCTTCCTCAGCAGCGTGCGGTGGTCTGACAACACACATCATCCGTTAGTGGAGCAGAGACAAAGTGGGGTGGGGTGGGTTCTCCCGGGATGCCTTGAGCCAGCCGGTGGCCGAGTACATGACGGGGTTGGTGCCTTGCAAGTGCTGCAGGATGAACTGGTTGTGTCCCGGTGCCTTCCTCAGCAGCGTGCGGTGGTCTGACAACACACATCATCGGTTAGTGGAGCAGAGACAAAGTGGGGTGGGGTGGGTTCTCCCGGGATGCCTTGAGCCAGCCGGTGGCCGAGTACATGACGGGGTTGGTGCCTTGCAAGTGCTGCAGGATGAACTGGTTGTGTCCCGGAGCCTTCCTCAGCAGCGTGCGGTGGTCTGACAACACACATCATCGGTTAGTGGAGCAGAGACAAAGTGGGGTGGGGTGGGTTCTCCCGGGATGCCTTGAGCCAGCCGGTGGCCGAGTACATGACGGAGTTGGTGCCTTGCAAGTGCTGCAGGATGAACTGGTTGTGTCCCGGTGCCTTCCTCAGCAGCGTGCGGTGGTCTGACAACACACATCATCCGTTAGTGGAGCAGAGACAAAGTGGGGTGGGGTGGGTTCTCGCGGGATGCCTTGAGCCAGCCGGTGGCCGAGTACATGACGGGGTTGGTGCCTTGCAAGTGCTGCAGGATGAACTGGTTGTGTCCCGGAGCCTTCCTCAGCAGCGTGCGGTGGTCTGACAACACACATCATCCGTTAGTGGGACGGAGACAAAAGAGAACAATACTAAGCACGTTGGAAGGAATCATTAAAGAATAAAACACTTCAGAAAAAAATTGGAACCAAGGAGAGAAGTGGAAACAAACAAACAAGATCAAAACAAACAAATGTAGATCGAAAAATCACAGAAAATGCCGTAAAAATGATAATCAGTTCTTTTACACACAAAAACGATCAATTGATAGATTGATCAATCTTTAGAAATAGTACATAAGTTCTTCTTATATGATTTTAATGTAGATGGAAATTGTATTGTTTACCAATGATTTTAGGCAAGATTCTCATACTGTTTGTACTATAGTAGCCAGTGGGGACGCGCGAGGCATCAGCAGTGAGGGATGGAGAATAGTTGCTGGCAGTGGAGGCTAGTAGTGGATAAGAAGTCTGAAGATTGAAGATTAGAGGCTTGGATACCCCTCCTAGTGTAACAAGACGAGGGTGATAAGAGGATTGGAAGTAAACAGGTGCTGCTAGAACGTGGTGATGATGATTGGGTGGACATAGAGAGGTGGCTCCTGGAGTGCGGGAAATGGCCAGATTAGAGCTGTAGACCACCCGTTCTTAATGAGTGTTTGTAAATCCAGCCACTGGTTGCTCTTGCTTGGACAGTGCTTGCTCACCTCTGTCGCTGTGATGCTGGAAGAGTCTCTCGAGGAAGGCCTCCTCGGTGGCGCAGGGGAAAACCGCCTGCTCGTCCAGCAGCCACAGCAGGCCCCGCCTGTCCGCGGCGTCGCGCAGGTCCGCCTGCGAGCTGCGCAACAGCGACGACTGCGCCGCGCGGTCCAGCAGCGCCACCAGCGGCGCGGGGCCGGTGGCGTCGTCCACCTCGTCACACGCGCACTCGATGTTCTCCTGCCAGCGTACGCACGCGTTACAACATGTTCCAAGCAAGAGTTGCATTTCTTTTCATTTCATCATTGACATCCGCTCTTTCGGATTCGTTACTGCAGCACTGAATGCCTTCATTCGAAGTTGAAGACCGCATTTGTTTAACCAAATTCTGGCTTTATACATATTATTACTTCTGTTTGCGATTTGATCATTTATAATACAAGTAGTTCAGAAGTATTGTTGTACTGCATCAGGTTTCCCTGCAATCTGGTGAAATGTAAGACGATCTCTTACATTTCTCTCTCTTAGATCTCTCTTGTAAGACGAGCCAAGTGCGTGAAAAATTTGACCTTGGTCTATAGCAGGGGTCGGCAACCTATTGGTTCTTGAATGACTTTTTTTAGTATAATTGAAATCAAGATCGATAGGTATTTGAATTAAAAAATTCGGGAAAAATTACGCCCTGCGGGTTAACAATTGGAAATTTACAGCCCTTGAATCACTTTTTAATTATTGAAATTAAATAAAAAAACGCCCTGCGGGGCAATATCAGGTGGGCTTCCTCAAAAAATCAAAATAAACAAGTCATGAAATTCATTATTTTCAGTATTTTATATTTGATTGCCTCTATTGCGGCTCCCATTATTATCTAATTTATTAATTTTTGGGAAATTGGCTCATTTACCAAAAAAGGTTGCTGACCCCTGGTCTATAGGTAAGAATGAGGTGGTGTACTTTGATGGCCGACAGACTTGCGAATCCCCAACAAAGAATCGTTTGTCAATGCATCAACGAGATTGCGACAATCTAACACTGAGGTCGATCCTTCCTCATCACTGCAATGCAAATCTCACTCGATCCCAACACATGTCCGCACCTGAACGTATCGGTCTCTGGGGGCGGTGAGCGAAGTGTGGTGGTACAGCAGCTGCAGCCTCTCGGCAAGGTAATTGTGACAGAGGTCGTCGAAGGTGGCGCCGCCCTGGTGGTGGCCGCACGAGGCGGGGTTCTGGAAGCCGGGCGAGTCCACCACGATCAGCGACGATACAGTGTGCGTAGAGGCGGAGAGAGACCTGCGAGACCAAAGAGAGAAACATTGCATGATGCATTTTGCATTTTTATATGTAGCTCCTCATATGATGTGTTGGTAGTTGGTACCAATACATCACTTAGTAGAGCTCTCGCCCGGCAAGCGAGAGATCCCGAGTTCGAGTCCACAGTTATAACGTTGGACATTTTTCGCTCCTCACATTCCTACCCATCATCCCGACTCCACTGGAAGCTTTCCATAACACCCCGTTTCCACAAACTCAAATAGGCTACCATTTTTCATCTCCTTTTACATAAAGATTTACTGAAATTGTATCTACATCTCGATCTCATATCACCAGCGAGTGCAAATAAGAACTCGTATACAAGTAATCCAGTTCAAATAAGCACTGAAAGGTATTACTTGTGTCAACGCTCACTGTTTTGGTTGGTAAACAAAAAGCTGCATCCATGGCACATATCAAATCCGATGTTGCATTCATTGGGCAAATACAATGACGTATTTTACAGCCCACAATACGAGTCAACAATCTTGATTCACAGTGTTCACATTAGCTGCTTTCAGCTTGAAAATATTACAAATTGTTAAACGAACCATAGGGTCTAATTTACCCAAAATTTCATCAGAATGAGCCCCCTTACTGCTATCGCAATCTTCAGTTACATAATTTTATTGTACTGAAAATATTAACTGATAGCTTTGTAACAAACTGTCTTTACATGAATCACAAATCCTTCAAAAATATTTTCTATTAGAATTAGGTTAATTAAACTTCAGCTACCAAGGTTCATGCAGCTATCGAGCTACATGCACTGCAAGAGCAAAGCCGCGTTTACAACAACTTAACGTTCGAAAATTAACGTTGCAAAATTAACGCAATTCCACTTTCGTTCACAACCACTTAGGAAACATAACACACACGTAAAACAAGATGGCGCCGGCCAGCGCGGTCAGCTGTGATTTCGAGGTGAGAGAAGTGTCCATGCGCATGCGCCACTTCCTCCACTACGTTCGACTTGAAAGTTGAAAGTAGGTCTACTTTGAGGTGAAATTGGCGTACATTAATTTACAAAATTTCGTTGTGAAGGAATCCTTAAGTTAACATGGGCTTGACAATTGAAATTGCGTTAATTTTCTTAATTTTCAAACGTTAATTTTGTTGTAAACGCGGCTCAAGATAGGTACCCACCTACCTCGAAATAATCAATGTTTTAAAATTGTCACTTTCATGGATGCAATGTTGTTTCATTTGTAAGTATTTTAATCATAACAATAAAATTGGGGCCTATAGTAGGTAAATCAAAAGATGTATTAATACGGGAGAGGGTTATAATTCCGAAATCATGATTGTTGAATACAAACATAATTCAATGTGAGGAATCTATGCACATCATAATTTGTAAATTTTAGGTAGGTAGTACTGGAACCTTTGAATTTTACTTAAATTTATTTAAAATAAATCTCTCCACCTTCACCTTCAACACCTTCCACATGTAATACTGACCTGTTGATGAGGGCCGCGAGTGCGTTGAACGTCTCGCTGTACAGTCCGGTGACCATCCCCTCCAGCGCCTCGGTGCCGGTGACGTCTCCGGCACGCACCTCGGTGGGCGAGGGGGTGCGGAAGGGGGCGCGGGGTGCCGAGGGTGTCCCGCCACCTGCACCGAACATGGCGCGCGCCAGCTCCTCGGCGCTCGTGCCCAGCAGTGTGGCGGCGTGCTGCGCGGACTGCGGGCTGGCGAACTGCCAGCGCGAACTCGTGCCTGCTGAGAGAGAAGCGTGTCGTTAATATTGGGCTTATTTACTAATAACTAATGTTGGAAAACATTACACAGTCCAACCTACTACTTTCTACAAAAATGTGTACATATTTATTTATGGAAAAACTCTTCACCAAATTACTCAAAGAATCACACTTAGGTAGTTTATCTCTACGATAAACGATTTTGCTAAATTTTCCCACACATGTAGGATTCAATTTTAAGGTTTGTAAATATCCTGGATAGTTTCGTAGTTTCAAATATTTTCTAATTTTTCTATGAAGTGGTACCTGCAATCCCAATGTTTGTATGTCTCTTGACTGAGGGAAATATACCAAGAAAAACTCCTGAATCAAATTGATTCCAGAGAATGTATTTCTCAATATTTCGATCCGAATACAGATATATATTTTTCAAGAAATTATCTTCCCAACAACATAATCTTTTTGTTTTCTGCTGCTTGTGAAGAACGAGAATGCTTGATAAGTGTACCTCTGACTGCGCCCGCGAACCCGAGATGATATATCGCGGCCAGCACCGCCCACAGCACCCTCTGCTCCATGTCAGTCACTCCGAGCACCGCCAGCGCCGCGCACGTCCGCGCGAAGTCCTGCGCCGCCTTGTGGCGCTCCTCGTGCTTGGCCGGCGGCGCGACGAAGAGGTTGGCGTCGGCCGGCACTGCGTCGAGCAGGAGTTGGCGCCGCAGCTGGCCCTCAGCGCCGGCCAACAGCTGGTGCAGCACGTGGAATGGCGCCTCGCCGTCTGCGCGACGAACCACACGACTGCGCTCCAGTAGCAACACCTGCATGGAGAACATTGTCAGTACACGCGTCAAAACACATTCTATAACTAAAAATGAAGAATCCCATCATGACTGAGACAGTACCAATCAAATCCTTAAAATGCTGGACCATATTTCATTACAAACTCAAGATATTACTGAAATATGTGGAAAGTGACATAGGAATAATTAAAATTGATTTAAAAATTAAGAAAATACCTTCAAAGTCAATAGTACTTAGGCTGATGGATTAATTTAAGTCGATATATATTTTCTCACTGTTTTACTTGGTAGACACTTTTCAGGAATAGGGATCACATAATCGTCCACATTCTTCAGACAAAAAATCTGTATTATATTATTGGTAATCAATTGATCAAGAAACATAAATTTAAGAGAGACAATGGCAGCAAATAATATCACTAAAATGTTGACCATATTCCATTGCAAATTTAAGGTGATACTAGCGCTCGACCGTTTTAGAAAATTGAGAGAGAAAAAATGTTTCATAAGTGAGTGTAACTTTTACAGGATGTTCACATGATCAGTCTGATTGTATATAAGTAGCCCTTTTTCATTTTTGCTTATTGCATCGTTAATTAGGCGCCGGTTATTCATCAAAACCGCGCAAAACAATACAATTTGCGATACGATTGGAGACCAAACCCGTAAACCAATTGATCTCAAATTTTAATCATAGTTAAATGAAAGACAAACTTAGGGTTATCCCTTGGCACATTTTAGAAATTTAATTTTATACGGCGTCCAGGCAGACAAGAAAATTGCTAAATTTTTACCAAAAATCCACTAATTATTACTAATTAACGAAACAAAAAATTAAAAATGTACCAAGGGTTAACCCTAAGTTTGTCTCTTATCTAATCACGATTAAAATTTCAAATAATTTGGTCGACCCAATTCGTCTCCAATCGTATCGCAAAAAGTGTCTACAAAATGCAGCAAAACCGCTTGCGCTTGCAGCACCTTAAGTTTTACACTTTCGTTATAAGTACGAGAAAAATGTAAGTAAATAAAAGAGTAGTAGGTACTACCTTTTCGAAAAAACTACTCCTTCTGAATTATGTTTTTTCATCAGATCCGATGTGAAGGTATTAGCCTATGCGGAGGCAATTCAGAAGAACATACTTCTAATAGAGGAACATATAAAGACGACTTATAAACGAAATGTAATTCTTACTTAAAGCAATGTCATCATTGATTGACAACACATTACGATACATTTAAACATCTTGTAGACACTGTTAGAAATGTCTGTCATTGGCGGCAAACCACAAGCAAGAAGCCTTGAGCGTTTAGTTCCTTTAAAATCAGGGACTGGAACCCAAATGAAGATCGGTTCCGGTTCCAAGATTTTAAAAATATTTGTTCCGGTTCCTGGAAAAAATAAAATAACGGTTCCGGTGGTCAGAGGGTCTCATAAGTTTTGGGGGTTTTGGGGACGTCTTGTCTCCGGTAATGCCACATTCCAAAAAGTTTTTATCGTCATTTCGCCATTTCAAGAAGTTGCTGACAAACCAAAGCTCGGTGTTTTTTTTTCTCGGTCAAAAGTCTCGGAACACGTTTGCTTTTAGCTAAGGCTACGGCCTGGAGGTAACCAAGGTCTCCGTACATCTCGACTTATTTATTTTCACAATGAATCACCATACAAAATATCAACAATGTTAATTTTTCACAATAGAGACTATAATGTCAATATATTATTGTACACATATTTCCTAGACAACAGTAATATTATTTCCATCATTCAGATCACTTCAGTTTCCTCTTCAATGTAGTTCATACATTTACTTTCAGCAGACATTTTATTTTGAATGGTCCACAAAGTGTATTCATCAACGAAAACATGACACAAACAGATATTTAACATGAATTGGATTCCAATATTAAATAAACTGTTTCTGAAATGTTAAGATGAAACCCATTGAGTTGTTCCATGTAAAATGAATAGCTACTGAAGGACTTATTGGTTTCAACATTGAATGTGTTTGGAGCATGGAATATCCTGGAACAAGACTGAAGATGAGAGGAGCTGCGAGAACTTCCACTGACATATTCGATACGTTCCCATCAGGAACAAGCGTAGAATATGTCAGGTAGTTGCAAACAAGATCCAGGCCAACGAGCAGCAAACAGCAGCAATACAAGTACCTCACCATTTACTATTCACTAGTGATGGGCACGTAATTAAGTCAATCAATTCAATTAATTAAATCGGTTTAGAAATATCAGCTTCTAGCTTTATCAGCAACTTGTGTTTCTCTTGGTCAAGAGACAAAAGCAGGATCGTTTATTACAAAGAGACCTCGATACAAATATGAGTTCCTTTATTTGCATTACCATCATCAACAGCAAAAAGAGCGTCTCCTTTTGACACCCAATGAGTGGGTCTATTCCATCTGCATAGGTTTTTCGGGTTGCAGGTGCAATACAGAACCATTTCTCTGATCAATCTGAAATTATGCAAAGACCACCACTGTCTTGTTTATGAACAAAATCCACAAAGTGCCTCAAAATTAACACATTGTCTGCTAAATAGCTTCATGCTCAAAAGTACTTCTAGACTTTAAGTGCTACTGGATTCCGTCCAGAAGATTATTTATAGCTCACGGTCTTGTGGTGTTGAGGACTCATATCTGCATATATCTACTCGCCAACGCAGCTACTCCGAGCATGAGGCTGTTACTAACATCTTGCTACCCACGACGGATGTATGCATCTGTGTTGGCCACCTCTCTTTCTCCATTCTCCAGACATTCCCATACCCCTGGCCTCAACGACTATCTACAATCGAGTTGCCGGACACAATTGCTTCTCTTATTATTTCTCTTATTTTTTCTCGTAGTTCTGACATATGTTGCTTCGACTGTATAAAGGCAGCAATTTTTTTTTTTTTCATATTATGACTTTTGAGGAGTTTATGTAAAGAAAGGTAAGAAACTAGTTTTAAGGGATATAGAGAAAATGGATTGTATTTTGATTCTCAATCAGTATTGAGAATTGTTACCAGTATTGTGGTTTGCCGCCAGTATTGTGTCTGTGTTACATGACTAACCACTAGTCAGCTCGCTAACGACTGTTTGTGTTGTCGCAGGGTTCTGTCAAGCTGATCGGCGCACCCGGGTTCGACGCAGGGGCCTCGAGCATCCAGTTGTATCGAACTGGCCGAGGACATTGTCATGTTACTTCTTTGTGTCAGAACACAATTGATTTTTTTTTATTATTTTTATTCTGTGTACAGTTTAGAGTAGGTAAAAACTTGTCTTCATTTTTGGGTCGAGGGGCCGTAGTGTTAAAGGTATTTTGGAGGCTCTAGACATTACGACTTTTCATTTCTCTTCACATTTTGTTAGGGAGAATTGGTAACATTTAATATGAAGTCTATGGGTAATTTAATAAGGTTTTCTTAATGTACAGTAAAAGATCGGAGAGCATGTTACTACCTCAAGTTGTACTTGGCAAAACCGCGCGAACACTTATCTGTGCCAAGTATCGTCTGAATCGTCAGAATGGAGATATCCCAGAGTGTCGCTGGGTGTTCAACCCAGAGTGTCGCTGGGTGTTCAACCCAGAGTGTCGCTGGGTGTTCAACCCAGAGTGTCGCTGGGTGTTCAACCCGGAGTGTCGCTGGGTGTTCAACCCAGAGTGTCCCTGGGTGTTCAACCCAGAGTGTCCCTGGGTGTTCAACCCAGAGTGTCGCTGGGTGTTCAACCCAGAGTGTTGCTGGGTGTTCAACCCAGATTGTTGCTGGGTGTTCAACCCAGAGTGTCGCTGGGTGTTCAACCCAGAGTGTCGCTGGGTGTTCAACCCAGAGTGTCGCTGGGTGTTCAACCCAGAGTGTCCCTGGGTGTTCAACCCAGATTGTCGCTGGGTGTTCAACCCAAAGTGTCGCTGGGTGTTCAACCCAGAGTGTCGCTGGGTGTTCAACCCAGAGTGTCGCTGGGTGTTCAACCCAGAGTGTTGCTGGGTGTTCAACCCAGAGTGTCGCTGGGTGTTCAACCCGGTGTGTCGCTGGGTGTTCAACCCAGAGTGTCGCTGGGTGTTCAACCCAGAGTGTCGCTGGGTGTTCAACCCAGAGTGTTGCTGGGTGTTCAACCCAGAGTGTCGCTGGGTGTTCAACCCAGAGTGTCGCTGGGTGTTCAACCCAGAGTGTCGCTGGGTGTTCAACCCAGAGTGTCGCTGGGTGTTCAACCCAGAGTGTCGCTGGGTGTTCAACCCGGAGTGTCGCTGGGTGTTCAACCCGGTGTGTCGCTGGGTGTTCAACCCAGAGTGTCACTGGGTGTTCGAAACCTGGAACTACGTGCTAGGCGAGGGCGCTTCAACTCAGGGGACGCTCAAGCCTTTGTGTTGTTAGAGATTGCTCGGGGGGCATCTGGCCGAGACCTTGCTGACCCACAGCATGTCACATCAGACTTTTGCTGTGCCATAGTTCGAGAGGCAATCCAGGGGGTTCAGTACTGGGGGTCCCCGCAACTGGATCCTGGATCCTAACTAACTATGGCGAGGGCTTCGTCAATTCGGGGACGCTAAGCCTTTGTGTTGTCAGTGTGATGCCCTCCCAGCATTAACCCTCCGCTGTATTTGTTCAACCGGGGACTTGCTCCATGGCCGAGGTTAGGGTTGTTGAAGTAACGACCCGACAGCATAACATATTCTATTGCCACATCAGACTTCTGACAGGGTTTGTTCTTACTTTTTGTGTCACAATTCAATTGATTTATTTTTTATTTATTTTTATTCCAACAATATTAGAGTAGGGCGGTACGTAATTTTTCTTCACATTTTGTTAGGTTAATATGAAGTCACTTGAGAGATCTTTGTAATAAGATTTTCTTGTTTTCTGGTAAATGATCAGACTTGGGTAAATTACTTTTTAAAAGTAGTGAGATTATATTACTTATTACTTGGACCAAAATGTAATAAAATTACTGGTAAATTACTACTTCAAAAATGTAATGAAATTACTTTACTTTTTACGATAAAAAGTAGTGAAATTACTCTCAAAAATTACTTTTTCTAGAAATGTTTAACCAAAGGGTAAATTATTGGAAGGGGATACAAATAAGAATGTTTAAGAAGTCACAATAAGAGTCCGTTTGACAATTTTTTACTATTATTGTGTACTTTGTGTGATTTGCGTAGTGGAAATTCAAAAATAAGCCTGGTGAGTGCTGTCATCTGTCCATATTTTTGAAAATTGCATACAAGCGGAAAAGTGTGGGCGAGTCTCACGGTAACGCGTTACAAACGTCAAATTACTCTGATAAAAGTAGTGAGATTATATTACTTATTACTTGGAAAAAAATGTAATGAAATTACTGGCTCGTTACCCAAAAAAGTAATTTCGTTACAGTAACGCGTTACTTTCGTTACGTTACTACCCAAGTCTGTAAATGATCAGTGCTTGTTACTGTCCTTGACAAAACTGTTGCGAACTCTTGCTGTGTCTAGTTCGTGACATCGTCAGGGTGTCGCATCGCGAACTGACTTTCTTTTCCTGATTTCCAGTAAATGATCAGCAAAACTGCAAACCTGTTTGAAAACTGTAGCGGACTATTGCCGAGTCCAGTTCGACTATCAACGTGGATCTGCTCCTGTGTCGGGCTGCTGGGGCTGAGATGAAGCAGCTCGATGGAAACCAAAGTGAGTTACATTCTTTTACCTCACACATCTACTGGCAAACTTATGGCAACACAATACTGGTGATTCAGTTCTCAATACTGGTAGCAATATATTTCATGACTGATTTCTGTGTTTACTGTGTTTTTTGTGTTTACTAAATGATTTATATTAATTTACAACTATTGTAAGTATTGTTGTATGAACATTTATTCTACATTTAGCAATGAGTACACATCACATAAAAGTGAATAGTTTTCTAAATTTTTCTTAATCTTATTGCAGAATGAATTTTTTCATCACAAATTGTACTGAATATTGTGGCATTTGCATAGCTTTGGAAAAATTGTCTACTTTACATTGGTATACAAATTTTCAAAATTAAATGATAACAAGGAATGTGGAAATTAAAAAATGTCCGACCAAACCGGAGCTCAAACCGACGACCTCTCACTTGCCGGGCGAAAGCTCTACCAACCGAGCTACCCGGCCAGATGGACACAACGGACAGTTGAGATTTAGAGATCTTCGAGAAGAATGGAATGGAGGTATGGAAAGTTCACAACAAACAAACTATCAGACCACCCGTGACCATACAGACATACAGTACAGACTCCTCATCCTGACTCTCCTGCAAGGAGAAGCTCATTCGCGATGAAAAGCAACTCGTTGCATCGAGTCGAGATAATCATATTTTACACTTTGAGGTTGTACATACTTCAGTGGGCAATATAATTTAGGTAGGTGAAATTGTATGAGCATAGGCGTACCCAGGAGAAATCAATAGGGGGGCCAACATGGGCGCCGGCAGGATTAATGCCATGCGTGAAGAGGGGCGGGGGGGGGGGGGTATTTTTGGCACTTCAAAATCAATTTTGAGACGTTTGGGGGCATAATCTCTTACTTATGACAAAAGATAGCTGGGGTAAGAACCTTAAGAAGATGCTGGTCCGGGGCGCCTAGCCCCGGAGAAAAATTATGATCCTCAAGTGGATTTGATGGATTTTTATGACTTTTGAACAAAGCATGGAATTTCCAAATACATAATATTTTAGTAAAAAAATTTAAAAAGTGCTTAGCATGTATTTTGAACAGGCCATAAACCTAGTGCTACTTACTAGGAAAACGCTCTGTGTAACGCGTTGATGAGCGAGCACGGACACGCGCAACACCTCAAACCGAAATTATGTCTATCGGAAATATCATTAAAAGCCAATAATTCTTGAAATTGGTCAGACTTGTAGGTATAAAAATCTCCAAATATTCTTAAAGTATTAAGCCCCATTTACACTGTGCAATTTCTTGAACAACTTCTGTCACATTCCCATTTTTCATACAATTTTGTGTTTATACAACGCAACTTGCTGTCACAGAACTTAAAACATGTTCTAATTTCCATTCAAGAAGTGTGACACAAAAGTGTGGTACAGAAGTTGTACAAGAAATTGCACTGTGTAAATGGGGCTTAAGTCCCAATGACCATGCAAAAGTTGATCGATTGAACCTTTATAATTAAAATGTTCCTAGTCAATATTCAAAAATCATAGTTACTAGAATATACCTGGGACCACTCATATGATATAGGTGTGTGTACTTACACAATATTAGACGATCTGTTGAACGGTCATATCAGTTTCATACGTTTGAAAGTTTTTGCTCTAACTACCTTGGAACTATAAAGAGTCGAAGTAGCCGTGATCAAAATTTTCGAGAAATTTGACACCAACACGCAAAATGTCCGTAAAATGTCAATAACTTTTGGATTTAAACACAGATTTGTCTGAAAATTGTCAAAAACACAGATAATGTTGGTCCCAATGACCATGCAAAGTTTGAGGTTGATCGGTCAAACGGTTCTAGTTTAAATTTCAAAAATCACAGTAAAGATGGTTTTAAATTTTAACCAATGGGAGGATTTGGCTGAAACTTTGTATGATTGGGTAAAATGTTAGTGGTCAAAATTTCAAATTGATAAAACAAACCAATCGAAAGATAATTGAACCAATCACGGGATCCCGTTCAAAAACGATCCCAGGGACCGCATAGAGTACGTTAGTATGTGTACAAAATTTCAGATTGATTGCTTGAGCGGTTTGACCTGGGGTGTGACCACAAAAAAAAAAAAAAAAAAAAAACACACAGAGAAAGTGCCATAAGAGTACCGTGGTGACGCTCGCTACGCTCGCTCAATAAAAAAATTATATACATCGCGAGAAAAGAGGGTTCGGGGCGACACCTCCCGAGAAAAAATTCTCTGAAGGTCATTGAGAAATTTTGTTAAGGCATATTGAAAATAAATTTATAGCGTTTTATGAGTGAGAAATTCATGCTTTTGGAAGGTACCTAGGCATTGTTTTTGTGGTATGTATTTTCTTTTCTTTAAAATAATGTGTTTTTGATCAACCTATAGTACTTAATTCCAGTGATTTGAGCAAGTCCAGTCTGCCCCGCAGGGAGATTTTTTTTGTTTTAACCCTTTTAAATCAAAATTTTGACACTATGAGAACAACATTTTATATTTTTTTAGTTGAGGCTTACACATTAGGGGGGCCAAGGCCCCCCCCCCCCCCCCCGTGCGCACGCCTATGATAAGGGTTCCGGTTCTGGTTTCACCTAAAAAATTTATATAAGTTCCGGTTCCTATAAAAATAACGGTTCTTTTCCGTCCCAGTCCCTGCTTAAAACTGAGGACTGTCAATGAATTCCGACCTGTATGGAGGCCGATGAAATGCCGCCGGACTGGTCGAAGTCGACGCTGAAGATCTGCGTGAAGCGCGTGGCGTTGGCGTTCAGTGCGGTGCGCGCGTTGCCGAACGCCTCGAGGGCGGTCGCCACGGCGCCCAGCTTCTCCACGGTGACCAGCTTGTTGTTCGAGCCGGCCGCCAGCACCAGGTAGTGCAGTACGTGTTTCAGGTTGGTCGTCTGGAAACACAGCAGCGGAATGTAGGAGCAACAGTTGGGATCATAGAAAGACACTCACTTTATATAACAAAAAACAGTTTTATTCATCAATATTCTGTATCCTGTATTTAACAACTGTGGACCTTAGGGTGTTAAGCAAACGAGGGCTGGGTATAGTGAGTTTGTCCTTGAAGACTTTTTAAACTGATTTTTAGCAATATCTGAAATCTAAATAATTTCTAAAATTTGTGAAAAAACAGTGATTACCTATGTACTTATTATTCTTGGTACAGACTCGACCATAATGAAATTATTTGTCAAAGAAACACACAACCCGATGAAAACCATGAATTTAACATGAGGGGAAGTGCAAAATATAAAATATTTGGCCGAACCGGGGCTTGCAGGGCTGCCACTCAGTTTAGTCCTTAAAAGTAGTGGAAAAAATGACTAAAATGACTGGAAAAAGTGACAAAAAGTGACAAAATAGTGACAAAATAGTGTCATGTTTAAATGAAATTAGCGTTCTTGAAGTAAAAATTGCATGATATTGTTTTCGGTACCTACCTAACAAGACTAAGTAGTACCTTCAACCAAGACCTCTCACTTTTTAGGCGAGAGATCTAGCAGCTTCAATTTTCATTCTTTTCTCACAGAAATTAAATTGCTTTTAGGGCTAGTTCCTGCAACACTTTGAAAGTTATCCACTCGAAAGTAATGATTTTGACGATAAAGAGAGGATCACTTTGATAAAGAGTTTGCGAAACTGCCCGTCTGAGGGCGATATTAAAACCGCCTAGCCACTACGCTGCCATTAGACGTCGCAATGAGCTCACCTTGCCAGAGCCGCTGCGGCCCATGAGGACGATGGCCTGGTCTCGGCGCGAGGCCAGCATGCCTCGGTACGCCGACTGAGCCAGCGAGTAGATGTGCGGCGGCATGTCCTCGGTCTTGCAGCCTCGGAACATCGACACCACCTGGTGGCACCGGAAACAATCAGTTCACCTCATCCAACATGGCTACAACCCTCACAAGAACATTCTTCAAAACTAGTAATACTTTTCTCAATTTATATGCAATCAATTGTTATTTTAAGCCCTCTGGCGGAATAATAATAAGGCTTCAAAGATTCTATGAACTATCATAGATTTGTTAAAATATTAAAATATACCAACTGGAAGTAAATGATTTGCAATCAGAGTGAATAATCTTGTCACGTCATCGCACATTCAGAAAAAACAATTTCAGATTTGATATATTTCAAAAGATTCATTGGAGAAAAACTACTGGATAGATATTTGTATTTGATGAAGAAATCTTTAAAAGCCAGTATTTTCATTGTCAGTTTAAAAACTGGAATCTAGTGGAGCGGTCGCTCCACCCAGCCAAGTCGTACCGTACACTCACACTCACTCAACATACCGTATATGCATAATAAACTGAGGAGCAGACCAACCACTTTTACTGTAAGCAACAACACGGCATTTTCGGCCTACTGGATCTTAAAATTAGAAAATCTCACATTGTTGCGATATATCTTAATTTCGAGCTATGGCCCACCCCACTACATATACCAAATTAGGGAACAATATGTTATGCCGTTTGCGAGCTAGAGGGCCGTGAAAAACGTGAAATTACACCCCTTTTAAAACCTATCTTGATCTGATGATGATGATGATATCAGGAAACACCGCAATCACCGCCACAGCCTAAACGGCTGAGCCGATCGATCTGAAATTTTCACCACATGTGCACTTTTGGCGTCTGAGGTGCCTTTTTATAAAACCAACAGGAAGCCGCCATTTTGAAACCGGAAGTGACGTATTATCTCGAAAACAGCTAGACCGTTAGGAATTAAACCAGCGCCAAATGATTCAGACGGTCATCTATATGGAATATCAATAGTTAAAGTAGAGATGTACTATTACCGAAACCGGAAATGACGTCATGAAAATGAAGAACTAGATTTAAATGACCTCTTACTACAATAACTACATATTCAGAAGGCTTATAATGATACATAACATTTATAGAAATAAATTCTATGTGGCAGTAATTTTAGTCGCCATTTTGAAAACCGGAAGTGATACCATATCTCGAAAACGGCTGGACTGATTGTAACGAAGCTTGCGCAATTCTTCATGGAATATCACTTTTAGCTTAGGTATATTGAGCACCAAACACAATTTTTCGTATTAACCAATTCGGAAATGGCGTATTTTTTAAAAGTAATTGGTCATTGTTGCTCCGATGTGTGTTACAAGTTGTGTAAATAAACTAAAAAAATAAGTGATATCCCCATAAAAAACACTCCGTGTAAAAATACCCGCCAAGTCTCTTCAACTATAAAAAAATAGAAGAAATCTAAAAATTCAACACTGAAAAGAAGTGATATCATAAAATGAGCCAAGTCAAAACTTAATTTTAAAAACCAAAATATACTTGGCGCATCGTTTTTAAGGGCATTATAGGTATATAATATATATTTAGGTACATTTAATTTTTGGCATATGCTTCTATACTATTTATATACACGATGCGCCAAGTATATTTTGGTTTTTAAAATTAAGTTTTGACTTGGCTCATTTTTTGATATCACTTCTTTTCAGTGTTGAATTTTTAGATTTCTTCTATTTTTTTATAGTTGAAGAGACTTGGCGGGTATTTTTACATGGAGTGTTTTTTATGGGTCTAAGTTACCTAAACAATTCTCATAATTAGGTGAATGTGAGGTATTTAATTCATGACTAATTTGGATTAAATTTTCAGCATAAACAATCAGAAACTTGAAAGTGATTGTAAAGCCCCATTTACACGGTGCAATTTCTTGAACAACTTCTGTGTTACATTCCCATTTTTCATACAATGTTGTATTTACACGACGCAACTTTCTGTGTGGTACAGAAGTTGTACAAGAAATTGCACCGTGTAAATGGGCCTTTACAGTTGCAGAAATTTTATAGGAATATGAATGCTGTATGTATATCGTTAAGAATAAATGTGCTGCAAATTTAAATGATTTTACCAACGGTGGGTTACGAGCCCACGGCCTTGAGCTACGGTTAATCAATCAATACAGCAGATTTTATAATCCATAAGCTCAGGAAGTGATGATGCCAGAAGACCGTTTTCGACAACCTAACACCGACACCAGCATGATTAGTCGATGAACTACAAGCACTCACCTTGTCGGAGTAGATGGCGAGCGGCGCCATGGGGTTGATGACGACGAGGCCTGCGCCGGCGTACGTGTGCACCAGGTTGCTGGCGTAGCGTTGGCGCAGCGTGTGCAGCGCGCTCGACTCGTTCAGGTGGCGCAGGTGGCTCAGGTCCTCCGCGTGGTCGAACTGCGGCGGGTTCGCCTGCACGCAAACACAACATTACGACACTTTCCCAGATGTGTGATAATATACTTGGTGAGGTCTCGTCAAGTCCATTGCACACAGATGCGTAGGGAGGGAGATGGGGGTTTATCCACCGCCCACTCGAGCTGTCTGACCCCCCATTAATACAAACATAAATTGTTTAAATTCAAAAATCTGCCCAACTGAGCAACAATTTGAGGGTTGTTTTGTGTATTTTAGACTCCTAGAACCAACTCACTGTTTAACTTGTTCAACTGAATCAAATTGTTTAAAATCATAAAACTACCTGCGGGGCTGGAACAAGGGGATTTACCCCCCCAGACCCCCCCCCCTCCCCCTCCCCCCCTCCCCCATGGTGAAAGTAGTTCATACATGCATGGTTGGACAAATATGACAAGCATCATACAAATTACTAGGAAAACGCTCAGTGTAACGCGTTGATGAGCGAGCTCGGGTACGTGCAAATTCTCGAACCGGAAATGCGTACACCACAACGCACAGAAAACATACATCTATATTGAATTGAAATATGATAACTTAATCAACATAAATGTATGCTTTTCATCGAAACTTGAAAATAGCATCTAAGCACCCCGGCACATAGCAAATCAGATTGAATTCAAGTGGCACTGGAAAACATTCATTTCGATACTTCATTACTGACAGATATTAAAAATGTCAATAAGTTCATACCTTCTTAATTGATTGGGATGAAATTTTGTAAAATAAGAGACAATGATAGTCTTAATGATCATGCAAAATATGAGTTTGATCAGAATTATCGAAGACCGTTTTCATTTTTCAGCCTATCAGGAGATATTTATTTAAATTTTAACCAATTAATGGATTTCAAAAAAATTATGGTCTGGAAACAGAGAAGGTTGGTTTTACTTGTGTGCAAAATTTCAGCACGATTAAAGAAAAACTCTGACCTGTATAGCCAAAATATTAGTTTGATCAGATTTATCGAAGACCATTGTCATTTTTCAACCGACCATCAGGAGATGTTTATTTCAATTTTAACCAATGAATGGATTTAAAAAAATTAGGGTCTGCAAACAGAAAAGGTTGTCTCCACATGTGTGCAAAATTTCAGCTCGATCGAAGAAAAACTCTGACCTGTATACCCTCAGATAACAGAAAAGCAAAAGAGACAAAAAAAAACAGAGGTCCGTGCCAAAAGAGCCAAAAGGAGACGCTCGCTTCGCTCGCTCAACAATATTATTTTAAAATAGCAAGAAAATCTACTCAGATGTTTTATACAAATTTGCACTATAATTAAGTGGACATTTTTTCAGGAGTTTTAGCTTACCTATTGTTATAATAACTATAGTAACTTGTACGATGCTGTATCAATTTTTTAGAACGTTTCAAAACGCTCATGAATTGGACTCCCTGGACAGTTTAAACGTTTTTAACATTGTTTCAAAACGTGAATCTAAAGAATTGGACCCATGGCCCGGATTCACAAAGCTTTTCCTCTGGGGTTATTTAAATAAAACTTCACTGCTTATTAGATACACCAAAGTGGGGTAACCATCAATTCCCCCAAGGGAAAAGCTTTGTAAATCTGGGCCCAGGAAGATTAGCCACGAGGCCACGGACGTTGTTGGTCAGGAATCCGCCGTTGGACCCACCTTCTCGACGTCGTCGTCGTCCACGTGTAGCACGTCGTCGCTGGTCTCCAGCCGTATGGTGACTTTGCCGACGTCTCCGTTGACATCGCCGTTGACCTGCTGGTGGTCGTTGTCGTCGTGCAGCCGGCGCGACGCCGTGAAGCCGCCGCGGTGCACGAGCCAAAGCCGCTCGGCCTCCAGCCACGCGCGCTCGTTGGCCAGCTGGTCGTCCGACTTCGCCTGCAGAAGAGAGAACACGGACGTCAAACAAGTGCACGTTTACAAGCAGTGGGCATAATAAGATGGGCATACTAAGATACAATATTCATTGCTTAGTAAAATAATGTTCTTTATAATTTGTTTATAAATTTCACATTTCACATTTCAAAGAAAAATACCTTTTCAAAAGTGTAAAAAAATGACCATTTTCATTTAGTACTTCAAAAAGGAAGTGAATGATGAGGTCTTTTGAATTGAAAAAGGAAAATAATATAAGATCTTGCAAGGGTTTGGCGGTGATACCCTGCTAAAAATCTTACCAAGATCTTACCAAGATCTTGGCAAGATTGTGATTATATTTTTAGAAGGGGTTTTTCTTGTCAAAATTACCAAATTCTTGCCTACATAGGAAGATCAGATCTTGTATAATTCTTAATTTTAAGATCTTGCCAAAAATTCTTCAGCTGAGTTATTTAGAACTTCGCTGCTGAATGCTACCAAACCACATTATCTATATTCTAAGTGATTACAATGTGTAATTAGAAAACATGCTTCTTATTTAATTAGTCACTTCCAATTGGATATAAAGTATGACGGCTCCGCGCTACATCACGTTTATAACAATATAATTGCTATTGAAAACACACATCAGTCACGGCCAACCATTCGCAATCGAGTCTCATCCGAAGACCCAATGTTGGTATAAATTATATTGAAGTGGCGTTGCGGTTTAGGATGCAGTGATGATTCCCGGGAGGGGGGAGGGGGGGGGGGGGCAGAATTTAAAATAAATTAGAATATTGAAAAGTTATCTAAAAAATATAGTAAAATTTAAGAAAATGACAAAATTTTGTAGTTTCCACTATAAATGTTGTGTTTTCAACAAATTCAAGAGTTGTGCTGAGAAAATTACAATTCAATTGAACGCAGAACTCAGAAATGTTTAAAAATCCTTCAATCAAAAGAAATTCTAATTTTTCTCGGGGCTATCGG
Organism: Leuctra nigra; assembly: GCA_934045905.1. Taxonomy (NCBI): domain Eukaryota; kingdom Metazoa; phylum Arthropoda; class Insecta; order Plecoptera; family Leuctridae; genus Leuctra; species Leuctra nigra. Next base: position 29,575,720 of record OW203767.1, on the reverse strand, counting down.
GCTAAGAGGACAAGACCTCAGTCTTCTGATTGTTTTCATGTTATTGTGGATAACTGTCTTATAATAAGATTGGTGTGCCCACCATAAGAGTTGGTATGGAAATGTCTGACACCATCACTGACAGGACGTGAGAGAAGGGTTTTATAGAGAGCCAGGGTCAGGGCAAGGGTTGACATCGCACCCTCCTCAAGACCCAGACAGGAAGCTGTGCGCGCGTGCTCCGACTCCCAACCATCATCATCATCAGACACAGCGAGATGCGACAGACAGCTTCCCGTCACAACTCAATCATGGCGAGATGAAATATCTCCATGGACCCGAGGAGAATAGTAATGCACAGCATGGTTCATATGATACATGATCTCTATGATCAGAATGCAGCATCACAGGAGATGCGATGCATTTGAAAGTCTATCAGTGATGGAGAGAAAGAATATCGAAACTACAAGAAATTATTAAAAATCGCGTTATATCACCTTAAAATTAACTATTTTCCCAATTTGTAGTAATTTCAGAAATATTATACACGCCAGTTGTATAAAACATGATACCGGATTCTATATATCGTTTGTTTTCTAGGAAGACTAACATTGGATGGAAACAAAAACTATCCTGATTCCTTTTCCTTCGGAAACATTTCAGTTAATGGCCCCTGAACGCATTGTTTCCATGGACATGCGATATTTTCAACTGAACAGTCTGCGTTTTCTTCTACGTTCCAATGTAGCTGCGATTCTCTTACAATGACATAGAATCATTAATAAGTACTGAAAATACGTTTTCAATCAGACATCCCACATGCGATCTAGGTTATATTTTATTGCATTATAAACTACTTATGTACAATCAATCAATAAAAGAAAAACGGCATCTAATTCATTCGCCTCGTAGCTCCCGTTTGCAATGATTTAGATTTCTCAACCGGTCGGAGGTGGTGACGTGATGGTGGCAACGGATACATAAATTCATCGGAACAAGATGCTACTTCCTCTCATTGAGGTGACAGTGATGACGACAACCTCCAGGACAGACAGATTCTGCTCCAGAAGGATCAAATACAGCATCATTGGTAGGATTCAACCATCGTTTGCTTGCAATTCGAAAAAAAACATAATGCCGTTCGCATCTGTTGTTTTTAAATAAAAATATGTACCTACTGCATAATATACGTCAGGACAAATGAAATGGCTATACAAAAAACACATCAAAATTAAAACGATTAAACATGGATGCATACAATTGGATCATTTTTCAGATTAATTAGGGACAATTTTGAGATGCAAAAAACTGAAGATCACTTGTCTGTAGTTTCTCAAGCACGGAACAGATACTTCTATATAATACTGTGACGCGAACGTCATTAATTAACTCTTAACCAAGTCTCGTAAATGAGAATATCGCACAGTCGTGATTCGTGAGTGAAGAATGTCGGCGTGGAACACATCACACCACATTACATCAGACCACTGCGAACTGACGGGAAAGAGTCAATACTTGCATCTATGTGTGTGGCATTCTCTGAATCTGTCCGCTAATGTAATAAGAACTACATGCCAATATGAATCCCAGTTACAAGAAGGTCCTAGACCCAAGTACCGATCTGCATACGACTTCCACGTCCTAAAAGGTTCATGCAAATCCTTGAAAAGATCATGAAAACGGTTCCTTGTAAAAGTCCGGCGGTAGAAATGGCGTAAAACCTCGGAGTGATGTGATAAATGAACAAGCTACAACCCGCTCAGGTGCCGTGGTACTAATTATCCAGCATCAGCACGCATTGCACTGCACCAACCGTTGCGATAGTCTGGACTTGCATGGCATGAAGACGGCCAGGAGCCTCCGATTTGTTCAGTTTTGTTTATGGAAATGTGGGATAGACCCTGAACAAAAGTTGAATTGGAACAATGTGCTAAAAAAACGTCAATTCCAATTTTGAATCAAAACCACTTGGTCTTTATTTCAGTTTTCGTACTAAATCTATGGACTGTAACAGTCCTATAGACTAAACACACCACATTACTTACACATTTACCAATTTATATTTTTATCGCGTGAAAGCTCTAACTTTTTCGGTAAAATATACCCGTAAAATATCTGTCAAAGTCAAACTTGACAGTGTAGCACGGGCTTCAAGAATCCTAAAAGGAATCCAACTCAGTAAAACTTCATAAAAATACCTGTAATAAAACGTCACCCGCGGCTTTATATGAGTGTTTTAAAATGTAAATGATTATCGGCAGTGAAGATTAAAGCCCGTGGACGCTGATGTTTGTTCAACCTGGTCAAATAAGCTTTCTATTAATAATCGGAGCTGTGAGATGACACGATGTTTATTCCGGCCACGCAGGAGCAGAAGAATGCATTGTCTTGCGATGTGATGACATCCCAAGGACGCAGGACGCGGCGATCTCAAGTTGTGATCGACATGGGATGGACACAGTCTGGTGAGAACATGGGACGGCCACGCAGGAGCAGAAGAATGCATTGTCTTGCGATGTGATGACATCCCAAGGACGCAGGACGCGGCGATCTCAAGTTGTGATCGACATGGGATGGACACAGTCTGGTGCGAACATGGGACGGCCACGCAGGAGCAGAAGAATGCATTGTCTTGCGATGTGATGACATCCCAAGGACGCAGGACGCGGCGATCTCAAGTTGTGATCGACATGGGATGGACACAGTCTGGTGCGAACATGGGACGGCCACGCAGGAGCAGAAGAATGCATTGTCTTGCGATGTGATGACATCCCAAGGACGCAGGACGCGGCGATCTCAAGTTGTGATCGACATGGGATGGACACAGTCTGGTGCGAACATGGGACGGCCACGCAGGAGCAGAAGAATGCATTGTCTTGCGATGTGATGACATCCCAAGGACGCAGGACGCGGTGATCTCAAGTTGTGATCGACATGGGATGGACACAGTCTGGTGCGAACATGGGACGGCCACGCAGGAGCAGAAGAATGCATTGTCTTGCGATGTGATGACATCCCAAGGACGCAGGACGCGGCGATCTCAAGTTGTGATCGACATGGGATGGACACAGTCTGGTGCGAACATGGGACGGCCACGCAGGAGCAGAAGAATGCATTGCCTTGCGATGTGATGACATCCCAAGGACGCAGGACGCGGCGATCTCAAGTTGTGATCGACATGGGATGGACACAGTCTGGTGCGAACATGGGACGGCCACGCAGGAGCAGAAGAATGCATTGTCTTGCGATGTGATGACATCCCAAGGACGCAGGACGCGGCGATCTCAAGTTGTGATCGACATGGGATGGACACAGTCTGGTGCGAACATGGGACGGACACGCAGGAGCAGAAGAATGCATTGTCTTGCGATGTGATGACATCCCAAGGACGCAGGACGCGGCGATCTCAAGTTGTGATCGACATGGGATGGACACAGTCTGGTGCGAACATGGGACGGCCACGCAGGAGCAGAAGAATGCATTGTCTTGCGATGTGATGACATCCCAAGGACGCAGGACGCGGCGATCTCAAGTTGTGATCGACATGGGATGGACACAGTCTGGTGCGAACATGGGACGGCCACGCAGGAGCAGAAGAATGCATTGCCTTGCGATGTGATGACATCCCAAGGACGCAGGACGCGGCGATCTCAAGTTGTGATCGACATGGGATGGACACAGTCTGGTGCGAACATGGGACGGCCACGCAGGAGCAGAAGAATGCATTGTCTTGCGATGTGATGACATCCCAAGGACGCAGGACGCGGCGATCTCAAGTTGTGATCGACATGGGATGGACACAGTCTGGTGCGAACATGGGACGGCCACGCAGGAGCAGAAGAATGCATTGTCTTGCGATGTGATGACATCCCAAGGACGCAGGACGCGGCGATCTCAAGTTGTGATCGACATGGGATGGACACAGTCTGGTGCGAACATGGGACGGCCACGCAGGAGCAGAAGAATGCATTGTCTTGCGATGTGATGACATCCCAAGGACGCAGGACGCGGCGATCTCAAGTTGTGATCGACATGGGATGGACACAGTCTGGTGCGAACATGGGACGGCCACGCATGAGCAGAAGAATGCATTGTCTTGCGATGTGATGACATCCCAAGGACGCAGGACGCGGCGATCTCAAGTTGTGATCGACATGGGATGGACACAGTCTGGTGCGAACATGGGACGGCCACGCAGGAGCAGAAGAATGCATTGTCTTGCGATGTGATGACATCCCAAGGACGCAGGACGCGGCGATCTCAAGTTGTGATCGACATGGGATGGACACAGTCTGGTGCGAACATGGGACGGCCACGCAGGAGCAGAAGAATGCATTGTCTTGCGATGTGATGACATCCCAAGGACGCAGGACGCGGCGATCTCAAGTTGTGATCGACATGGGATGGACACAGTCTGGTGCGAACATGGGACGGCCACGCAGGAGCAGAAGAATGCATTGTCTTGCGATGTGATGACATCCCAAGGACGCAGGACGCGGCGATCTCAAGTTGTGATCGACATGGGATGGACACAGTCTGGTGCGAACATGGGACGGCCACGCAGGAGCAGAAGAATGCATTGTCTTGCGATGTGATGACATCCCAAGGACGCAGGACGCGGCGATCTCAAGTTGTGATCGACATGGGATGGACACAGTCTGGTGCGAACATGGGACGGCCACGCAGGAGCAGAAGAATGCATTGTCTTGCGATGTGATGACATCCCAAGGACGCAGGACGCGGCGATCTCAAGTTGTGATCGACATGGGATGGACACAGTCTGGTGCGAACATGGGACGGCCACGCAGGAGCAGAAGAATGCATTGTCTTGCGATGTGATGACATCCCAAGGACGCAGGACGCGGCGATCTCAAGTTGTGATCGACATGGGATAGACACAGTCTGGTGCGAACATGGGACGGCCACGCAGGAGCAGAAGAATGCATTGTCTTGCGATGTGATGACATCCCAAGGACGCAGGACGCGGCGATCTCAAGTTGTGATCGACATGGGATGGACACAGTCTGGTGCGAACATGGGACGGCCACGCAGGAGCAGAAGAATGCATTGTCTTGCGATGTGATGACATCCCAAGGACGCAGGACGCGGCGATCTCAAGTTGTGATCGACATGGGATGGACACAGTCTGGTGCGAACATGGGACGGCCACGCAGGAGCAGAAGAATGCATTGTCTTGCGATGTGATGACATCCCAAGGACGCAGGACGCGGCGATCTCAAGTTGTGATCGACATGGGATGGACACAGTCTGGTGCGAACATGGGACGGCCACGCAGGAGCAGAAGAATGCATTGTCTTGCGATGTGATGACATCCCAAGGACGCAGGACGCGGCGATCTCAAGTTGTGATCGACATGGGATGGACACAGTCTGGTGCGAACATGGGACGGCCACGCATGAGCAGAAGAATGCATTGTCTTGCGATGTGATGACATCCCAAGGACGCAGGACGCGGCGATCTCAAGTTGTGATCGACATGGGATGGACACAGTCTGGTGCGAACATGGGACGGCCACGCAGGAGCAGAAGAATGCATTGTCTTGCGATGTGATGACATCCCAAGGACGCAGGACGCGGCGATCTCAAGTTGTGATCGACATGGGATGGACACAGTCTGGTGCGAACATGGGACGGCCACGCAGGAGCAGAAGAATGCATTGTCTTGCGATGTGATGACATCCCAAGGACGCAGGACGCGGCGATCTCAAGTTGTGATCGACATGGGATGGACACAGTCTGGTGCGAACATGGGACGGCCACGCAGGAGCAGAAGAATGCATTGTCTTGCGATGTGATGACATCCCAAGGACGCAGGACGCGGCGATCTCAAGTTGTGATCGACATGGGATGGACACAGTCTGGTGCGAACATGGGACGGACACGCAGGAGCAGAAGAATGCATTGTCTTGCGATGTGATGACATCCCAAGGACGCAGGACGCGGCGATCTCAAGTTGTGATCGACATGGGATGGACACAGTCTGGTGCGAACATGGGACGGCCACGCAGGAGCAGAAGAATGCATTGTCTTGCGATGTGATGACATCCCAAGGACGCAGGACGCGGCGATCTCAAGTTGTGATCGACATGGGATGGACACAGTCTGGTGCGAACATGGGACGGACACGCAGGAGCAGAAGAATGCATTGTCTTGCGATGTGATGACATCCCAAGGACGCAGGACGCGGCGATCTCAAGTTGTGATCGACATGGGATGGACACAGTCTGGTGAGAACATGGGACGGCCACGCAGGAGCAGAAGAATGCATTGTCTTGCGATGTGATGACATCCCAAGGACGCAGGACGCGGCGATCTCAAGTTGTGATCGACATGGGATGGACACAGTCTGGTGCGAACATGGGACGGCCACGCAGGAGCAGAAGAATGCATTGTCTTGCGATGTGATGACATCCCAAGGACGCAGGACGCGGCGATCTCAAGTTGTGATCGACATGGGATGGACACAGTCTGGTGCGAACATGGGACGGCCACGCAGGAGCAGAAGAATGCATTGTCTTGCGATGTGATGACATCCCAAGGACGCAGGACGCGGCGATCTCAAGTTGTGATCGACATGGGATGGACACAGTCTGGTGCGAACATGGGACGGCCACGCAGGAGCAGAAGAATGCATTGTCTTGCGATGTGATGACATCCCAAGGACGCAGGACGCGGCGATCTCAAGTTGTGATCGACATGGGATGGACACAGTCTGGTGCGAACATGGGACGGCCACGCAGGAGCAGAAGAATGCATTGTCTTGCGATGTGATGACATCCCAAGGACGCAGGACGCGGCGATCTCAAGTTGTGATCGACATGGGATGGACACAGTCTGGTGCGAACATGGGACGGCCACGCAGGAGCAGAAGAATGCATTGCCTTGCGATGTGATGACATCCCAAGGACGCAGGACGCGGCGATCTCAAGTTGTGATCGACATGGGATGGACACAGTCTGGTGCGAACATGGGACGGCCACGCAGGAGCAGAAGAATGCATTGTCTTGCGATGTGATGACATCCCAAGGACGCAGGACGCGGCGATCTCAAGTTGTGATCGACATGGGATGGACACAGTCTGGTGCGAACATGGGACGGCCACGCAGGAGCAGAAGAATGCATTGTCTTGCGATGTGATGACATCCCAAGGACGCAGGACGCGGCGATCTCAAGTTGTGATCGACATGGGATGGACACAGTCTGGTGCGAACATGGGACGGCCACGCAGGAGCAGAAGAATGCATTGTCTTGCGATGTGATGACATCCCAAGGACGCAGGACGCGGCGATCTCAAGTTGTGATCGACATGGGATAGACACAGTCTGGTGCGAACATGGGACGGCCACGCAGGAGCAGAAGAATGCATTGTCTTGCGATGTGATGACATCCCAAGGACGCAGGACGCGGCGATCTCAAGTTGTGATCGACATGGGATGGACACAGTCTGGTGCGAACATGGGACGGCCACGCAGGAGCAGAAGAATGCATTGTCTTGCGATGTGATGACATCCCAAGGACGCAGGACGCGGCGATCTCAAGTTGTGATCGACATGGGATGGACACAGTCTGGTGCGAACATGGGACGGCCACGCAGGAGCAGAAGAATGCATTGTCTTGCGATGTGATGACATCCCAAGGACGCAGGACGCGGCGATCTCAAGTTGTGATCGACATGGGATGGACACAGTCTGGTGCGAACATGGGACGGCCACGCAGGAGCAGAAGAATGCATTGTCTTGCGATGTGATGACATCCCAAGGACGCAGGACGCGGCGATCTCAAGTTGTGATCGACATGGGATGGACACAGTCTGGTGCGAACATGGGACGGCCACGCAGGAGCAGAAGAATGCATTGTCTTGCGATGTGATGACATCCCAAGGACGCAGGACGCGGCGATCTCAAGTTGTGATCGACATGGGATGGACACAGTCTGGTGCGAACATGGGACGGCCACGCAGGAGCAGAAGAATGCATTGTCTTGCGATGTGATGACATCCCAAGGACGCAGGACGCGGCGATCTCAAGTTGTGATCGACATGGGATGGACACAGTCTGGTGCGAACATGGGACGGCCACGCAGGAGCAGAAGAATGCATTGTCTTGCGATGTGATGACATCCCAAGGACGCAGGACGCGGCGATCTCAAGTTGTGATCGACATGGGATGGACACAGTCTGGTGCGAACATGGGACGGCCACGCAGGAGCAGAAGAATGCATTGTCTTGCGATGTGATGACATCCCAAGGACGCAGGACGCGGCGATCTCAAGTTGTGATCGACATGGGATGGACACAGTCTGGTGCGAACATGGGACGGCCACGCAGGAGCAGAAGAATGCATTGTCTTGCGATGTGATGACATCCCAAGGACGCAGGACGCGGCGATCTCAAGTTGTGATCGACATGGGATGGACACAGTCTGGTGCGAACATGGGACGGCCACGCAGGAGCAGAAGAATGCATTGTCTTGCGATGTGATGACATCCCAAGGACGCAGGACGCGGCGATCTCAAGTTGTGATCGACATGGGATGGACACAGTCTGGTGCGAACATGGGACGGCCACGCAGGAGCAGAAGAATGCATTGTCTTGCGATGTGATGACATCCCAAGGACGCAGGACGCGGCGATCTCAAGTTGTGATCGACATGGGATGGACACAGTCTGGTGCGAACATGGGACGGCCACGCAGGAGCAGAAGAATGCATTGTCTTGCGATGTGATGACATCCCAAGGACGCAGGACGCGGCGATCTCAAGTTGTGATCGACATGGGATGGACACAGTCTGGTGCGAACATGGGACGGCCACGCAGGAGCAGAAGAATGCATTGTCTTGCGATGTGATGACATCCCAAGGACGCAGGACGCGGCGATCTCAAGTTGTGATCGACATGGGATGGACACAGTCTGGTGCGAACATGGGACGGCCACGCAGGAGCAGAAGAATGCATTGTCTTGCGATGTGATGACATCCCAAGGACGCAGGACGCGGCGATCTCAAGTTGTGATCGACATGGGATGGACACAGTCTGGTGCGAACATGGGACGGCCACGCAGGAGCAGAAGAATGCATTGTCTTGCGATGTGATGACATCCCAAGGACGCAGGACGCGGCGATCTCAAGTTGTGATCGACATGGGATGGACACAGTCTGGTGCGAACATGGGACGGCCACGCAGGAGCAGAAGAATGCATTGTCTTGCGATGTGATGACATCCCAAGGACGCAGGACGCGGCGATCTCAAGTTGTGATCGACATGGGATGGACACAGTCTGGTGCGAACATGGGACGGCCACGCAGGAGCAGAAGAATGCATTGCCTTGCGATGTGATGACATCCCAAGGACGCAGGACGCGGCGATCTCAAGTTGTGATCGACATGGGATGGACACAGTCTGGTGCGAACATGGGACGGCCACGCAGGAGCAGAAGAATGCATTGCCTTGCGATGTGATGACATCCCAAGGACGCAGGACGCGGCGATCTCAAGTTGTGATCGACATGGGATGGACACAGTCTGGTGCGAACATGGGACGGACACGCAGGAGCAGAAGAATGCATTGTCTTGCGATGTGATGACATCCCAAGGACGCAGGACGCGGCGATCTCAAGTTGTGATCGACATGGGATGGACACAGTCTGGTGCGAACATGGGACGGACACGCAGGAGCAGAAGAATGCATTGTCTTGCGATGTGATGACATCCCAAGGACGCAGGACGCGGCGATCTCAAGTTGTGATCGACATGGGATGGACACAGTCTGGTGCGAACATGGGACGGCCACGCAGGAGCAGAAGAATGCATTGCCTTGCGATGTGATGACATCCCAAGGACGCAGGACGCGGCGATCTCAAGTTGTGATCGACATGGGATGGACACAGTCTGGTGCGAACATGGGACGGCCACGCAGGAGCAGAAGAATGCATTGTCTTGCGATGTGATGACATCCCAAGGACGCAGGACGCGGCGATCTCAAGTTGTGATCGACATGGGATGGACACAGTCTGGTGCGAACATGGGACGGACACGCAGGAGCAGAAGAATGCATTGTCTTGCGATGTGATGACATCCCAAGGACGCAGGACGCGGCGATCTCAAGTTGTGATCGACATGGGATGGACACAGTCTGGTGCGAACATGGGACGGACACGCAGGAGCAGAAGAATGCATTGTCTTGCGATGTGATGACATCCCAAGGACGCAGGACGCGGCGATCTCAAGTTGTGATCGACATGGGATGGACACAGTCTGGTGCGAACATGGGACGGACACGCAGGAGCAGAAGAATGCATTGTCTTGCGATGTGATGACATCCCAAGGACGCAGGACGCGGCGATCTCAAGTTGTGATCGACATGGGATGGACACAGTCTGGTGCGAACATGGGACGGCCACGCAGGAGCAGAAGAATGCATTGCCTTGCGATGTGATGACATCCCAAGGACGCAGGACGCGGCGATCTCAAGTTGTGATCGACATGGGATGGACACAGTCTGGTGCGAACATGGGACGGCCACGCAGGAGCAGAAGAATGCATTGTCTTGCGATGTGATGACATCCCAAGGACGCAGGACGCGGCGATCTCAAGTTGTGATCGACATGGGATGGACACAGTCTGGTGCGAACATGGGACGGCCACGCAGGAGCAGAAGAATGCATTGTCTTGCGATGTGATGACATCCCAAGGACGCAGGACGCGGCGATCTCAAGTTGTGATCGACATGGGATGGACACAGTCTGGTGCGAACATGGGACGGCCACGCAGGAGCAGAAGAATGCATTGTCTTGCGATGTGATGACATCCCAAGGACGCAGGACGCGGCGATCTCAAGTTGTGATCGACATGGGATGGACACAGTCTGGTGCGAACATGGGACGGCCACGCAGGAGCAGAAGAATGCATTGTCTTGCGATGTGATGACATCCCAAGGACGCAGGACGCGGCGATCTCAAGTTGTGATCGACATGGGATGGACACAGTCTGGTGCGAACATGGGACGGCCACGCAGGAGCAGAAGAATGCATTGTCTTGCGATGTGATGACATCCCAAGGACGCAGGACGCGGCGATCTCAAGTTGTGATCGACATGGGATGGACACAGTCTGGTGCGAACATGGGACGGCCACGCAGGAGCAGAAGAATGCATTGTCTTGCGATGTGATGACATCCCAAGGACGCAGGACGCGGCGATCTCAAGTTGTGATCGACATGGGATGGACACAGTCTGGTGCGAACATGGGACGGCCACGCAGGAGCAGAAGAATGCATTGTCTTGCGATGTGATGACATCCCAAGGACGCAGGACGCGGCGATCTCAAGTTGTGATCGACATGGGATGGACACAGTCTGGTGCGAACATGGGACGGACACGCAGGAGCAGAAGAATGCATTGTCTTGCGATGTGATGACATCCCAAGGACGCAGGACGCGGCGATCTCAAGTTGTGATCGACATGGGATGGACACAGTCTGGTGCGAACATGGGACGGACACGCAGGAGCAGAAGAATGCATTGTCTTGCGATGTGATGACATCCCAAGGACGCAGGACGCGGCGATCTCAAGTTGTGATCGACATGGGATGGACACAGTCTGGTGCGAACATGGGACGGCCACGCAGGAGCAGAAGAATGCATTGTCTTGCGATGTGATGACATCCCAAGGACGCAGGACGCGGCGATCTCAAGTTGTGATCGACATGGGATGGACACAGTCTGGTGCGAACATGGGACGGCCACGCAGGAGCAGAAGAATGCATTGTCTTGCGATGTGATGACATCCCAAGGACGCAGGACGCGGCGATCTCAAGTTGTGATCGACATGGGATGGACACAGTCTGGTGCGAACATGGGACGGCCACGCAGGAGCAGAAGAATGCATTGTCTTGCGATGTGATGACATCCCAAGGACGCAGGACGCGGCGATCTCAAGTTGTGATCGACATGGGATGGACACAGTCTGGTGCGAACATGGGACGGACACGCAGGAGCAGAAGAATGCATTGTCTTGCGATGTGATGACATCCCAAGGACGCAGGACGCGGCGATCTCAAGTTGTGATCGACATGGGATGGACACAGTCTGGTGCGAACATGGGACGGCCACGCAGGAGCAGAAGAATGCATTGCCTTGCGATGTGATGACATCCCAAGGACGCAGGACGCGGCGATCTCAAGTTGTGATCGACATGGGATGGACACAGTCTGGTGCGAACATGGGACGGCCACGCAGGAGCAGAAGAATGCATTGTCTTGCGATGTGATGACATCCCAAGGACGCAGGACGCGGCGATCTCAAGTTGTGATCGACATGGGATGGACACAGTCTGGTGCGAACATGGGACGGCCACGCAGGAGCAGAAGAATGCATTGTCTTGCGATGTGATGACATCCCAAGGACGCAGGACGCGGCGATCTCAAGTTGTGATCGACATGGGATGGACACAGTCTGGTGCGAACATGGGACGGCCACGCAGGAGCAGAAGAATGCATTGTCTTGCGATGTGATGACATCCCAAGGACGCAGGACGCGGCGATCTCAAGTTGTGATCGACATGGGATGGACACAGTCTGGTGCGAACATGGGACGGACACGCAGGAGCAGAAGAATGCATTGTCTTGCGATGTGATGACATCCCAAGGACGCAGGACGCGGCGATCTCAAGTTGTGATCGACATGGGATGGACACAGTCTGGTGCGAACATGGGACGGCCACGCAGGAGCAGAAGAATGCATTGTCTTGCGATGTGATGACATCCCAAGGACGCAGGACGCGGCGATCTCAAGTTGTGATCGACATGGGATGGACACAGTCTGGTGCGAACATGGGACGGACACGCAGGAGCAGAAGAATGCATTGTCTTGCGATGTGATGACATCCCAAGGACGCAGGACGCGGCGATCTCAAGTTGTGATCGACATGGGATGGACACAGTCTGGTGCGAACATGGGACGGCCACGCAGGAGCAGAAGAATGCATTGTCTTGCGATGTGATGACATCCCAAGGACGCAGGACGCGGCGATCTCAAGTTGTGATCGACATGGGATGGACACAGTCTGGTGCGAACATGGGACGGCCACGCAGGAGCAGAAGAATGCATTGTCTTGCGATGTGATGACATCCCAAGGACGCAGGACGCGGCGATCTCAAGTTGTGATCGACATGGGATGGACACAGTCTGGTGAGAACATGGGACGGCCACGCAGGAGCAGAAGAATGCATTGTCTTGCGATGTGATGACATCCCAAGGACGCAGGACGCGGCGATCTCAAGTTGTGATCGACATGGGATGGACACAGTCTGGTGCGAACATGGGACGGCCACGCAGGAGCAGAAGAATGCATTGTCTTGCGATGTGATGACATCCCAAGGACGCAGGACGCGGCGATCTCAAGTTGTGATCGACATGGGATGGACACAGTCTGGTGCGAACATGGGACGGCCACGCAGGAGCAGAAGAATGCATTGTCTTGCGATGTGATGATCCCAAGGACGCAGGACGCGGCGATCTCAAGTTGTGATCGACATGGGATGGACACAGTCTGGTGCGAACATGGGACGGCCACGCAGGAGCAGAAGAATGCATTGTCTTGCGATGTGATGACATCCCAAGGACGCAGGACGCGGCGATCTCAAGTTGTGATCGACATGGGATGGACACAGTCTGGTGCGAACATGGGACGGACACGCAGGAGCAGAAGAATGCATTGTCTTGCGATGTGATGACATCCCAAGGACGCAGGACGCGGCGATCTCAAGTTGTGATCGACATGGGATGGACACAGTCTGGTGCGAACATGGGACGGCCACGCAGGAGCAGAAGAATGCATTGTCTTGCGATGTGATGACATCCCAAGGACGCAGGACGCGGCGATCTCAAGTTGTGATCGACATGGGATGGACACAGTCTGGTGCGAACATGGGACGGCCACGCAGGAGCAGAAGAATGCATTGTCTTGCGATGTGATGACATCCCAAGGACGCAGGACGCGGCGATCTCAAGTTGTGATCGACATGGGATGGACACAGTCTGGTGCGAACATGGGACGGCCACGCAGGAGCAGAAGAATGCATTGCCTTGCGATGTGATGACATCCCAAGGACGCAGGACGCGGCGATCTCAAGTTGTGATCGACATGGGATGGACACAGTCTGGTGCGAACATGGGACGGACACGCAGGAGCAGAAGAATGCATTGTCTTGCGATGTGATGACATCCCAAGGACGCAGGACGCGGCGATCTCAAGTTGTGATCGACATGGGATGGACACAGTCTGGTGCGAACATGGGACGGCCACGCAGGAGCAGAAGAATGCATTGTCTTGCGATGTGATGACATCCCAAGGACGCAGGACGCGGCGATCTCAAGTTGTGATCGACATGGGATGGACACAGTCTGGTGCGAACATGGGACGGCCACGCAGGAGCAGAAGAATGCATTGTCTTGCGATGTGATGACATCCCAAGGACGCAGGACGCGGCGATCTCAAGTTGTGATCGACATGGGATGGACACAGTCTGGTGCGAACATGGGACGGCCACGCAGGAGCAGAAGAATGCATTGTCTTGCGATGTGATGACATCCCAAGGACGCAGGACGCGGCGATCTCAAGTTGTGATCGACATGGGATGGACACAGTCTGGTGCGAACATGGGACGGCCACGCAGGAGCAGAAGAATGCATTGTCTTGCGATGTGATGACATCCCAAGGACGCAGGACGCGGCGATCTCAAGTTGTGATCGACATGGGATGGACACAGTCTGGTGCGAACATGGGACGGCCACGCAGGAGCAGAAGAATGCATTGTCTTGCGATGTGATGACATCCCAAGGACGCAGGACGCGGCGATCTCAAGTTGTGATCGACATGGGATGGACACAGTCTGGTGCGAACATGGGACGGCCACGCAGGAGCAGAAGAATGCATTGTCTTGCGATGTGATGACATCCCAAGGACGCAGGACGCGGCGATCTCAAGTTGTGATCGACATGGGATGGACACAGTCTGGTGCGAACATGGGACGGCCACGCAGGAGCAGAAGAATGCATTGTCTTGCGATGTGATGACATCCCAAGGACGCAGGACGCGGCGATCTCAAGTTGTGATCGACATGGGATGGACACAGTCTGGTGCGAACATGGGACGGCCACGCAGGAGCAGAAGAATGCATTGCCTTGCGATGTGATGACATCCCAAGGACGCAGGACGCGGCGATCTCAAGTTGTGATCGACATGGGATGGACACAGTCTGGTGCGAACATGGGACGGCCACGCAGGAGCAGAAGAATGCATTGTCTTGCGATGTGATGACATCCCAAGGACGCAGGACGCGGTGATCTCAAGTTGTGATCGACATGGGATGGACACAGTCTGGTGCGAACATGGGACGGCCACGCAGGAGCAGAAGAATGCATTGTCTTGCGATGTGATGACATCCCAAGGACGCAGGACGCGGCGATCTCAAGTTGTGATCGACATGGGATGGACACAGTCTGGTGCGAACATGGGACGGCCACGCAGGAGCAGAAGAATGCATTGTCTTGCGATGTGATGACATCCCAAGGACGCAGGACGCGGCGATCTCAAGTTGTGATCGACATGGGATGGACACAGTCTGGTGCGAACATGGGACGGCCACGCAGGAGCAGAAGAATGCATTGTCTTGCGATGTGATGACATCCCAAGGACGCAGGACGCGGCGATCTCAAGTTGTGATCGACATGGGATGGACACAGTCTGGTGCGAACATGGGACGGCCACGCATGAGCAGAAGAATGCATTGTCTTGCGATGTGATGACATCCCAAGGACGCAGGACGCGGCGATCTCAAGTTGTGATCGACATGGGATGGACACAGTCTGGTGAGAACATGGGACGGCCACGCATGAGCAGAAGAATGCATTGTCTTGCGATGTGATGACATCCCAAGGACGCAGGACGCGGCGATCTCAAGTTGTGATCGACATGGGATGGACACAGTCTGGTGCGAACATGGGACGGCCACGCAGGAGCAGAAGAATGCATTGTCTTGCGATGTGATGACATCCCAAGGACGCAGGACGCGGCGATCTCAAGTTGTGATCGACATGGGATGGACACAGTCTGGTGCGAACATGGGACGGACACGCAGGAGCAGAAGAATGCATTGTCTTGCGATGTGATGACATCCCAAGGACGCAGGACGCGGCGATCTCAAGTTGTGATCGACATGGGATGGACACAGTCTGGTGCGAACATGGGACGGCCACGCAGGAGCAGAAGAATGCATTGTCTTGCGATGTGATGACATCCCAAGGACGCAGGACGCGGCGATCTCAAGTTGTGATCGACATGGGATGGACACAGTCTGGTGCGAACATGGGACGGCCACGCAGGAGCAGAAGAATGCATTGTCTTGCGATGTGATGACATCCCAAGGACGCAGGACGCGGCGATCTCAAGTTGTGATCGACATGGGATGGACACAGTCTGGTGCGAACATGGGACGGCCACGCAGGAGCAGAAGAATGCATTGTCTTGCGATGTGATGACATCCCAAGGACGCAGGACGCGGCGATCTCAAGTTGTGATCGACATGGGATGGACACAGTCTGGTGCGAACATGGGACGGCCACGCAGGAGCAGAAGAATGCATTGTCTTGCGATGTGATGACATCCCAAGGACGCAGGACGCGGCGATCTCAAGTTGTGATCGACATGGGATGGACACAGTCTGGTGCGAACATGGGACGGCCACGCAGGAGCAGAAGAATGCATTGCCTTGCGATGTGATGACATCCCAAGGACGCAGGACGCGGCGATCTCAAGTTGTGATCGACATGGGATGGACACAGTCTGGTGCGAACATGGGACGGCCACGCAGGAGCAGAAGAATGCATTGTCTTGCGATGTGATGACATCCCAAGGACGCAGGACGCGGCGATCTCAAGTTGTGATCGACATGGGATGGACACAGTCTGGTGCGAACATGGGACGGCCACGCAGGAGCAGAAGAATGCATTGTCTTGCGATGTGATGACATCCCAAGGACGCAGGACGCGGCGATCTCAAGTTGTGATCGACATGGGATGGACACAGTCTGGTGCGAACATGGGACGGCCACGCATGAGCAGAAGAATGCATTGTCTTGCGATGTGATGACATCCCAAGGACGCAGGACGCGGCGATCTCAAGTTGTGATCGACATGGGATGGACACAGTCTGGTGCGAACATGGGACGGCCACGCAGGAGCAGAAGAATGCATTGTCTTGCGATGTGATGACATCCCAAGGACGCAGGACGCGGCGATCTCAAGTTGTGATCGACATGGGATGGACACAGTCTGGTGCGAACATGGGACGGCCACGCAGGAGCAGAAGAATGCATTGTCTTGCGATGTGATGACATCCCAAGGACGCAGGACGCGGCGATCTCAAGTTGTGATCGACATGGGATGGACACAGTCTGGTGAGAACATGGGACGGCCACGCAGGAGCAGAAGAATGCATTGTCTTGCGATGTGATGACATCCCAAGGACGCAGGACGCGGCGATCTCAAGTTGTGATCGACATGGGATGGACACAGTCTGGTGCGAACATGGGACGGCCACGCAGGAGCAGAAGAATGCATTGTCTTGCGATGTGATGACATCCCAAGGACGCAGGACGCGGCGATCTCAAGTTGTGATCGACATGGGATGGACACAGTCTGGTGCGAACATGGGACGGCCACGCAGGAGCAGAAGAATGCATTGTCTTGCGATGTGATGACATCCCAAGGACGCAGGACGCGGCGATCTCAAGTTGTGATCGACATGGGATGGACACAGTCTGGTGCGAACATGGGACGGCCACGCAGGAGCAGAAGAATGCATTGTCTTGCGATGTGATGACATCCCAAGGACGCAGGACGCGGCGATCTCAAGTTGTGATCGACATGGGATGGACACAGTCTGGTGCGAACATGGGACGGCCACGCAGGAGCAGAAGAATGCATTGTCTTGCGATGTGATGACATCCCAAGGACGCAGGACGCGGCGATCTCAAGTTGTGATCGACATGGGATGGACACAGTCTGGTGCGAACATGGGACGGCCACGCAGGAGCAGAAGAATGCATTGTCTTGCGATGTGATGACATCCCAAGGACGCAGGACGCGGCGATCTCAAGTTGTGATCGACATGGGATGGACACAGTCTGGTGCGAACATGGGACGGCCACGCAGGAGCAGAAGAATGCATTGTCTTGCGATGTGATGACATCCCAAGGACGCAGGACGCGGCGATCTCAAGTTGTGATCGACATGGGATGGACACAGTCTGGTGCGAACATGGGACGGCCACGCATGAGCAGAAGAATGCATTGTCTTGCGATGTGATGACATCCCAAGGACGCAGGACGCGGCGATCTCAAGTTGTGATCGACATGGGATGGACACAGTCTGGTGCGAACATGGGACGGCCACGCAGGAGCAGAAGAATGCATTGTCTTGCGATGTGATGACATCCCAAGGACGCAGGACGCGGCGATCTCAAGTTGTGATCGACATGGGATGGACACAGTCTGGTGCGAACATGGGACGGCCACGCAGGAGCAGAAGAATGCATTGTCTTGCGATGTGATGACATCCCAAGGACGCAGGACGCGGCGATCTCAAGTTGTGATCGACATGGGATGGACACAGTCTGGTGCGAACATGGGACGGCCACGCAGGAGCAGAAGAATGCATTGCCTTGCGATGTGATGACATCCCAAGGACGCAGGACGCGGCGATCTCAAGTTGTGATCGACATGGGATGGACACAGTCTGGTGCGAACATGGGACGGCCACGCAGGAGCAGAAGAATGCATTGTCTTGCGATGTGATGACATCCCAAGGACGCAGGACGCGGCGATCTCAAGTTGTGATCGACATGGGATGGACACAGTCTGGTGCGAACATGGGACGGCCACGCAGGAGCAGAAGAATGCATTGCCTTGCGATGTGATGACATCCCAAGGACGCAGGACGCGGCGATCTCAAGTTGTGATCGACATGGGATGGACACAGTCTGGTGAGAACATGGGACGGCCACGCAGGAGCAGAAGAATGCATTGTCTTGCGATGTGATGACATCCCAAGGACGCAGGACGCGGCGATCTCAAGTTGTGATCGACATGGGATGGACACAGTCTGGTGCGAACATGGGACGGCCACGCAGGAGCAGAAGAATGCATTGTCTTGCGATGTGATGACATCCCAAGGACGCAGGACGCGGCGATCTCAAGTTGTGATCGACATGGGATGGACACAGTCTGGTGCGAACATGGGACGGCCACGCAGGAGCAGAAGAATGCATTGTCTTGCGATGTGATGACATCCCAAGGACGCAGGACGCGGCGATCTCAAGTTGTGATCGACATGGGATGGACACAGTCTGGTGCGAACATGGGACGGCCACGCATGAGCAGAAGAATGCATTGTCTTGCGATGTGATGACATCCCAAGGACGCAGGACGCGGCGATCTCAAGTTGTGATCGACATGGGATGGACACAGTCTGGTGCGAACATGGGACGGCCACGCAGGAGCAGAAGAATGCATTGCCTTGCGATGTGATGACATCCCAAGGACGCAGGACGCGGCGATCTCAAGTTGTGATCGACATGGGATGGACACAGTCTGGTGCGAACATGGGACGGACACGCAGGAGCAGAAGAATGCATTGTCTTGCGATGTGATGACATCCCAAGGACGCAGGACGCGGCGATCTCAAGTTGTGATCGACATGGGATGGACACAGTCTGGTGCGAACATGGGACGGACACGCAGGAGCAGAAGAATGCATTGTCTTGCGATGTGATGACATCCCAAGGACGCAGGACGCGGCGATCTCAAGTTGTGATCGACATGGGATGGACACAGTCTGGTGCGAACATGGGACGGCCACGCATGAGCAGAAGAATGCATTGTCTTGCGATGTGATGACATCCCAAGGACGCAGGACGCGGCGATCTCAAGTTGTGATCGACATGGGATGGACACAGTCTGGTGCGAACATGGGACGGACACGCAGGAGCAGAAGAATGCATTGTCTTGCGATGTGATGACATCCCAAGGACGCAGGACGCGGCGATCTCAAGTTGTGATCGACATGGGATGGACACAGTCTGGTGCGAACATGGGACGGCCACGCAGGAGCAGAAGAATGCATTGTCTTGCGATGTGATGACATCCCAAGGACGCAGGACGCGGCGATCTCAAGTTGTGATCGACATGGGATGGACACAGTCTGGTGCGAACATGGGACGGCCACGCAGGAGCAGAAGAATGCATTGTCTTGCGATGTGATGACATCCCAAGGACGCAGGACGCGGCGATCTCAAGTTGTGATCGACATGGGATGGACACAGTCTGGTGCGAACATGGGACGGCCACGCAGGAGCAGAAGAATGCATTGTCTTGCGATGTGATGACATCCCAAGGACGCAGGACGCGGCGATCTCAAGTTGTGATCGACATGGGATGGACACAGTCTGGTGCGAACATGGGACGGCCACGCAGGAGCAGAAGAATGCATTGTCTTGCGATGTGATGACATCCCAAGGACGCAGGACGCGGCGATCTCAAGTTGTGATCGACATGGGATGGACACAGTCTGGTGCGAACATGGGACGGCCACGCAGGAGCAGAAGAATGCATTGTCTTGCGATGTGATGACATCCCAAGGACGCAGGACGCGGCGATCTCAAGTTGTGATCGACATGGGATGGACACAGTCTGGTGCGAACATGGGACGGCCACGCAGGAGCAGAAGAATGCATTGTCTTGCGATGTGATGACATCCCAAGGACGCAGGACGCGGCGATCTCAAGTTGTGATCGACATGGGATGGACACAGTCTGGTGCGAACATGGGACGGCCACGCAGGAGCAGAAGAATGCATTGTCTTGCGATGTGATGACATCCCAAGGACGCAGGACGCGGCGATCTCAAGTTGTGATCGACATGGGATGGACACAGTCTGGTGCGAACATGGGACGGCCACGCATGAGCAGAAGAATGCATTGTCTTGCGATGTGATGACATCCCAAGGACGCAGGACGCGGCGATCTCAAGTTGTGATCGACATGGGATGGACACAGTCTGGTGCGAACATGGGACGGCCACGCAGGAGCAGAAGAATGCATTGTCTTGCGATGTGATGACATCCCAAGGACGCAGGACGCGGCGATCTCAAGTTGTGATCGACATGGGATGGACACAGTCTGGTGCGAACATGGGACGGCCACGCAGGAGCAGAAGAATGCATTGTCTTGCGATGTGATGACATCCCAAGGACGCAGGACGCGGCGATCTCAAGTTGTGATCGACATGGGATGGACACAGTCTGGTGCGAACATGGGACGGCCACGCAGGAGCAGAAGAATGCATTGTCTTGCGATGTGATGACATCCCAAGGACGCAGGACGCGGCGATCTCAAGTTGTGATCGACATGGGATGGACACAGTCTGGTGCGAACATGGGACGGCCACGCAGGAGCAGAAGAATGCATTGTCTTGCGATGTGATGACATCCCAAGGACGCAGGACGCGGCGATCTCAAGTTGTGATCGACATGGGATGGACACAGTCTGGTGCGAACATGGGACGGACACGCAGGAGCAGAAGAATGCATTGTCTTGCGATGTGATGACATCCCAAGGACGCAGGACGCGGCGATCTCAAGTTGTGATCGACATGGGATGGACACAGTCTGGTGCGAACATGGGACGGACACGCAGGAGCAGAAGAATGCATTGTCTTGCGATGTGATGACATCCCAAGGACGCAGGACGCGGCGATCTCAAGTTGTGATCGACATGGGATGGACACAGTCTGGTGCGAACATGGGACGGCCACGCAGGAGCAGAAGAATGCATTGCCTTGCGATGTGATGACATCCCAAGGACGCAGGACGCGGCGATCTCAAGTTGTGATCGACATGGGATGGACACAGTCTGGTGCGAACATGGGACGGCCACGCAGGAGCAGAAGAATGCATTGTCTTGCGATGTGATGACATCCCAAGGACGCAGGACGCGGCGATCTCAAGTTGTGATCGACATGGGATGGACACAGTCTGGTGCGAACATGGGACGGCCACGCAGGAGCAGAAGAATGCATTGTCTTGCGATGTGATGACATCCCAAGGACGCAGGACGCGGCGATCTCAAGTTGTGATCGACATGGGATGGACACAGTCTGGTGCGAACATGGGACGGCCACGCAGGAGCAGAAGAATGCATTGTCTTGCGATGTGATGACATCCCAAGGACGCAGGACGCGGCGATCTCAAGTTGTGATCGACATGGGATGGACACAGTCTGGTGCGAACATGGGACGGCCACGCAGGAGCAGAAGAATGCATTGTCTTGCGATGTGATGACATCCCAAGGACGCAGGACGCGGCGATCTCAAGTTGTGATCGACATGGGATGGACACAGTCTGGTGCGAACATGGGACGGCCACGCAGGAGCAGAAGAATGCATTGTCTTGCGATGTGATGACATCCCAAGGACGCAGGACGCGGCGATCTCAAGTTGTGATCGACATGGGATGGACACAGTCTGGTGCGAACATGGGACGGCCACGCAGGAGCAGAAGAATGCATTGTCTTGCGATGTGATGACATCCCAAGGACGCAGGACGCGGCGATCTCAAGTTGTGATCGACATGGGATGGACACAGTCTGGTGCGAACATGGGACGGCCACGCAGGAGCAGAAGAATGCATTGTCTTGCGATGTGATGACATCCCAAGGACGCAGGACGCGGCGATCTCAAGTTGTGATCGACATGGGATGGACACAGTCTGGTGCGAACATGGGACGGCCACGCAGGAGCAGAAGAATGCATTGTCTTGCGATGTGATGACATCCCAAGGACGCAGGACGCGGCGATCTCAAGTTGTGATCGACATGGGATGGACACAGTCTGGTGCGAACATGGGACGGCCACGCAGGAGCAGAAGAATGCATTGTCTTGCGATGTGATGACATCCCAAGGACGCAGGACGCGGCGATCTCAAGTTGTGATCGACATGGGATGGACACAGTCTGGTGCGAACATGGGACGGCCACGCAGGAGCAGAAGAATGCATTGTCTTGCGATGTGATGACATCCCAAGGACGCAGGACGCGGCGATCTCAAGTTGTGATCGACATGGGATGGACACAGTCTGGTGCGAACATGGGACGGCCACGCAGGAGCAGAAGAATGCATTGTCTTGCGATGTGATGACATCCCAAGGACGCAGGACGCGGCGATCTCAAGTTGTGATCGACATGGGATGGACACAGTCTGGTGCGAACATGGGACGGCCACGCAGGAGCAGAAGAATGCATTGTCTTGCGATGTGATGACATCCCAAGGACGCAGGACGCGGCGATCTCAAGTTGTGATCGACATGGGATGGACACAGTCTGGTGCGAACATGGGACGGCCACGCAGGAGCAGAAGAATGCATTGTCTTGCGATGTGATGACATCCCAAGGACGCAGGACGCGGCGATCTCAAGTTGTGATCGACATGGGATGGACACAGTCTGGTGCGAACATGGGACGGCCACGCAGGAGCAGAAGAATGCATTGTCTTGCGATGTGATGACATCCCAAGGACGCAGGACGCGGCGATCTCAAGTTGTGATCGACATGGGATGGACACAGTCTGGTGCGAACATGGGACGGCCACGCAGGAGCAGAAGAATGCATTGTCTTGCGATGTGATGACATCCCAAGGACGCAGGACGCGGCGATCTCAAGTTGTGATCGACATGGGATGGACACAGTCTGGTGCGAACATGGGACGGCCACGCAGGAGCAGAAGAATGCATTGTCTTGCGATGTGATGACATCCCAAGGACGCAGGACGCGGCGATCTCAAGTTGTGATCGACATGGGATGGACACAGTCTGGTGCGAACATGGGACGGCCACGCAGGAGCAGAAGAATGCATTGTCTTGCGATGTGATGACATCCCAAGGACGCAGGACGCGGCGATCTCAAGTTGTGATCGACATGGGATGGACACAGTCTGGTGCGAACATGGGACGGCCACGCAGGAGCAGAAGAATGCATTGTCTTGCGATGTGATGACATCCCAAGGACGCAGGACGCGGCGATCTCAAGTTGTGATCGACATGGGATGGACACAGTCTGGTGCGAACATGGGACGGACACGCAGGAGCAGAAGAATGCATTGTCTTGCGATGTGATGACATCCCAAGGACGCAGGACGCGGCGATCTCAAGTTGTGATCGACATGGGATGGACACAGTCTGGTGCGAACATGGGACGGCCACGCAGGAGCAGAAGAATGCATTGTCTTGCGATGTGATGACATCCCAAGGACGCAGGACGCGGCGATCTCAAGTTGTGATCGACATGGGATGGACACAGTCTGGTGCGAACATGGGACGGCCACGCAGGAGCAGAAGAATGCATTGTCTTGCGATGTGATGACATCCCAAGGACGCAGGACGCGGCGATCTCAAGTTGTGATCGACATGGGATGGACACAGTCTGGTGCGAACATGGGACGGCCACGCAGGAGCAGAAGAATGCATTGTCTTGCGATGTGATGATCCCAAGGACGCAGGACGCGGCGATCTCAAGTTGTGATCGACATGGGATGGACACAGTCTGGTGCGAACATGGGACGGCCACGCAGGAGCAGAAGAATGCATTGTCTTGCGATGTGATGACATCCCAAGGACGCAGGACGCGGCGATCTCAAGTTGTGATCGACATGGGATGGACACAGTCTGGTGCGAACATGGGACGGCCACGCAGGAGCAGAAGAATGCATTGTCTTGCGATGTGATGACATCCCAAGGACGCAGGACGCGGCGATCTCAAGTTGTGATCGACATGGGATGGACACAGTCTGGTGCGAACATGGGACGGCCACGCAGGAGCAGAAGAATGCATTGTCTTGCGATGTGATGACATCCCAAGGACGCAGGACGCGGCGATCTCAAGTTGTGATCGACATGGGATGGACACAGTCTGGTGCGAACATGGGACGGCCACGCAGGAGCAGAAGAATGCATTGTCTTGCGATGTGATGACATCCCAAGGACGCAGGACGCGGCGATCTCAAGTTGTGATCGACATGGGATGGACACAGTCTGGTGCGAACATGGGACGGCCACGCAGGAGCAGAAGAATGCATTGTCTTGCGATGTGATGACATCCCAAGGACGCAGGACGCGGCGATCTCAAGTTGTGATCGACATGGGATGGACACAGTCTGGTGCGAACATGGGACGGCCACGCAGGAGCAGAAGAATGCATTGTCTTGCGATGTGATGACATCCCAAGGACGCAGGACGCGGCGATCTCAAGTTGTGATCGACATGGGATGGACACAGTCTGGTGCGAACATGGGACGGACACGCAGGAGCAGAAGAATGCATTGTCTTGCGATGTGATGACATCCCAAGGACGCAGGACGCGGCGATCTCAAGTTGTGATCGACATGGGATGGACACAGTCTGGTGCGAACATGGGACGGCCACGCAGGAGCAGAAGAATGCATTGTCTTGCGATGTGATGACATCCCAAGGACGCAGGACGCGGCGATCTCAAGTTGTGATCGACATGGGATGGACACAGTCTGGTGCGAACATGGGACGGCCACGCAGGAGCAGAAGAATGCATTGTCTTGCGATGTGATGACATCCCAAGGACGCAGGACGCGGCGATCTCAAGTTGTGATCGACATGGGATGGACACAGTCTGGTGCGAACATGGGACGGCCACGCAGGAGCAGAAGAATGCATTGTCTTGCGATGTGATGACATCCCAAGGACGCAGGACGCGGCGATCTCAAGTTGTGATCGACATGGGATGGACACAGTCTGGTGCGAACATGGGACGGACACGCAGGAGCAGAAGAATGCATTGTCTTGCGATGTGATGACATCCCAAGGACGCAGGACGCGGCGATCTCAAGTTGTGATCGACATGGGATGGACACAGTCTGGTGCGAACATGGGACGGCCACGCAGGAGCAGAAGAATGCATTGTCTTGCGATGTGATGACATCCCAAGGACGCAGGACGCGGCGATCTCAAGTTGTGATCGACATGGGATGGACACAGTCTGGTGCGAACATGGGACGGCCACGCAGGAGCAGAAGAATGCATTGTCTTGCGATGTGATGACATCCCAAGGACGCAGCGCGGCGATCTCAAGTTGTGATCGACATGGGATGGACACAGTCTGGTGCGAACATGGGACGGCCACGCAGGAGCAGAAGAATGCATTGTCTTGCGATGTGATGACATCCCAAGGACGCAGGACGCGGCGATCTCAAGTTGTGATCGACATGGGATGGACACAGTCTGGTGCGAACATGGGACGGCCACGCATGAGCAGAAGAATGCATTGTCTTGCGATGTGATGACATCCCAAGGACGCAGGACGCGGCGATCTCAAGTTGTGATCGACATGGGATGGACACAGTCTGGTGCGAACATGGGACGGCCACGCAGGAGCAGAAGAATGCATTGTCTTGCGATGTGATGACATCCCAAGGACGCAGGACGCGGCGATCTCAAGTTGTGATCGACATGGGATGGACACAGTCTGGTGCGAACATGGGACGGCCACGCAGGAGCAGAAGAATGCATTGTCTTGCGATGTGATGACATCCCAAGGACGCAGGACGCGGCGATCTCAAGTTGTGATCGACATGGGATGGACACAGTCTGGTGCGAACATGGGACGGACACGCAGGAGCAGAAGAATGCATTGTCTTGCGATGTGATGACATCCCAAGGACGCAGGACGCGGCGATCTCAAGTTGTGATCGACATGGGATGGACACAGTCTGGTGCGAACATGGGACGGCCACGCAGGAGCAGAAGAATGCATTGTCTTGCGATGTGATGACATCCCAAGGACGCAGGACGCGGCGATCTCAAGTTGTGATCGACATGGGGATGGACACAGTCTGGTGCGAACATGGGACGGCCACGCAGGAGCAGAAGAATGCATTGCCTTGCGATGTGATGACATCCCAAGGACGCAGGACGCGGCGATCTCAAGTTGTGATCGACATGGGGATGGACACAGTCTGGTGCGAACATGGGACGGCCACGCAGGAGCAGAAGAATGCATTGTCTTGCGATGTGATGACATCCCAAGGACGCAGGACGCGGCGATCTCAAGTTGTGATCGACATGGGATGGACACAGTCTGGTGCGAACATGGGACGGACACGCAGGAGCAGAAGAATGCATTGTCTTGCGATGTGATGACATCCCAAGGACGCAGGACGCGGCGATCTCAAGTTGTGATCGACATGGGATGGACACAGTCTGGTGCGAACATGGGACGGACACGCAGGAGCAGAAGAATGCATTGCCTTGCGATGTGATGACATCCCAAGGACGCAGGACGCGGCGATCTCAAGTTGTGATCGACATGGGATGGACACAGTCTGGTGCGAACATGGGACGGCCACGCAGGAGCAGAAGAATGCATTGTCTTGCGATGTGATGACATCCCAAGGACGCAGGACGCGGCGATCTCAAGTTGTGATCGACATGGGTATGGACACAGTCTGGTGCGAACATGGGACGGACACGCAGGAGCAGAAGAATGCATTGTCTTGCGATGTGATGACATCCCAAGGACGCAGGACGCGGCGATCTCAAGTTGTGATCGACATGGGATGGACACAGTCTGGTGCGAACATGGGACGGACACGCAGGAGCAGAAGAATGCATTGTCTTGCGATGTGATGACATCCCAAGGACGCAGGACGCGGCGATCTCAAGTTGTGATCGACATGGGATGGACACAGTCTGGTGCGAACATGGGACGGCCACGCAGGAGCAGAAGAATGCATTGTCTTGCGATGTGATGACATCCCAAGGACGCAGGACGCGGCGATCTCAAGTTGTGATCGACATGGGATGGACACAGTCTGGTGCGAACATGGGACGGCCACGCAGGAGCAGAAGAATGCATTGTCTTGCGATGTGATGACATCCCAAGGACGCAGGACGCGGCGATCTCAAGTTGTGATCGACATGGGATGGACACAGTCTGGTG
This sequence comes from Leuctra nigra, assembly GCA_934045905.1. Taxonomy (NCBI): domain Eukaryota; kingdom Metazoa; phylum Arthropoda; class Insecta; order Plecoptera; family Leuctridae; genus Leuctra; species Leuctra nigra. The sequence goes on along the minus strand of OW203767.1, from coordinate 29,547,656 downwards.
CGAACATGGGACGGCCACGCAGGAGCAGAAGAATGCATTGCCTTGCGATGTGATGACATCCCAAGGACGCAGGACGCGGCGATCTCAAGTTGTGATCGACATGGGATGGACACAGTCTGGTGCGAACATGGGACGGCCACGCAGGAGCAGAAGAATGCATTGTCTTGCGATGTGATGACATCCCAAGGACGCAGGACGCGGCGATCTCAAGTTGTGATCGACATGGGATGGACACAGTCTGGTGCGAACATGGGACGGACACGCAGGAGCAGAAGAATGCATTGTCTTGCGATGTGATGACATCCCAAGGACGCAGGACGCGGCGATCTCAAGTTTGTGATCGACATGGGGATGGACACAGTCTGGTGCGAACATGGGACGGCCACGCAGGAGCAGAAGAATGCATTGTCTTGCGATGTGATGACATCCCAAGGACGCAGGACGCGGCGATCTCAAGTTGTGATCGACATGGGATGGACACAGTCTGGTGCGAACATGGGACGGCCACGCAGGAGCAGAAGAATGCATTGTCTTGCGATGTGATGACATCCCAAGGACGCAGGACGCGGCGATCTCAAGTTGTGATCGACATGGGATGGACACAGTCTGGTGCGAACATGGGACGGCCACGCAGGAGCAGAAGAATGCATTGTCTTGCGATGTGATGACATCCCAAGGACGCAGGACGCGGCGATCTCAAGTTGTGATCGACATGGGATGGACACAGTCTGGTGCGAACATGGGACGGCCACGCAGGAGCAGAAGAATGCATTGTCTTGCGATGTGATGACATCCCAAGGACGCAGGACGCGGCGATCTCAAGTTGTGATCGACATGGGATGGACACAGTCTGGTGCGAACATGGGACGGCCACGCAGGAGCAGAAGAATGCATTGTCTTGCGATGTGATGACATCCCAAGGACGCAGGACGCGGCGATCTCAAGTTGTGATCGACATGGGATGGACACAGTCTGGTGCGAACATGGGACGGCCACGCAGGAGCAGAAGAATGCATTGTCTTGCGATGTGATGACATCCCAAGGACGCAGGACGCGGCGATCTCAAGTTGTGATCGACATGGGATGGACACAGTCTGGTGCGAACATGGGACGGCCACGCATGAGCAGAAGAATGCATTGTCTTGCGATGTGATGACATCCCAAGGACGCAGGACGCGGCGATCTCAAGTTGTGATCGACATGGGATGGACACAGTCTGGTGCGAACATGGGACGGCCACGCATGAGCAGAAGAATGCATTGTCTTGCGATGTGATGACATCCCAAGGACGCAGGACGCGGCGATCTCAAGTTGTGATCGACATGGGATGGACACAGTCTGGTGCGAACATGGGACGGCCACGCAGGAGCAGAAGAATGCATTGTCTTGCGATGTGATGACATCCCAAGGACGCAGGACGCGGCGATCTCAAGTTGTGATCGACATGGGATGGACACAGTCTGGTGCGAACATGGGACGGCCACGCAGGAGCAGAAGAATGCATTGTCTTGCGATGTGATGACATCCCAAGGACGCAGGACGCGGCGATCTCAAGTTGTGATCGACATGGGATGGACACAGTCTGGTGCGAACATGGGACGGCCACGCAGGAGCAGAAGAATGCATTGTCTTGCGATGTGATGACATCCCAAGGACGCAGGACGCGGCGATCTCAAGTTGTGATCGACATGGGATGGACACAGTCTGGTGCGAACATGGGACGGCCACGCAGGAGCAGAAGAATGCATTGTCTTGCGATGTGATGACATCCCAAGGACGCAGGACGCGGCGATCTCAAGTTGTGATCGACATGGGATGGACACAGTCTGGTGCGAACATGGGACGGCCACGCAGGAGCAGAAGAATGCATTGTCTTGCGATGTGATGACATCCCAAGGACGCAGGACGCGGCGATCTCAAGTTGTGATCGACATGGGATGGACACAGTCTGGTGCGAACATGGGACGGCCACGCAGGAGCAGAAGAATGCATTGTCTTGCGATGTGATGACATCCCAAGGACGCAGGACGCGGCGATCTCAAGTTGTGATCGACATGGGATGGACACAGTCTGGTGCGAACATGGGACGGCCACGCAGGAGCAGAAGAATGCATTGTCTTGCGATGTGATGACATCCCAAGGACGCAGGACGCGGCGATCTCAAGTTGTGATCGACATGGGATGGACACAGTCTGGTGCGAACATGGGACGGCCACGCAGGAGCAGAAGAATGCATTGTCTTGCGATGTGATGACATCCCAAGGACGCAGGACGCGGCGATCTCAAGTTGTGATCGACATGGGATGGACACAGTCTGGTGCGAACATGGGACGGCCACGCAGGAGCAGAAGAATGCATTGTCTTGCGATGTGATGACATCCCAAGGACGCAGGACGCGGCGATCTCAAGTTGTGATCGACATGGGATGGACACAGTCTGGTGCGAACATGGGACGGACACGCAGGAGCAGAAGAATGCATTGTCTTGCGATGTGATGACATCCCAAGGACGCAGGACGCGGCGATCTCAAGTTGTGATCGACATGGGATGGACACAGTCTGGTGCGAACATGGGACGGACACGCAGGAGCAGAAGAATGCATTGTCTTGCGATGTGATGACATCCCAAGGACGCAGGACGCGGCGATCTCAAGTTGTGATCGACATGGGATGGACACAGTCTGGTGCGAACATGGGGACGGCCACGCAGGAGCAGAAGAATGCATTGTCTTGCGATGTGATGACATCCCAAGGACGCAGGACGCGGCGATCTCAAGTTGTGATCGACATGGGATGGACACAGTCTGGTGCGAACATGGGACGGCCACGCAGGAGCAGAAGAATGCATTGTCTTGCGATGTGATGACATCCCAAGGACGCAGGACGCGGCGATCTCAAGTTGTGATCGACATGGGATGGACACAGTCTGGTGCGAACATGGGACGGCCACGCAGGAGCAGAAGAATGCATTGTCTTGCGATGTGATGACATCCCAAGGACGCAGGACGCGGCGATCTCAAGTTGTGATCGACATGGGATGGACACAGTCTGGTGCGAACATGGGACGGACACGCAGGAGCAGAAGAATGCATTGTCTTGCGATGTGATGACATCCCAAGGACGCAGGACGCGGCGATCTCAAGTTGTGATCGACATGGGATGGACACAGTCTGGTGCGAACATGGGACGGCCACGCAGGAGCAGAAGAATGCATTGTCTTGCGATGTGATGACATCCCAAGGACGCAGGACGCGGCGATCTCAAGTTGTGATCGACATGGGATGGACACAGTCTGGTGCGAACATGGGACGGCCACGCAGGAGCAGAAGAATGCATTGTCTTGCGATGTGATGACATCCCAAGGACGCAGGACGCGGCGATCTCAAGTTGTGATCGACATGGGATGGACACAGTCTGGTGCGAACATGGGACGGCCACGCAGGAGCAGAAGAATGCATTGTCTTGCGATGTGATGACATCCCAAGGACGCAGGACGCGGCGATCTCAAGTTGTGATCGACATGGGATGGACACAGTCTGGTGCGAACATGGGACGGCCACGCAGGAGCAGAAGAATGCATTGTCTTGCGATGTGATGACATCCCAAGGACGCAGGACGCGGCGATCTCAAGTTGTGATCGACATGGGATGGACACAGTCTGGTGCGAACATGGGACGGCCACGCAGGAGCAGAAGAATGCATTGTCTTGCGATGTGATGACATCCCAAGGACGCAGGACGCGGCGATCTCAAGTTGTGATCGACATGGGATGGACACAGTCTGGTGCGAACATGGGACGGCCACGCAGGAGCAGAAGAATGCATTGTCTTGCGATGTGATGACATCCCAAGGACGCAGGACGCGGCGATCTCAAGTTGTGATCGACATGGGATGGACACAGTCTGGTGCGAACATGGGACGGCCACGCAGGAGCAGAAGAATGCATTGTCTTGCGATGTGATGACATCCCAAGGACGCAGGACGCGGCGATCTCAAGTTGTGATCGACATGGGATGGACACAGTCTGGTGCGAACATGGGACGGCCACGCAGGAGCAGAAGAATGCATTGTCTTGCGATGTGATGACATCCCAAGGACGCAGGACGCGGCGATCTCAAGTTGTGATCGACATGGGATGGACACAGTCTGGTGCGAACATGGGACGGCCACGCAGGAGCAGAAGAATGCATTGTCTTGCGATGTGATGACATCCCAAGGACGCAGGACGCGGCGATCTCAAGTTGTGATCGACATGGGATGGACACAGTCTGGTGCGAACATGGGACGGATATGCCCAGTGTTGGGTAAGTTCCTCAAAAAAAGGAACTAGTTCCAGTTCCAGTTCCTTTGATCAAAAAGGAACTAGTTCCAATTCCTAGTTCCTTTCAAATAAAGGAACTGGAAAGTTACCAGTAAGGAACTAAGTTCCTTTTAAGTTACAATGCCCTCCAAAAACAACCCGGAGTTTTTTTAATTACCCTTCTCTAAATTGAGTGATCAAAGCAATCAAGCAGTATATTTTCAGAAATTAGGTAAATTTAGAAAGACACAAAAAATGGGTCATTATTCGTTATAAATTCTGTTTAAATCATGTCATAAGATACTGTAATTCTATTCGAAAGGAACTTAAAACATAACGTAAAATAAGTTCGTAAGTTCCTTACAAAAGGAACTTTTTAGTTCCTAAGTTCCTTTAAAAATAAAGGAACTAAGTTCCCCTTTAAGTTCCCCAAAAAGGAACTAGTTCCCGGTAACTAGTTCCTAGGAACTAGTTCCTCCCCAACACTGGATATGCCAATATGTTGCAGATAACATGAATGAACCATGTGGAAAGTACCTAATAGAAGTAAATATCTTCAATACGTTATTCAATAAACGTTTTATAAAAATTAAAATATTAAACACGTCACAGCATTGCATATTTTGCCACGCAGGACAAGCTATGTCAACCGGCAACCATATTCCCAAAATTCATGAGACACTACTTCACACAGTCATATGCCACTACTTGATTTGAAACTTATGAGAATTTATGTGCGATTATTTTGCATTTATTCGTGGTTTAGGTATAATCGGTATAATGCTATACCTCATGGAACCCTAAAATTCCCTCTATAGCGGGGCATTCCCAAGCCGTTGAGAACCAATTTTCTAACGATATTAACACATTTTTCGTGCGAATGCAAATTTAAAAATCCAGTATTGAGAGTTTGGCACATTGAAAATGCATTTATAAATCACTTGAAAGTTAAGATCTCTCACATTCTCTAAACGCCACCAGTGAATGCAGCCAATTTGATCCGACAGTTCCGGGTTCGTGCCCAATTGCCGGCGAATCTCGCTTTTATATCGTGATATCCACTATCTAAGTTGATACCTTCGATTTCGTACTCGATTCCTTTCCATACGTCTCCTATCATTGGGAGCGTCCTAAATAACACCTCTCACATGATGCAGTAAATCACTCGCAAAAGTTTTCTCTGCAAAACAGATCAGTGTGTCGAAAAAACTCCGGAGTAAATTACATGTGTTTTGACAGTTTCGGATGCAAAAATCTCTCGCGAGATGAAATATGTCTCGAGCGGTAGCCGACTGCTGCAATTACTGCACGTAAAGATGACTCGAGCAACAATAATCGTAAAGTAAACTTCTGGAACGTGACCGTGGGGTTGGAGCCCCGCTGTTGAGTTCCAGTTTCCCAAGTCTCCAAGCGTCGTAAACTACAGAGTGTTGAGCGGTCACGTACGAGATGCAAAACACTCGGCACAGCCTCCTGGAGTCAGCTCTGACCCCTGCACTCGGCAGTCAAGATGCAGGCGGGAAGAAAATAACAAAATCGCATACAAATAATTAAAATAAAATAACATAACATTTGTAAGAAATCGAAAAATCAAAACAATAAAAGAATATAGAAAAAAATCACAAAATCAATCAAAAGAAATCAGATAAAAAAATACAATATCGAGATATAATAAAAATAAACTGTGTAAAAATAAATAAGAAAAAAACGATAAAAATCAACGATACACTCAAAAAATAAAAAAAAACGAAATGGAAAGTTCGGTGTACTACACTAAAACCACCATCTACCGCCGCCTGTACAAGAGTGGAAATTACTTGGTTAGTTGGCTATCGCTCTCTGCTCCATATAAAAACATGTTTATGATGGGTCAGAGAGAGGCAGAATACATAAACGATCATTTTTCCACGACTGCACCCCATCAGTTGCAGGCGGTGAACATAGCCCGAACATAACCGCAACACCACGTAACTGAGGACGAGTATTACATACTGCCTACAATAAATGGTCTAACGGCATCATGTTCAAAAGAAGTTGCGTCCGCAAGTTGACATTTGCGGATGTCTCAACACCTCAAGATTGGAATCCAGACTCGGCGTCTTGCGTTAATAAGTCTGGGAATTCCTTCGAGTTGACTAATTGCTGATAATAATTACTCAGAAGCCAGGGCTTGTTCTAGGTCATTGGGTTAGCTGTGGATTTAGCCACCGGGTCAAAGGTCAGGAACCCGAAGATGTCGGATATTTGGCGCAAATTCAAGATTTAGTAGGCCTGTTTGTCTGCCCTTCACTTTCGAAATCTGATTTCTAGTTTTAATAAAATCACTTCACTTCTTGAAAAAATAAAGTTGGAGTCCGAAAGTCTTCAAACTTTACAAACTTTACAATTTCTTCGAAAGTAATTTATCTGTCTGTGGCCCATCAAATCAAAATATTTTTCTTTTAAAACTACTAACTCCAAAAGGAAATGAAGCTATAAAGTAACATTTTCTTCTGATCAAGTCAAAGTGTCCGAGTTTGAATCAAACAACCGCCTATACTGATCGTGGATCACTGGGATGTCCAGACCAAGTCGTCACTCTGGACTCCTCCAACCCGTCTCAGCAGCTTATGCACCGTCACTAAATGCATACGGCTTAACTGAAACTTGTAACTACTTATACAACTCTTTGTCTTCATAAGTTTAAAACAATTGTCCGTGACTGACAAGAGTCTCGAAGTGCAGTTGACTGTTCGCTAACACTTGCAGTGTTTGCTTGCTCATGGAACCCATCGTCAGTTAGCCATGGAGAAAAACTACCAGACACAACACAAGCGTGTTGGGGCGAAATGGAAACTATAATGAGCTTATTCGAACAGCAGTGGGCAAACACTTAGTGCGAAAATAACCGACCAATTAAAACATTGAAGACCTTTGTGTAGCTTACAAAATACTATAGCACACCTATTTGAAATGTTCCTTCGAAAACTGATTTCAGTCCAAAAATACAAATTTTCATCGGACAAGAAAATTTAAACGACATTTCAAAATTTCAAAAATCATGTGAGTCCAATCAATATAATATTAATCTATTTTGGTTAGGTAAGGTACACAAAATGATCATAAAAGTTTTAATATCAATAAAAAGAGGTTGACAATTCCTTTAAACGACCTATTTGTAAATCTGGAAAGATCTATAGTATATTTCTTGGGCTTTCTTGGGCTTCCCCGGCTCTCTCATATTTCTTACTTTTGTGAATTTTCCATAATTTAGATCCATTAGGTCGAAAATAAAATCTCACGTTTTTGTTCAAAGTATTAGGTAGTACATTTGCACCGAAGTGTATACACTTAATTTAGTAACGTCCCGAAGTGACAGGACAGGTTTGCGGGACACGATTAAATCTTACAAACTTCTGCATTTCTTCTTCATAAATCCAATCAAGTATTCAGCATTATCTATGGCAGATTTTGCAAGGCCGCGATCTTGCAGTGTCCTAGCCCCAGAAGGGAAGATACAGCTCCGAGTCCCTGCCCTACATGGCAGTCGGTCCCTCAATCACGACATTACCCCATCCTGACGGCAGAACGTGGCGCATAACTGTCGGCGTAGACTCGCGCCAGTCACCTCCATGCCGCGATCTTGCACAGTCCTAGCCCCAGAAGGGAAGATACAGCTCCGAGTCCCTGCCCTACATGGCAGTCGGTCCCTCAATCACGACATTACCCCATCCTGACGGCAGAACGTGGCGCATAACTGTCGGCGTAGACTCGCGCCAGTCACCTCCATGCCGCGATCTTGCACAGTCCTAGCCCCAGAAGGGAAGATACAGCTCCGAGTCTCTGCCCTACATGGCAGTCGGTCCCTCAATCACGACATTACCCCATCCTGACGGCAGAACGTGGCGCATAACTGTCGGCGTAGACTCGCGCCAGTCACCTCCATGCCGCGATCTTGCACAGTCCTAGCCCCAGAAGGGAAGATACAGCTCCGAGTCCCTGCCCTACATGGCAGTCGGTCCCTCAATCACGACATTACCCCATCCTGACGGCAGAACATGGCGCATAACTGTCGGCGTAGACTCGCGCCAGTCACCTCCATGCCGCGATCTTGCACAGTGTCCTAGCCCCAGAAGGGAAGACCCAGAAAAAAACACTCCGTGTAAAAAAGGCAGCCAAGTCTCTTTACTTTAAAAAAATTCAACACCGAAAAGGAGTGATATCAAAAAAGGAGCCAAGTCAATGACATTTCCAAATATTTAATCGTATCTTTGAAATAAAAGTATAAACACCGAGAAATACTTTACAAAAGGACTTGGCGCATCGTTTTTTTAAAGACATCATTCTATCCTAAAAGTGGAAAGAAATTTACAAGTAGGTACATTTTCCTCTTTCTATTAGAGCCAGAATCTATGAATCAAGCTACTTTTAGTAATGACTATTTTATAGTTTTGTCAATGGCGATAGAAGCATGATTTTATGCTGTAATATATAAGTAATATAAGGGTGAAAGAATTACATAACAATTGGAAGTGGTGAGAATGTAGGTTTCTTTGGAAAACTTCCATGGAGTCAGGAGTCAGGATCCTCATCAGTGTGTTGTGTCTAATGTCCGCCCGTCCGATCGGGTAGCTCAGTTGGTAGAGCTCTCGCCCGGCAAGTGAGAGGTCCCAAGTTCGTGCCCCGGTTCGGTCGGATATTTTTCACAACACACATCCCTTCATATCAATTGGAAGTGGGCTCATACATATTCTTGCAGTACTGTTAATATGGCGATATTAGACTGGTATCTTTTCATAATTTGATCTTGACTGAAGGAAATCATGAAACGTTGTCAAATAATTACTAACTAATGGAACACAATTATATATTTTTGAAGTGTCAAGTGTATAAAGTTAAATTTTTTAATAGAAATTCAATATGACTGTCTTCTTTGTGAAATGTATTTTTATAAAATGTGTATTAATAGAAATTGTTACATGATGAGAAGGTATAACGCATGAGACTTAATTATATTCACCACGAAACAATATTACGAAGATTACTATTGTGTATATTTATAGAAAGCATAGACAACAAGTTTCATAGCGTATATATTCATATAGAAAATATTTTACAGAAGGTATGTATAATATGTACCTAATTGAAAGATGTTTCCCTATTATTCTAAACATTCAAAATGACGGTTGTATATAAATGGCACATGCTTATGAATAGAAAAATGTCTTTAAAAAAACGATGCGCCAAGTCCTTTTGTAAAGTATTTCTCGGTGTTTATACTTTTATTTCAAAGATACGATTAAATATTTGGAAATGTTATTGACTTGGCTCCTTTTTTGATATCACTCCTTTTCGGTGTTGAATTTTTTTAAAGTAAAGAGACTTGGCTGCCTTTTTTACACGGAGTGTTTTTTTCTGGGATATCACTTCTTTTGTTAGTTTATTCATACAGCTTGTAGCACAGCTTGTGTCCGTGCAAGAACTTATTTCTTTAAAAAAATACGCCTATGCCGATTTGGATACTTAGAAAAGTTGCGTTTGGTATATAAGATTAAAATAATTATCCAAGAAGAATAGCTTTAAGTTTCGTTACAATCGGTCCAGCCGTTTTCGATATATGACGTCACTTCCGGTTTTAGCAATGGCGGCCGAAAATAATGTCGTCTTGAATTCATAATTATTACTCCTACACATTTCCAAAATTTGGTTGCAATCGGTACAGCCGTTTTTGATATATGACGTCACTTCCGGTTTTAACAATGGCGGCCGAAAATAATGTCGTCTTGAATTCATAATTATTAGTACAACACATTTCCAAAATTTGGTTGCAATCGGTACAGCCATTTTCGATATATGACGTCACTTCCGGTTTTAACAATGGCGGCCGAAAATAATGTCGTCTTGAATTCATAATTATTAGTACAACACATTTCCAAAATTTGATTGCAATCGGTACAGCCATTTTCGATATTTGACGTCACTTCCGGTTTTAACAATGGCGGCCGAAAATAATGTCGTCTTGAATTCATAATTATTATTCCAACACATTTCCAAACTTAGGTTGCAATCGGTACAACCGTTTACGATATATGACGTCACTTCCGGTTTTAAAAATGGCCGCCGAGAACACTGCAACCTTGAATTTATAATTATTTACAAAGTACGTTTACTTATATCTATTTTAAAGTATAAAGTGGTGAATTTAGCGTCATTTAGCATATTTATGACGTCATTTCCGGTATAGGTCATAAAATGTGTGACGTCATTTCCGGTTTCGATATTTGAATCATCAAATATTACTGATTACATAAAGTTGACCGTCTAAATCGTTTAGCGCTGGTTTTGTTCTAATCTGTTTAGCCGTTTTTGAGACATGATGTCACTTCCGGTTTCAAAATGGCGGCTTCCGGTTGGTTTTATAACAAGTCAAATGAAATATCAAAAGTACAAACGTTACATAAATATCAAGACAATCGGATCAACAGTTGTTGCTGAAATGCAAATCGATGTATATTAAATTTCATGACGTCATTTCCGGTTTATTTAAAATAATGTTCAGTCTTTTGATATTGATAATCCATATAGATGACCGTCTGAAACGATTGGCGCAAATTTCGTTCCGATCGGTCCAACCGTTGACGAGATATGACGTCACTTCCGGTTTCAAAATGGCGGCACAAAAAATTCATGGGGACAAGGTTAAATCAGACGCCAAAAGTGCACACGTGGTAAAAATGTGAGATCAATCGGTTCAGCCGCTTAGTCAGGGAACAGAATCTGAAAAGACGTCTCCTTCTCATGAGTACAAGTAAATCGTGTTAAAAGCAAACTGAATAGTGATTCCCACTAACTCGACCCCGCTGAATCCAAAAAGTGACGTTGGCAATTCGAAATCCGACTCCTTCTACCCTTAAACTTAAAAAACCCTGTTCTAGGGGTTTAAAGCTAAAAACCGTACCAAATTTGTCAAAACTTACGATAAAATTACGAAAAAAAACTCATGTCAAGTTTAAATACTGATTAATAAAATGGCATCTTCAAAATTTTGATAATGACCCTTCAAACTTGCTGATTGGGCCCATTATCTCAAAAAACGCACTTGCTAATTTTTCACAAAAAAATATAACTTGTCGGTGCTGCTTAACTAAGAAAGTCATAAAGCTCATACTTTACAAAAAACTGCCCAATACAATAAGGAAGATAATGCAGTTTACCGCATTTCGGTAGATTGCCGGGTTACTTAAATATAGTCATTTGAATAAGGCAACTCCACGGGCCCGCTGCATCGCCCTAGCGTCCCACAGCTTGGCCCAACGGTATTGCGGTGGAGGGGGGATCATGTGACGGGGAACAGTCAATGCGTGCTAGGTATTTATAGCGCGAAACTGTGTGTTCACCATGCAGCTATTCAAAACTAATTATTCACTGTGAAATTGTCAATTTTAATGTACACTATGTCAGTTAGCAGAGGTTTGTTGTCATTCTGTAGGTGTGGGAGATTTAATCCTTCCTTTTGGCAAGTTATCAATCAATTGATCACATATAGATTAATCAATATACCAAGATAAAGTAATAAAACGAAGAAGTTAATGTACCGGGAATGTATATGATAAAAAGTAAAAACCCTACTCTGGACGACGCATCACTTTGTAGAAACACAAATTAAAATAATGCCTCCGCACTTTTCACTATAATGTAGAAGTGGCCACGGCTCAAGGTTTGTCGTGTTTTGCCCCAATTAATTCATTGAATAGATAGACCACATTATAGTCCAGAGTCTAAAGGGTTTGACTCCCCACTAATTGCAACATCAGAGTATTTTGATATCGTTGGATTCAGAAAAAATTACTTTATAACATACCATAAGTCTACCAAAATTAAAATAAGGTATCATTAATTTACTCGAATATGGTATCGAACGAAAATTCTTTTCAAGTAGAGTTCAGAAAAAAATATTACAAAATTCAAAATTTTTACCAAGGTCAAATATGCTCTAAAGTACCCAGAATGGCCTCTATAGAGGCACGCGACTTAAAATGGCTGCCGTAGTCGCATCCGAAGAGCTACAGACTTGCTTTTTGTGTCATTTTAGCAATCAACAATCATACAATCTTCTGTAACATGTCAAAAGTCTACAAAATTCCAAATAGTGCTAATGATAATAATTTGTGAATTAGTGAATAAGAAATTAAACAAAATTATATAGTGCAGTTGCAAAGCAATTGAACTGTGGATTTTTAGATTAAATGTTCAGTACTTGCAAATATCTCAATTGTTATCTTCTGAACATTTTTGGAAGAGGAGACATTTGATTCGAACTTGCATTTTCAAGATGGCGGCCAAAGATCAATGCGGCCGCTGCAATTACAATATATCAGCTCCCGTTGATACGATTTTAATTATATTTCTTTTATAAAGAAGCTGAATAATGTCTTCATCTTTTTTGTAATAAGTAATATTATTATATCTCGAACAGTTAAAAAGTTTTATTTAAAATTACTGATAATTTGACTTTTGGATTTTCGTTTTAAACTGTTTAAGCCTATGTATATTGTTGTGTGTATGTCCACGGAAAACATTTTTCAAATAAAATAATCTGAAAATGTCATTAGCTGTCCTGTGATATATAAATGATGGGTTTTAAAGTCAACGGGAGATGAGAAAATAGGTTTTTAATATTCAGAAATCTGAATACTGGAATTTTGCTATCTCAATGATTAAGGTTTATGTTCTAAACCCATTTTCTCAGCTCCTATTGACTTTATACCCCACAAATTATACATCATATGAAAGCTAATAATATGTCCAGAGTATAATAATTAAAAATGTTTCGCGTGGACATACACACAACAATGTAAATAGGCTTATAACCATATTGAACGAAAACCCAAAAGTCAAATTAGGTATCAGTAATTTTTAATGTTACTTTTAAACTGTTCGAGATATGATATTAATACTTATTACAAAAAAGATGAAGACATTATTCAGCTTCAATTTCAAAGAAAATAAATTAAAATCGGATGAACGGGAGCTGAGATATTGAAACTGCAGTGCCGCATTGATCATTGGCCGCCATCTTGAAAATGCAGGATCGAATCAAATGTCTCCTCATCCAAAAATGTTCAGGAGGGTACAATTGAGATATTTGAAAGAACTAAACATTTAATCTTAAAATCCATAGTTTAATTGCTTTGCTACTGCACTATATAATTTTGTTTAATTTTCTAATTTACTAATTAACAAATGATTATCATTAGCACTATTTTGATTTTAGTATACTTTTGATATGTTACAGAAAATTGTATTCTTAATCGAATGACACCAAAAGCATGTCTGTAGCTCTTCGGATGCGACTACGGCAGCCATTTTAAGTCGCGTGCCTCTATAGAGGCCATTCTGGGTACTTTAGAGCATATTTGACCTTGGTAAAAATTTTGAATTTTTTAATATTTTTTTCTGAACTCTACTTGAAAAGAGCTTTCATTCGATACCATATTCGATGTATTTACATTACACTGTAAATTAATAATCGCATTCAATTGTTTTTCACTAATTGACCAATCAGAGGAAGCCATCTTATTTTAATTTTGGTAGACTTTTGGTATGTTATACAGTTATTTTTTCTGAATCCAATGATATAAAATACTCTAATGTTGCAATTAGTGGGGGGTCAAACCCTTTAGACTCTAGACTAAAAGGTGGCCCACTCGATCCCGCGTGAGGCGAGATGAGCTGGATGCAATCTGAGGTCAATGCATTTGAACATTTCTGTAGACCAAACTATTCAACATTTTGTAATACGGTTGATTTCGTTACGGCAGTCAGGATGTTGGGTATGTTATTAACAATTGTCAAGTGTTTAACTCTTATACTTTTTTTAGAATTACGTGATATGTTTTCCAATTTGGCTAAATTTTATTGAAGTCAATTGTTCAAATATTATTTAGTACATTAATTGTTTACATTTTGCCCATACATGCAGCGACAAATATGTTCATTACATGTTCAGCTATATTACGGTTTTTTAACATTTGTTTTATCTCGTCTAGTTACGAAAATAGGGCTGATTTTATGATTAAGGGTAGTTCACCCCGTTTTTGTTGAATTTAAGGGTGAAGGAGTCAAATGACAGGATGCCAACGTTTTTTTTCGAATTCAGCGCATCAAAATACATAAGAATATCGACGTTGGCAACTTTTAACAGACCTGCCCGCAAAGTTGTCATTTTTTTAATTCTGTTCCCTGACTAGCTTAGGCTGTGGCCTGTTTACCGGATTTGAGCTCCAGCCTACTACTACTAAGATTATTATTATGAAAACCGCCCTAAAACACAGTTTTCACGGCCCTCTAGCGCGCAAAGGGCGTAACCTATTGTTCCCAAATTTAGTATATGTTGTAGGGTGGGCCATAGCTCGAAATTAAGATATTTCGCAACAATGTGAGATTTCTCAATTTTAAGATCCAGTAGGCCGAAAATGCCACTTTGATGCTTACAGTAAAAGTGGGTTTGCTCCAGCCTTTATATGAGAGTGTGCGCGCGCCGTACGACTTGGCTGGCGTGGAGCGACCGCTCCACTAGATACAGCTCCGAGTCCCTGCCCTACATGGCAGTCGGTCCCTCAATCACGACATTACCCCATCCTGACGGCAGAACGTGGCGCATAACTGTCGGCGTAGACTCGCGCCAGTCACCTCCATGCCGCGATCTTGCACAGTCCTAGCCCCAGAAGGGAAGATACAGCTCCGAGTCCCTGCCCTACATGGCAGTCGGTCCCTCAATCACGACATTACCCCATCCTGACGGCAGAACGTGGCGCATAACTGTCGGCGTAGACTCGCGCCATGTCACCTCCATGCCGCGATCTTGCACAGTCCTAGCCCCAGAAGGGAAGATACAGCTCCGAGTCCCTGCCCTACATGGCAGTCGGTCCCTCAATCACGACATTACCCCATCCTGACGGCAGAACGTGGCGCATAACTGTCGGCGTAGACTCGCGCCAGTCACCTCCATGCCGCGATCTTGCACAGTCCTAGCCCCAGAAGGGAAGATACAGCTCCGAGTCCCTGCCCTACATGGCAGTCGGTCCCTCAATCACGACATTACCCCATCCTGACGGCAGAACGTGGCGCATAAAGCCGCGTTTACAACAAAATTAACGTTCTAAAATTAACGTTGCAAAATTAACGCAATTTCATCTCGTTCACAACCACTTTCGAAACGTAACTAATTGAGCGAGCGAAGCGAGCGTCTCCATTTGGCTCTTTTGGCACGGACCTCTGTTTTTTTTTTGTTTTTTTTTTTTTTTCTGTTACTGACGATATACAGGTCAGAGTTTTTCTTCGATCGAGCTGAAATTTTGCACACATGTACGTAACATTTCTGATTGTTGCAGACCCTAATTTTTTTGAAATCCATTGATTGGTTCAAATTTTAAAAAAAATAACTTTCGATTGGTTGTTTTGATCAAATTGAAATTTTGACAAGTCATTACCCCCAACATTGTACCCAATCAAACAAAGTTTCAGCCAAATCCTCCCATTGGTTAAAATTTAAAACCATCTTTCCTGTGTTTTTAGAAATTTAAACTATAACCGATTGAACGATCAACTTATAACTTCGCATGATGGTTGGGTCCAACATTATCTGCATTTTTGACAATTTTCATACTAATCTGTGTTTAAATCCAAACGTTATTGACATTTTACGGACTATTAGCGTGTTGGCTGTCAAATTCACGGCGACTTCGACTCTTCAGTTCAAGGCAAGGTAGTTAGAGCAGAAACTTTCAAACGCAAATGAAACTGATAATGACCGTTCAACAGTCGATCTGATATTGTGTAGACACACTTATATCATATGAGTGGTCTCAGGTATATTTTTTGAAGGAGATCCTGTGATTTTTGAAAATTAACACGGAACAGTTCAATCATAAAGGTTCAATTGATCAACTTAAAGCTTTGCATGGTTATTTGGACCAATATTTTAGGAATGTTTTGAGATTTCTATACAAATCTGTGGCGAAATTTTAGAATTATTGGCTTTTAATGACATTTTCGATAGACAGAATTTCGGTTCGAGGTGTTGCGCGTATCCGTGCTCGCTCATCAACGCGTTACTCAGATTCATTGGTTAAAATTTAAATAAATATCTCCTGATAGGCTGAAAAATGAAAACGGTCTTCGATAATTCTGATCAAACTCATATTTTGCATGATCATTAAGACCAATATTGTCTCTTATTTTACAAAATTTCATCCCAATCAGTTAAGAACGTATGAAGTTATTTACATTTTTAATATCTGTCAGTAATGAAGTATCCAAATGAATGTTTTCCAGTGCCAATTGAAAATTGATTCTGATTTGCTTTATGAACCAGGTGCTTAGATGCTATTTTAAAGTTTCGATGAAAAGCATACACTTTTAAGTTGATATCATAATCAATTCCATATGGATGTATATGTTTTCTGTGCGTTGTGTACGCATTTCCGGTTCGAGAATTTGCACGTACCCGTGCTCGCTCATCAACGCGTTACACTGAGCGTTTTCCTAGTCGTAAAGTAAGGTTATGTTGTTGAGAGCGCGATCGGATTTAACATAACATTATAATATCACAACCTCCTCACACACATCTGATAACCTACAACTTGTCTTTGTACACTAATATACACTTTTCTTACAAAATACTCTCGAAACTGAGTCTCTGTAATTAATTTGGAGTCATTCATTACGAAATAGTAAATGCATCACACTGAAAACAAGATGGCGCCGCCAGCTGGAGTCGAGGTGGAGATGAAGTGAGAGGGTGACTGTGTGCATGCGCCACTTAACGTTCGACTTGAAAGTAGGAAGTAGGTCTACTTTGAGGTGAAATTGGCGTACGTTAATTTACCAAATTTCGTTGTGAACGAATCCATAAGTTTACATGGGCTTGAAAATTGAAATTGCGTTAATTTTCTTAATTTTCGAACGTTAATTTTGTTGTAAACGCGGCTTAACTGTCGGCGTAGACTCGCGCCAGTCACCTCCATGCCGCGATCTTGCACAGTCCTAGCCCCAGAAGGGAAGATACAGCTCCGAGTCCCTGCCCTACATGGCAGTCGGTCCCTCAATCACGACATTACCCCATCCTGACGGCAGAACGTGGCGCATAACTGTCGGCGTAGACTCGCGCCATGTCACCTCGCCGCCGCGATTATGCTAATCTAGATCGCAGGGCCACACCCGAAACACCGCGGACCTGCTGGTTGACCCACGCAGCGGCCCACACGGTCGGCCAGGTGGACACAAGCTAGCGAACATTCGGACATGAGGTGCGACAATATTACAACTATAGGGACATTTCACTGTCTTTGGGGGTCCATCTTTAGGGTGGTTGCATGCATTTGGTTGCTTTAGGTAACATATTGCTATTTGTTATTTGCTGAGAGACGGGCATATTTTAGCTGAGAAATGGCTGTAATAGAAACTAATAGCAAATAAAATGAGGAAATAATATCGAGAAAGATAAGATAATGATAGACCGAAAACATCTGTCTCCAAGTTGAATTTGGTCAGCTGCCCCAGCATATGCAGGTAGGTAATCTATATTTATAGATTAAAAACTTATGATTTCAGAAAACAAGGAACAAGAATTGCACACTGATGGCTATAAGAAGGATGAACGAATACGAATTCTAATACCTTATATACAAATTTGTCGCAATTTTAGTAACCCTATATTTTAATTTTAAATTGTAATCAGGTTGGTGCGCCATTTTGCCATAGAAGTTAGAATGCTTGACAAAAATAAATAAATTCACGTTATTTTGAAATATCCTACTTATATTTTAATGCGTATAATGCAAATTGAGAATTACAAGCAACAGGTATCCAACAAAGTGAGCATGTAGCCTTGGCTGCGTGAGGCTACCGCTCCTCTTGACATTTGCCAGTCTAAACGGTTCTCAAAGGTGAAAGAAAAGCCAACACGTTTATTTTACAGCCATTGTTTATCGAACGTGTCCTGATTTGTAAAAACATTTATAATTGACTCGTATTATCTAGTGGAGCGGTCGCTCCACCCAGCCAAGTCGTACCGTACACTCACACGCACTCAACATACCGTAAATGCCTTATAACTGAGGAGCAGACCAACCACTTTTACTGTAAGCAACAACATGGCATTTTCGGCCTACTGGATCATAAAATTGGAAAATCTCACATTGTTGTGAAATATCTTAATTTCGAGCTATGGCCCACCCCACTCCATATACTAAATTTGGGAACAATAGGTTATGCCATTTGCGTGCTAGAGGGCCGTGAAAACAGTGAAATTACACCCCTTTTAAAACCTATCTGATGATGATATCAGGAAACAACGCTATCACCGCCACGGCCTAAACGGCTTAGCCGATCGATCTGAAATTTTTACCACATGTGCACTTTTGGCGTCTGAGGTGCCTTTTTATAAATCAAACCGGTAGTCGCCATTTTGAAACCGGAAGTGACGTCATATCTCAAAAACGGCTAAACCGATCGGAACGAAATTTGCGCCAATCGATTCAGACGGTCCTCTTTATGAAATAACAATAGTTAAATTTAAGTTTTCTAATTACTGAAACCGGAAATGACGTCATAGTTTAGATTCACTTCCCTTTATATAAAAACCAACTATATATTCAGAAGGCTTATAATGAAATATTAGTATTTATATACATATTAATACCTACAATGTGTAAGAGCTTTCAGCCGCCATTTTGAAAACCGGAAGTGATGCCATATCTCGAAAACGGCTGGACCTATTGGAACGATGCTTTCGCAATTCTTCATGGCATATCACTTTGTGTTTAAATTTAGCTCCAAACAATATTTTTTTAGTAACTAATTCGGAAATGGCGTATTTTTTTAAAGGAATTAGCCATTGTTGCCCTAATAAGTTTTACAAGTTTTGTAAATAAACTAAAAAAATAAGTGATATCCCCATAAAAAACACTCCGTGTAAAAATACAGCCAAGTCTCTTCAACTAAAAAAAAAAAATTATGAAATCTAAAAATTCTGCACTGAAACGTAGTGATATCAAAAAATGAGCCAAGTCAAAACTTTATTTGAAAATTAAAAAATACTTGGCGCATCGTTTTTTTAGGGCATTGTAGGTATAGGTACTATAAGTATATGTATTTATATCTAGCCTATACTTCTAAGCTATTTATATACACGATGCGCCAAGTATTTTTTAATTTTCAAATAAAGTTTTGACTTGGCTTATTTTTTGATATCACTACGTTTCAGTGCAGAATTTTTAGATTTCATAATTTTTTTTTTTAGTTGAAGAGACTTGGCTGTTTTTTTACACGGAGTGTTTTTTATGGGGATTTACTTGTACTCGGACGAAGGACAATAATGGCGCGATTCAAAGTCAATTTGCACGGCTCTGGTTTCTTCATTACATGCAGATGTGAATTGAAACATCGGAGTAAAATGTACTCGCACTCGCATGTTATTACACCCGAGTGAATGCAAATCAGTGTAGTAAGAGTTCTTGCACGCGGTGAATGCGAGGCAGTGTAATGACGGTACTTGAGAGCTTCAAAATGTACAAGATGCAGTAGTATACTTGAAGGATTCAGTTTATATTTCCCATCTAAACTCTTTTTATTATGCACTCTGGCATTGACCAGTGTTTTCGCGCCGATAAGTGCTCTGTTCAAAAGAGAGGCCACAAGGCGTAGGTAGTGTAAAAGATAAGAGTGCAGGTATCAAATATTTATGTTGTTAATTAAATACATATTAGGTACACTCGGCCAAACAAAACTTGAACGTTGACCAAATTTGAATGACTGCTCATAACCAATCAAAGCTTGTTATTATCATTGAAATAAGAGGTCACCTACTAGAGTGAGACAATGAGATCGCTTAGTCTGACTTCTGATGGTGCGATCTTACATTTATCAGCCTATCAGATTTATTGAACGTTCAAGTTTTGTTTGGCCAAGTGTACATGACGGTTCTAATTTTGCATGATTCGATTCCAATTTTGTATTTTTATGTATTTTCTACTATACACAAAGAATGCTTGTTCTCTTGTAAAAACTGAATAAAAAAAGATTTATATTATGTTGATACCAAGGATAGGTGTAAGAACGTGAGATTAAAAACTATGTCAAATAAGCTCCCAATTTTGATTGAACTTGAATTACGGAATTCGTTAAAAACGAAGGCACTGATTGAGTTTGATTTGGTTTGATCACATTTTGGACTTCTCATTTTCGGACTCATTAACACATAATGAAACAGTCAGTTGATGACCCTTGTATTCTGCTGAGTGAGATACGATGTGATTGAAACCTCCAACTGACGAGGATCTGGCTTGATGGCCGACACAATTAGTGGCTGTGCGTGGGTGACACAAGCGATCTGCCCAGCCACAGAACCTCGACCCTCGGGCGAGGATTCCTTGCGAAATCAGCCATTTCCATACATTAACAGGAGGAAAACTCTGCTCTCGTTATAGAAGTTCGATCGCGTGGACGTCATTGAAGCTAGAAGCAGTTTGAAACATTTCAAACCGAGAGTATTTCCTAAATATGAGACTATGACATCTGTAGTCTCTTTTCTTTATTTATGACAATTGTTAAAGATGGCCAGCTGTGAATGTAAAAAATAGTGGTTCATTTTACGCTTTGGCGGCAAAAATCCAGCACAAACGTAGCACCAATTACAGCAATTCTAACTACATTTTTAATTTTTAATTTATGGGTTAACTTCTCGCCAATATCTTCATGATTTTTTTTTAAATCTTGCAAAATTCTTGCCAAGATCGTACTGATTCTGTCAAGATCGTAATCAAGAACTTACCGAGATTTTTCAGATTTGTTCCCGCTTCTTTCACTGTTATGAAACGAAAACTGACTTTTATTGGTTTCGGACCAATTTGTCCCCCCCCCCCCCCTCATCACAAAAAGAAATGGCTGCAAAAACGAAAATGTTCCCATAACAATGAAGCAAAAATGTATAGCACAAATTATTACAATAATAAATTAAATTGTCAAATTTGGTTATTTCAACTACCTACTGTCTTGATGGCTTGAACAATAGAAAGATTACAAACAATTAGCCGCAAGTATTGAAGCCCAAGGACACTTTGAACATTACACCCAATCAGCTACTGCAATTGTTCTATTCACTTCAACTCTCTGAACCGCTCACGTAGGTTGCTGCAACGAGTGACTCCTGCCTCCGCCGAGACTCGACCCAGGATCTTGAGCAACAGCTCAGCGACGGTTACTCGATAAGTCATTGATTATCCACCGGGTAATTGATCGCTGATCACATGGAGTTAGCAGGCATAATTGCTCGGGGATTACATTGCTCGAGGTTGATGCTGAAGAAAACTCAGGATAATAGACGAGTGCGTGCGAGATGGGATAAAAGTGCAGGTGACTCTTTTTAAACGAACGTTGAAAGAAAATAATTGAAATCGGAGGATTTTTATTAGCAACTTACTAGTTCGTCGAATAAGAAATTAATCAAACTGGTTCCGAAACATAATAGTTATTTAGTTCTACTGGCGTAAAGTCGATGTTGCAGCCCCGCAGTTGCGGGGGTCCCGAAAATTTGCATCGAATGAATTTACCAAAAGAAAAAAATTTCGATAGCAGATAGCAATAAAAAAAGTGGTAATTTTAAAGAATAAAGAAGATAAAATCTACCAAAATTTGTGTTTAAATCGAGTTAAATGCAATTTCTATTGAGATATTCAAAAAAACCTAGTGTTGTTGAGGGGCCCTCACTACCTATTTACTACAAAAAGTTACAGCATGAACTAGATTTTATTGAAAATGTGTCATAAAGTATTTCAAAATAAACACAAACAGATGCATATATTTTTAAAGTTTTTACGGTATAGGAAATTGAAAAGTAGGGGGCCTAAAATGTATCCGGCGGGGGGGGGGGGGGGGGGGGGCTCAAATGACGCCTATGTTTTGTTCACCGCTATATTTTGGATCTCATGTCCAAATCAAAGTACCATAAATTATCAGATAGTTTCAGTGATTCAAGTTCTGAAAAACCATATAATTTCATACGCCATCCACAAAGTCCCCACGAAGAATGCGGAGAGCTAATTGGACATTCGGTTTATGCATTTCGTTCTCCTTGACTAAAAATAGAAAATACGTATTGTTCCACACACCGAATTGGCGCATTCGGCTCCAGGACCGGTTATTTTACTCCCCAAAAACTTTTACACACCGTACGTACTTTCACCATATTTAGATCTCTACCTTCAAACAATCCTGTTTGAAAATAAGACAACAAAAAACAAGACAAAAAGTGTGAGATTTGTGTAAATTTGACATTGGCCCCGAGTGCCGCTGAGCGTGCAACATGGGAATTGGCCGTTTGGCCCACCCTCACGCCTTCATGACGGGAAGGACTGAGAGCAATGATTACGTGTGCATTAGCTCGGAGGCTGTTGCTAAAGAGGAGCGTGCAACATGGGAATTGTGTTTGGCGTTGTGTTTGGCCCACCCTCACGCCTGCATGACGGGAAGGACTGAGAGCAATGATTACGTGTGCATTAGCTCGGAGGCTGTTGCTAAAGAGGAGCGTGCAACATGGGAATTGTGTTTGGCCCACCCTCTCTCGCCTGCATGACGGGAAGGACTGAGAGCAATGATTACGTGTGCATTAGCTCGGAGGCTGTTGCTAAAGAGGAGCGTGCAACATGGGAATTGTGTTTGGCGTTGTGTTTGGCCCACCCTCACGCCTTCATGACGGGAAGGACTGAGAGCAATGATTACGTGTGCATTAGCTCGGAGGCTGTTGCTAAAGAGGAGCGTGCAACATGGGAATTGTGTTTGGCGTTGTGTTTGGCCCACCCTCTCTCGCCTGCATGACGGGAAGGACTGAGAGCAATGATTACGTGTGCATTAGCTCGGAGGCTGTTGCTAAAGAGGAGCGTGCAACATGGGAATTGGCCGTTTGGCGTTGTGTTTGGCCCACCCTCACGCCTGCATGACGGGAAGGACTGAGAGCAATGATTACGTGTGCATTAGCTCGGAGGCTGTTGCTAAAGAGGAGCGTGCAACATGGGAATTGTGTTTGGCGTTGTGTTTGGCCCACCCTCACGCCTTCATGACGGGAAGGACTGAGAGCAATGATTACGTGTGCATTAGCTCGGAGGCTGTTGCTAAAGAGGAGCGTGCAACATGGGAATTGGCCGTTTGGCGTTGTGTTTGGCCCACCCTCTCGCCTGCATGACGGGAAGGACTGAGAGCAATGATTACGTGTGCATTAGCTCGGAGGCTGTTGCTAAAGAGGAGCGTGCAACATGGGAATTGTGTTTGGCCCACCCTCACGCCTGCATGACGGGAAGGACTGAGAGCAATGATTACGTGTGCATTAGCTCGGAGGCTGTTGCTAAAGAGGAGCGTGCAACATGGGAATTGGCCGTTTGGCCCACCCTCACGCCTTCATGACGGGAAGGACTGAGAGCAATGATTACGTGTGCATTAGCTCGGAGGCTGTTGCTAAAGAGGAGCGTGCAACATGGGAATTGGCCGTTTGGCGTTGTGTTTGGCCCACCCTCACGCCTGCATGACGGGAAGGACTGAGAGCAATGATTACGTGTGCATTAGCTCGGAGGCTGTTGCTAAAGAGGAGCGTGCAACATGGGAATTGTGTTTGGCGTTGTGTTTGGCCCACCCTCACGCCTTCATGACGGGAAGGACTGAGAGCAATGATTACGTGTGCATTAGCTCGGAGGCTGTTGCTAAAGAGGAGCGTGCAACATGGGAATTGGCCGTTTGGCGTTGTGTTTGGCCCACCCTCTCGCCTGCATGACGGGAAGGACTGAGAGCAATGATTACGTGTGCATTAGCTCGGAGGCTGTTGCTAAAGAGGAGCGTGCAACATGGGAATTGGCCGTTTGGCCCACCCTCACGCCTGCATGACGGGAAGGACTGAGAGCAATGATTACGTGTGCATTAGCTCGGAGGCTGTTGCTAAAGAGGAGCGTGCAACATGGGAATTGTGTTTGGCGTTGTGTTTGGCCCACCCTCACGCCTTCATGACGGGAAGGACTGAGAGCTATGATTACGTGTGCATTAGCTCGGAGGCTGTTGCTAAAGAGGAGCGTGCAACATGGGAATTGTGTTTGGCGTTGTGTTTGGCCCACCCTCACGCCTTCATGACGGGAAGGACTGAGAGCAATGATTACGTGTGCATTAGCTCGGAGGCTGTTGCTAAAGAGGAGCGTGCAACATGGGAATTGGCCGTTTGGCCCACCCTCACGCCTGCATGACGGGAAGGACTGAGAGCAATGATTACGTGTGCATTAGCTCGGAGGCTGTTGCTAAAGAGGAGCGTGCAACATGGGAATTGTGTTTGGCGTTGTGTTTGGCCCACCCTCACGCCTTCATGACGGGAAGGACTGAGAGCAATGATTACGTGTGCATTAGCTCGGAGGCTGTTGCTAAAGAGGAGCGTGCAACATGGGAATTGTGTTTGGCGTTGTGTTTGGCCCACCCTCTCTCGCCTGCATGACGGGAAGGACTGAGAGCAATGATTACGTGTGCATTAGCTCGGAGGCTGTTGCTAAAGAGGAGCGTGCAACATGGGAATTGTGTTTGGCGTTGTGTTTGGCCCACCCTCTCGCCTGCATGACGGGAAGGACTGAGAGCAATGATTACGTGTGCATTAGCTCGGAGGCTGTTGCTAAAGAGGAGCGTGCAACATGGGAATTGTGTTTGGCCCACCCTCTCTCGCCTGCATGACGGGAAGGACTGAGAGCAATGATTACGTGTGCATTAGCTCGGAGGCTGTTGCTAAAGAGGAGCGTGCAACATGGGAATTGTGTTTGGCGTTGTGTTTGGCCCACCCTCTCTCGCCTGCATGACGGGAAGGACTGAGAGCAATGATTACGTGTGCATTAGCTCGGAGGCTGTTGCTAAAGAGGAGCGTGCAACATGGGAATTGTGTTTGGCGTTGTGTTTGGCCCACCCTCTCGCCTGCATGACGGGAAGGACTGAGAGCAATGATTACGTGTGCATTAGCTCGGAGGCTGTTGCTAAAGAGGAGCGTGCAACATGGGAATTGTGTTTGGCGTTGTGTTTGGCCCACCCTCACGCCTTCATGACGGGAAGGACTGAGAGCAATGATTACGTGTGCATTAGCTCGGAGGCTGTTGCTAAAGAGGAGCGTGCAACATGGGAATTGTGTTTGGCGTTGTGTTTGGCCCACCCTCACGCCTTCATGACGGGAAGGACTGAGAGCAATGATTACGTGTGCATTAGCTCGGAGGCTGTTGCTAAAGAGGAGCGTGCAACATGGGAATTGGCCGTTTGGCCCACCCTCACGCCTGCATGACGGGAAGGACTGAGAGCAATGATTACGTGTGCATTAGCTCGGAGGCTGTTGCTAAAGAGGAGCGTGCAACATGGGAATTGTGTTTGGCGTTGTGTTTGGCCCACCCTCTCTCGCCTGCATGACGGGAAGGACTGAGAGCAATGATTACGTGTGCATTAGCTCGGAGGCTGTTGCTAAAGAGGAGCGTGCAACATGGGAATTGTGTTTGGCGTTGTGTTTGGCCCACCCTCACGCCTGCATGACGGGAAGGACTGAGAGCAATGATTACGTGTGCATTAGCTCGGAGGCTGTTGCTAAAGAGGAGCGTGCAACATGGGAATTGTGTTTGGCGTTGTGTTTGGCCCACCCTCACGCCTGCATGACGGGAAGGACTGAGAGCAATGATTACGTGTGCATTAGCTCGGAGGCTGTTGCTAAAGAGGAGCGTGCAACATGGGAATTGTGTTTGGCGTTGTGTTTGGCCCACCCTCACGCCTGCATGACGGGAAGGACTGAGAGCAATGATTACGTGTGCATTAGCTCGGAGGCTGTTGCTAAAGAGGAGCGTGCAACATGGGAATTGTGTTTGGCGTTGTGTTTGGCCCACCCTCTCTCGCCTGCATGACGGGAAGGACTGAGAGCAATGATTACGTGTGCATTAGCTCGGAGGCTGTTGCTAAAGAGGAGCGTGCAACATAGGAATTGTGTTTGGCGTTGTGTTTGGCCCACCCTCACGCCTGCATGACGGGAAGGACTGAGAGCAATGATTACGTGTGCATTAGCTCGGAGGCTGTTGCTAAAGAGGAGCGTGCAACATGGGAATTGTGTTTGGCCCACCCTCTCTCGCCTGCATGACGGGAAGGACTGAGAGCAATGATTACGTGTGCATTAGCTCGGAGGCTGTTGCTAAAGAGGAGCGTGCAACATGGGAATTGTGTTTGGCGTTGTGTTTGGCCCACCCTCACGCCTGCATGACGGGAAGGACTGAGAGCAATGATTACGTGTGCATTAGCTCGGAGGCTGTTGCTAAAGAGGAGCGTGCAACATGGGAATTGTGTTTGGCCCACCCTCTCTCGCCTGCATGACGGGAAGGACCGAGAGCAATGATTACGTGTGCATTAGCTCGGAGGCTGTTGCTAAAGAGGAGCGTGCAACATGGGAATTGTGTTTGGCGTTGTGTTTGGCCCACCCTCACGCCTTCATGACGGGAAGGACTGAGAGCAATGATTACGTGTGCATTAGCTCGGAGGCTGTTGCTAAAGAGGAGCGTGCAACATGGGAATTGTGTTTGGCGTTGTGTTTGGCCCACCCTCTCTCGCCTGCATGACGGGAAGGACTGAGAGCAATGATTACGTGTGCATTAGCTCGGAGGCTGTTGCTAAAGAGGAGCGTGCAACATGGGAATTGTGTTTGGCGTTGTGTTTGGCCCACCCTCTCTCGCCTGCATGACGGGAAGGACTGAGAGCAATGATTACGTGTGCATTAGCTCGGAGGCTGTTGCTAAAGAGGAGCGTGCAACATGGGAATTGTGTTTGGCGTTGTGTTTGGCCCACCCTCACGCCTGCATGACGGGAAGGACTGAGAGCAATGATTACGTGTGCATTAGCTCGGAGGCTGTTGCTAAAGAGGAGCGTGCAACATGGGAATTGTGTTTGGCCCACCCTCTCTCGCCTGCATGACGGGAAGGACTGAGAGCAATGATTACGTGTGCATTAGCTCGGAGGCTGTTGCTAAAGAGGAGCGTGCAACATGGGAATTGTGTTTGGCGTTGTGTTTGGCCCACCCTCTCTCGCCTGCATGACGGGAAGGACTGAGAGCAATGATTACGTGTGCATTAGCTCGGAGGCTGTTGCTAAAGAGGAGCGTGCAACATGGGAATTGTGTTTGGCGTTGTGTTTGGCCCACCCTCTCTCGCCTGCATGACGGGAAGGACTGAGAGCAATGATTACGTGTGCATTAGCTCGGAGGCTGTTGCTAAAGAGGAGCGTGCAACATGGGAATTGTGTTTGGCGTTGTGTTTGGCCCACCCTCACGCCTTCATGACGGGAAGGACTGAGAGCAATGATTACGTGTGCATTAGCTCGGAGGCTGTTGCTAAAGAGGAGCGTGCAACATGGGAATTGTGTTTGGCGTTGTGTTTGGCCCACCCTCACGCCTGCATGACGGGAAGGACTGAGAGCAATGATTACGTGTGCATTAGCTCGGAGGCTGTTGCTAAAGAGGAGCGTGCAACATGGGAATTGTGTTTGGCCCACCCTCTCTCGCCTGCATGACGGGAAGGACTGAGAGCAATGATTACGTGTGCATTAGCTCGGAGGCTGTTGCTAAAGAGGAGCGTGCAACATGGGAATTGTGTTTGGCGTTGTGTTTGGCCCACCCTCTCTCGCCTGCATGACGGGAAGGACTGAGAGCAATGATTACGTGTGCATTAGCTCGGAGGCTGTTGCTAAAGAGGAGCGTGCAACATGGGAATTGTGTTTGGCGTTGTGTTTGGCCCACCCTCTCTCGCCTGCATGACGGGAAGGACTGAGAGCAATGATTACGTGTGCATTAGCTCGGAGGCTGTTGCTAAAGAGGAGCGTGCAACATGGGAATTGTGTTTGGCGTTGTGTTTGGCCCACCCTCACGCCTGCATGACGGGAAGGACTGAGAGCAATGATTACGTGTGCATTAGCTCGGAGGCTGTTGCTAAAGAGGAGCGTGCAACATGGGAATTGTGTTTGGCGTTGTGTTTGGCCCACCCTCACGCCTGCATGACGGGAAGGACTGAGAGCAATGATTACGTGTGCATTAGCTCGGAGGCTGTTGCTAAAGAGGAGCGTGCAACATGGGAATTGTGTTTGGCGTTGTGTTTGGCCCACCCTCACGCCTGCATGACGGGAAGGACTGAGAGCAATGATTACGTGTGCATTAGCTCGGAGGCTGTTGCTAAAGAGGAGCGTGCAACATGGGAATTGTGTTTGGCGTTGTGTTTGGCCCACCCTCTCTCGCCTGCATGACGGGAAGGACTGAGAGCAATGATTACGTGTGCATTAGCTCGGAGGCTGTTGCTAAAGAGGAGCGTGCAACATGGGAATTGTGTTTGGCGTTGTGTTTGGCCCACCCTCACGCCTGCATGACGGGAAGGACTGAGAGCAATGATTACGTGTGCATTAGCTCGGAGGCTGTTGCTAAAGAGGAGCGTGCAACATGGGAATTGTGTTTGGCCCACCCTCTCTCGCCTGCATGACGGGAAGGACTGAGAGCAATGATTACGTGTGCATTAGCTCGGAGGCTGTTGCTAAAGAGGAGCGTGCAACATGGGAATTGTGTTTGGCGTTGTGTTTGGCCCACCCTCTCTCGCCTGCATGACGGGAAGGACTGAGAGCAATGATTACGTGTGCATTAGCTCGGAGGCTGTTGCTAAAGAGGAGCGTGCAACATGGGAATTGTGTTTGGCGTTGTGTTTGGCCCACCCTCACGCCTGCATGACGGGAAGGACTGAGAGCAATGATTACGTGTGCATTAGCTCGGAGGCTGTTGCTAAAGAGGAGCGTGCAACATGGGAATTGTGTTTGGCGTTGTGTTTGGCCCACCCTCACGCCTTCATGACGGGAAGGACTGAGAGCAATGATTACGTGTGCATTAGCTCGGAGGCTGTTGCTAAAGAGGAGCGTGCAACATGGGAATTGTGTTTGGCGTTGTGTTTGGCCCACCCTCTCTCGCCTGCATGACGGGAAGGACTGAGAGCAATGATTACGTGTGCATTAGCTCGGAGGCTGTTGCTAAAGAGGAGCGTGCAACATGGGAATTGTGTTTGGCGTTGTGTTTGGCCCACCCTCACGCCTTCATGACGGGAAGGACTGAGAGCAATGATTACGTGTGCATTAGCTCGGAGGCTGTTGCTAAAGAGGAGCGTGCAACATGGGAATTGTGTTTGGCGTTGTGTTTGGCCCACCCTCTCTCGCCTGCATGACGGGAAGGACTGAGAGCAATGATTACGTGTGCATTAGCTCGGAGGCTGTTGCTAAAGAGGAGCGTGCAACATGGGAATTGTGTTTGGCGTTGTGTTTGGCCCACCCTCTCTCGCCTGCATGACGGGAAGGACTGAGAGCAATGATTACGTGTGCATTAGCTCGGAGGCTGTTGCTAAAGAGGAGCGTGCAACATGGGAATTGTGTTTGGCGTTGTGTTTGGCCCACCCTCACGCCTGCATGACGGGAAGGACTGAGAGCAATGATTACGTGTGCATTAGCTCGGAGGCTGTTGCTAAAGAGGAGCGTGCAACATGGGAATTGTGTTTGGCCCACCCTCTCTCGCCTGCATGACGGGAAGGACTGAGAGCAATGATTACGTGTGCATTAGCTCGGAGGCTGTTGCTAAAGAGGAGCGTGCAACATGGGAATTGTGTTTGGCGTTGTGTTTGGCCCACCCTCACGCCTGCATGACGGGAAGGACTGAGAGCAATGATTACGTGTGCATTAGCTCGGAGGCTGTTGCTAAAGAGGAGCGTGCAACATGGGAATTGTGTTTGGCGTTGTGTTTGGCCCACCCTCACGCCTGCATGACGGGAAGGACTGAGAGCAATGATTACGTGTGCATTAGCTCGGAGGCTGTTGCTAAAGAGGAGCGTGCAAAATGGGAATTGTGTTTGGCCCACCCTCTCTCGCCTGCATGACGGGAAGGACTGAGAGCAATGATTACGTGTGCATTAGCTCGGAGGCTGTTGCTAAAGAGGAGCGTGCAACATGGGAATTGTGTTTGGCGTTGTGTTTGGCCCACCCTCTCTCGCCTGCATGACGGGAAGGACTGAGAGCAATGATTACGTGTGCATTAGCTCGGAGGCTGTTGCTAAAGAGGAGCGTGCAACATGGGAATTGTGTTTGGCGTTGTGTTTGGCCCACCCTCTCTCGCCTGCATGACGGGAAGGACTGAGAGCAATGATTACGTGTGCATTAGCTCGGAGGCTGTTGCTAAAGAGGAGCGTGCAACATGGGAATTGTGTTTGGCGTTGTGTTTGGCCCACCCTCACGCCTTCATGACGGGAAGGACTGAGAGCAATGATTACGTGTGCATTAGCTCGGAGGCTGTTGCTAAAGAGGAGCGTGCAACATGGGAATTGTGTTTGGCGTTGTGTTTGGCCCACCCTCTCTCGCCTGCATGACGGGAAGGACTGAGAGCAATGATTACGTGTGCATTAGCTCGGAGGCTGTTGCTAAAGAGGAGCGTGCAACATGGGAATTGTGTTTGGCGTTGTGTTTGGCCCACCCTCTCTCGCCTGCATGACGGGAAGGACTGAGAGCAATGATTACGTGTGCATTAGCTCGGAGGCTGTTGCTAAAGAGGAGCGTGCAACATGGGAATTGTGTTTGGCGTTGTGTTTGGCCCACCCTCTCTCGCCTGCATGACGGGAAGGACTGAGAGCAATGATTACGTGTGCATTAGCTCGGAGGCTGTTGCTAAAGAGGAGCGTGCAACATGGGAATTGTGTTTGGCGTTGTGTTTGGCCCACCCTCTCGCCTGCATGACGGGAAGGACTGAGAGCAATGATTACGTGTGCATTAGCTCGGAGGCTGTTGCTAAAGAGGAGCGTGCAACATGGGAATTGTGTTTGGCGTTGTGTTTGGCCCACCCTCACGCCTTCATGACGGGAAGGACTGAGAGCAATGATTACGTGTGCATTAGCTCGGAGGCTGTTGCTAAAGAGGAGCGTGCAACATGGGAATTGTGTTTGGCGTTGTGTTTGGCCCACCCTCTCTCGCCTGCATGACGGGAAGGACTGAGAGCAATGATTACGTGTGCATTAGCTCGGAGGCTGTTGCTAAAGAGGAGCGTGCAACATGGGAATTGTGTTTGGCGTTGTGTTTGGCCCACCCTCTCTCGCCTGCATGACGGGAAGGACTGAGAGCAATGATTACGTGTGCATTAGCTCGGAGGCTGTTGCTAAAGAGGAGCGTGCAACATGGGAATTGGCCGTTTGGCCCACCCTCACGCCTGCATGACGGGAAGGACTGAGAGCAATGATTACGTGTGCATTAGCTCGGAGGCTGTTGCTAAAGAGGAGCGTGCAACATGGGAATTGTGTTTGGCCCACCCTCTCTCGCCTGCATGACGGGAAGGACTGAGAGCAATGATTACGTGTGCATTAGCTCGGAGGCTGTTGCTAAAGAGGAGCGTGCAACATGGGAATTGTGTTTGGCGTTGTGTTTGGCCCACCCTCACGCCTGCATGACGGGAAGGACTGAGAGCAATGATTACGTGTGCATTAGCTCGGAGGCTGTTGCTAAAGAGGAGCGTGCAACATGGGAATTGTGTTTGGCGTTGTGTTTGGCCCACCCTCTCTCGCCTGCATGACGGGAAGGACTGAGAGCAATGATTACGTGTGCATTAGCTCGGAGGCTGTTGCTAAAGAGGAGCGTGCAACATGGGAATTGTGTTTGGCGTTGTGTTTGGCCCACCCTCTCTCGCCTGCATGACGGGAAGGACTGAGAGCAATGATTACGTGTGCATTAGCTCGGAGGCTGTTGCTAAAGAGGAGCGTGCAACATGGGAATTGTGTTTGGCGTTGTGTTTGGCCCACCCTCTCTCGCCTGCATGACGGGAAGGACTGAGAGCAATGATTACGTGTGCATTAGCTCGGAGGCTGTTGCTAAAGAGGAGCGTGCAACATGGGAATTGGCCGTTTGGCCCACCCTCACGCCTGCATGACGGGAAGGACTGAGAGCAATGATTACGTGTGCATTAGCTCGGAGGCTGTTGCTAAAGAGGAGCGTGCAACATGGGAATTGTGTTTGGCCCACCCTCTCTCGCCTGCATGACGGGAAGGACTGAGAGCAATGATTACGTGTGCATTAGCTCGGAGGCTGTTGCTAAAGAGGAGCGTGCAACATGGGAATTGTGTTTGGCGTTGTGTTTGGCCCACCCTCACGCCTGCATGACGGGAAGGACTGAGAGCAATGATTACGTGTGCATTAGCTCGGAGGCTGTTGCTAAAGAGGAGCGTGCAACATGGGAATTGTGTTTGGCGTTGTGTTTGGCCCACCCTCACGCCTGCATGACGGGAAGGACTGAGAGCAATGATTACGTGTGCATTAGCTCGGAGGCTGTTGCTAAAGAGGAGCGTGCAACATGGGAATTGTGTTTGGCCCACCCTCTCTCGCCTGCATGACGGGAAGGACTGAGAGCAATGATTACGTGTGCATTAGCTCGGAGGCTGTTGCTAAAGAGGAGCGTGCAACATGGGAATTGTGTTTGGCGTTGTGTTTGGCCCACCCTCTCTCGCCTGCATGACGGGAAGGACTGAGAGCAATGATTACGTGTGCATTAGCTCGGAGGCTGTTGCTAAAGAGGAGCGTGCAACATGGGAATTGTGTTTGGCGTTGTGTTTGGCCCACCCTCTCTCGCCTGCATGACGGGAAGGACTGAGAGCAATGATTACGTGTGCATTAGCTCGGAGGCTGTTGCTAAAGAGGAGCGTGCAACATGGGAATTGGCCGTTTGGCCCACCCTCACGCCTTCATGACGGGAAGGACTGAGAGCAATGATTACGTGTGCATTAGCTCGGAGGCTGTTGCTAAAGAGGAGCGTGCAACATGGGAATTGTGTTTGGCGTTGTGTTTGGCCCACCCTCTCTCGCCTGCATGACGGGAAGGACTGAGAGCAATGATTACGTGTGCATTAGCTCGGAGGCTGTTGCTAAAGAGGAGCGTGCAACATGGGAATTGTGTTTGGCGTTGTGTTTGGCCCACCCTCACGCCTTCATGACGGGAAGGACTGAGAGCAATGATTACGTGTGCATTAGCTCGGAGGCTGTTGCTAAAGAGGAGCGTGCAACATGGGAATTGTGTTTGGCGTTGTGTTTGGCCCACCCTCTCTCGCCTGCATGACGGGAAGGACTGAGAGCAATGATTACGTGTGCATTAGCTCGGAGGCTGTTGCTAAAGAGGAGCGTGCAACATGGGAATTGTGTTTGGCGTTGTGTTTGGCCCACCCTCTCTCGCCTGCATGACGGGAAGGACTGAGAGCAATGATTACGTGTGCATTAGCTCGGAGGCTGTTGCTAAAGAGGAGCGTGCAACATGGGAATTGGCCGTTTGGCCCACCCTCACGCCTGCATGACGGGAAGGACTGAGAGCAATGATTACGTGTGCATTAGCTCGGAGGCTGTTGCTAAAGAGGAGCGAACTGCAATGACATTCATGCAGTACCTACCTATACACGCAGCGCTAAATACCCCCCACGATGCAGCTAGCGGGCTAATACATTGTAATGTATGCAAGGCTCTCTGCTGATACCAGGTGTGCATTTCATCAGTTCGTTTCATTCGTTTATCATTCATTATTGGAAGTTATTACATACAAATCTCAAATAGGTAAGAAAATGTGTGTTAGGCTAAATTAAGGCGCGCCAAGATTTTGCCAGCGGGAGAAATCACCCAAAATATGTCACGTAAAACGTTTATACGACACTAAAAGTTGCACGCCACTTAGCAACACAAATGCGCATGGACACGCCACTTTCATAGCAATGGTATAGAGATGTCAGTTTTAAAAAACTACGTCGCGCTCGCGAAATAACATAACTTGATGCGTGTACCCAGTGGTGTAGTCGAGGGTATACGCGGGTATACGCCGTATACCTAAAAAAGTATATTCACTCGAGAGTATACCCAAAAACTTAGAAGGGGTATACGCGGGTATACGCCGTATACCTAAAAAATAGTTTTGCTGAAGAGTGAAGATGTCAGGAAAACTTAAAATTTTTGTGGTGTTTTACGTCTAGTTTCATTTCGTAAGCAAAAAACTCAAAAAAGTTAATTTCAAAGTGTCAAAACACCAAAAAAAGCCCTGCGGGGCAAGGTGGTACCATGCCCTCCACCACCCCAAAGAGTCAAATTATAAAATATATCGAATATTTTAAAACAGAATACGCCTCATAACGTCTCAAAATTGATTTCACAGTGTCCAAAAACCAAAAACGCCCTTGCGGGGCAAGGTGGTACCTTGCCCTCCACCACCCCAAAGAGTCAAATTATAAAATATATTGAATATTTACAAACAAAATACGCCTCATACCGTCTCAAAATTGATTTCCTAGTGTCCAAAAACCAAAAATCGCCCTGCGGGGCAAGGTGGTACCGTGCCCTCAACCACCCCAAAGTGTACAATAATAAAATATATTGAATATGTTAACAAAATACGCCTCGTAACGTCTCAAAATTGATTTCACAGTTTCCAAAAACCAAAAAACGCCCTGCGGGGCTTGGTGCCCCTCCCCCCTTATTCCAAGGAAAATTGTTTTCCTTACCTTGAACGTTGCCCCCCCCCCCCCCCCCCCCCCCGGCAGAAATCCTTCGGACGCCCATGGTAGCGTATACCCCAAAAAATATTAGGACTACACCACTACGTGTACCTCAGTGTCAACAATCAAATACAATCGACATATTTCGAATGAGGTGTCAAGAAGACTGATTAACTATTTATCGCCAGTGTCAGTTTTTGTTTTGATTTTAAAAGCGCATTTTATATGTAATTTTATAGAGTCGAATAGGAAGGTGCGATATCCATGAAAACGCGATCTGTTGTATATCAGGGGAGGGGGGGATCTGCAGGGGAACTTCAGGCATGCCTTAGTTAGAGGCGATCGTTTGGATTGTTCACAAAATAAAGAAATATTTGGAACAACGCTGAAATTATCACTTACAGGTAAAACATTTTTTGTGAAATAGAGGTGTGATGTGTCTAAAAAAAGAGAATGAAGAGAAAAAACGTACCAGCTGAACCTTAACAGCCCCTCCCTAATCAATAAAAAATATCCGTTAGTGGGGGAAGGGAAAGGGGGGCTTACCTCATGACCAGTGTTCAAAGTTTTAAAATATTTAAACAAGGAATGTTTCGCAACAATGAAGTAATATAATAATCAAAAATAAATAATGTAGTAATCAGAAGTACATTAATAACTTGAGCTACCTATAGGTACTCTTACGATCACAATTTCAAGCTTTCAAATTATCTCATAAGAAACTAGTTTCAATCAAAATGTAAAGTTACGATTGATTAAACTGGAGTTGAATTTAATTATATTAAAACAACAGTATAATTGACACAACGGTATATTCATATAATAACCAAGTGAGCGTAATTCTTAAAAGGGAAGGAGAAATTTGGACCGCATCTGTGAAATTATGTTATTGAATTTAATTATATGTAATATATTTTTATATTATAATCTGTGGGAGGAAATGGACACCTCGGGCAGTTCGGCGTAAGTAACAGTAAGTCTGATTAGATCGATTTCGAAACCGCGCCACATTCTAGCCACGATTCGCGGTAAATTCACACCGAATCCAATCAATCCGGAGAAAATGATTTGCACAAATATCGGCGCGGACATTTGGCAATCGTTACGAGTCGAGGAGATATTCAAATGTGAGAGAATTTAAATGTGGTCGTAAAATGGCAACTGGAGGGAAAGCGATCAAGTTCGCGGACCACCAAAGAGAGAGACTTTTGATTCATGGCGGTTGTCAGCGATGCAAATGGTAACTGAGAAGCATGCTAATTCTTCATTGATGGAAAAGTGGACAAAAGCATTTTTATGTCTTGGGGAAGATATCAACCAATCACAATTATAACAACATGTGCATCAATCTATCTTATTTATTTGCACATTAATTAACCGTCAATAACTTTGATAAATTGTTAAACGCCAGTTTTCTTATATTTAGACAGATATTCAGACAGGCGCGTAGGAATAGGGGGGAAAGGGGGGAAATGACCCCCCCTGTCTGGAGCCTGACCCCCCTGCCAGAGATCCTGACCCCCCCTGCTAGTGACTCTGACCCCCCCTGCTAGAGAGCCTAACACATCCAGATATTCACAAATGTTGATTATAAGTGTTGCACAGAATGCACAGATTTGCTCCATTATTAGGTTGAATTCTCAAAATTTTCTCAAGTTTTGCAAAACTAATAATCCAATGATCCAATGAGAAAACTCATTTACTCATTTGTCCAACATCATCATCCTCATGAATCAAATGAAATAATTACACGTATATTAATAGATTCCAAAACACACACAGATTTTTCTTATTGATTGCTTATTGCTGTTGCTCTTGCAACCTTTTTCAAATGGCGATTCCAAAATCAATTCATAATCGATTCTCTTTCACTAGAATTCAAGTATTTCCCTGCGGGGCCATTTAGGATTTTGTCAAATAACAAAATTTTATTGTGTCTATTGTATCCCCAAGAATATTGCATAGGACCCTTGCATAGGACATACATTTTAAATTTCTTTAAAAAAAGATGCCAAAAAAGCGTCGAATTCGATTTTTTTTTATCAAGATGTAAAAAAATGCCCTGCGGGGCCATTGGGAATTCTATAAAAACAAGTTTTCGTAAGTTCCCACAGAATATTGCATATCACACATTTTACATTTCTTTGAGAAGAATAGCTTAAAATTCGATTATTTTGTATCAAAAATTCAAAGAAGGCCCTGCGGGGCTAACTGGGGGTGAGTCCTCCCTACATTTTCCTGACATCCTTCGATCCCCTATAATTTTGACCCCCCCTGTCAAAATAAAGTTCTTACGCGCCTGTATTCAGAAAAGTTTTTGGTGATATACGATCTCATGGAGGAGGGTGAAGATGAAGTGGTCGTGTACAAGGAGTTTGAACTATTCCAGTTTTGTATAGAAGACCGACCACATGCATCAGCGACTGGACAGACAACTCGTAACGTTCGGCGAGTACTCGTTGCCTACCTTGAGGTCGTTGAGCAAACTGTCACAGATGATCTCGTGCAGATCCTTGTAGAGGACGTTGCCAGTGTTGCCGGGCTTCTTGTTGACGGCCACCTCGTAGAGATCGCGCCACTCCGCCCTGTCCACGCCGGGCACGGCGAACTCCCGCGTGACGGGGACCACGGGCGGGCGGCGACTGATTGCCGCCCTCGTCGGCGTCGTCTTCACG
Organism: Leuctra nigra; assembly: GCA_934045905.1. Lineage (NCBI taxonomy): Eukaryota > Metazoa > Arthropoda > Insecta > Plecoptera > Leuctridae > Leuctra > Leuctra nigra. The sequence continues at coordinate 29,510,099 of OW203767.1, read as the reverse complement.
CTCGGACTCTTCGCCGCCTTCTTCACGACACTGACAGCCCGCGGCGGCGGCGGCGCCTTCTTATCCTCCGCCGGCGTCTTGCTGTTGAAACTCACTCGCTTCACCGGCGTTGTCTTCGCCGTCTTCTTCGCGACGACCCTCGCCGCCGGCTCCTTCACCTCTCTTTGGTTTTCGCTCGCGACCTCCTCGACTTTGATGACGATGTCGACACTCGGCGTCTTCAGCGTCGGGACGCCGTCGACGTGCTCCGCGATTCTTTGGTTCCGCTTCTTCCTCCTCTGACTCATGCGGGCGGCGTCGGGCGTCGTCAGCTCGTGCAGCCGCTTCAGCATCTCGTCCTCGTTGACGGCGACGTCGGGCCGACAGTGACACTTGCACGGACAGCAGCAGTCCTTCTTGATCTCCTGGTCGGAGCTCCTCAGCGGCGACACCAGCGACTCCTGTCCCGAGTCCGTGTCGCTGAGCTCCAGCGAGTTGGGCCTCTTGACGACGTCGTGGCAGCGCTTGTTCTTGTCGACGCCGCAGCCGTGGAACGCGCCCGTGCAGGACTTGTGGTGGTTGCGGATGAGCTCGTGCTTGGAGGCCGGGTTGAGCCGGGCGGCGAGCTCGGGCCCCCCGCGCAGGGAGTTCTCGAACGCTCGCATCTCCCACATCTCAGACGAGAGCCCTCAGACTTGATGTCTTCATCGATTAATGACAGAGTCTTTCAAAACTACAGCTCTTAAACCGTCTTAGGAACCAGGTCAATGGTTATTAAACATATCCATCTTCTTATATTCCTTCCGCAAACGTTTCTCACGGTAGAGCATCCATTTTCAGTCAACAAAAATCTTTCTTCCTCGCCTCTCACTTGGAATTTTATCTTCCACGTAACATTTACCTATTCGACGAGACGCCCACGTTTAAAATCATCTGTTTGAAAATCGAAACTCTTGGCCTCATTAGCGCGAGTTCAACATTCACGCGTGTTTCGTCATGCGGTGGCGCTGCGGACAATCGGCATGTGAAGACAATGCGAGCGCCGGAGCAGGTTTCGCGGCGTCGTGTCGGGGCAGAGAAATGCACTCGCTCTCTGGGTCGGAGTGCCAACCGTTTTCACGCGCGAGCATAGAAACCCGCGGAGCAAGAGGGTCAAGATGGAAATTCAAGGGCGAGGCACAGCTGTCACTGTGGCGTCGTTTGTTTCACTTTTATACAAGGATTTCGACAAAAAAAATCACCAAAAGAAATACTTTTTCACTTGCGTAAATTATTATTTCACAACGCAGATACGATCAAAAAAATTTTACAAAAAAATTTTCCCGTCACAAAAACATGATATTTAAGAAAAATTGATAATACGGAAACTTAAAATTTTATTTTTTCCAACAAAGGGTTCAAATATTTTATTTTTATTTTTCTGATAATTTTATATTTCACACGAATTTCATCACAAATTCACAAAATATACAAAATCAGATGTGTTACACAGAATATAAGAAAGCACACGGCCCGCCGCTACAACTCGACGCCTGATCCCGACTGAACAAATATCACAGCGCAGAGCTTTGCGTCTCGATCGGATCTTCGAAAACTCGTGAGCGCTCTGCTGTGCTCGGGAGCGACGTGCGTCCCGCTCGGCCGCGCGATCTCGACTGACTCCGACTCATCTACAGACCAAGGAGGCAGTGAGATTTCTCTCGCGTCAACCACAAGGCTGAGGATCTGTTCAATGTAGACTCAACGACTTTATTGCAGGACTTATCAAAGAAGTTAAGTCTGCTTTTTATGTACTTAAATACATGCGCATAGCCGGTGTATTTAGCACGATTTGGATGATTTGCGATATCAGTCATTGGGGCTTCTCCAAACCACAGCAAGACACGGTTACACTAAAATTGATTTAAAAAAAAAAATTCAAGTTCTGGATTTTATAGAAACCTTGCCAAAGGAGTCAGGATTCGAGGGGTTATGCGAACTAACTGGGGCTCGAACCTAGAACATATCGGGCGAGCGCTCTACCACCTGGACGGACAATATTGGTAATGCTTGAGATCTCCGAGGAGAATGGAATAAATGAAAGAATGGTGTGAAATTAGAATGTAATAAAATTACAGCAATAAAATTACATAAATTACGCAATAAAATTACAGTATTTTATTTTCACTCCCACAATCTGGACTCAAAAAGTCCAGAAGGACTTCTCATCCGAAGAAGGATGAGACATCCGAACATCCGAAGGTTTCTAATTACTGAAAACCGACAATTATGGTAACTTTCATCATTTCCTATTTAGTAAAATTATCATGACTTCAACTTTCGACAACCATATAAGGCCTTCTCTGTTTGGTAAATTACTATCAATCACTTGCCCAGTGTAATGCGGTGTTGAACTTTTATAAGTTCATAACTCGGTCATCTCCAAAGAACACAAATACTTCTTACAAATTCACTTCCTAGTATTAAAATAGACCGCCAGTGAAGCGATAACTCGGCTATGAGCTGGAACTGTGACTGATATTGAATGCATTAAAGAAGGATTTGATTGTGGACTTCTGTTCATATTTTCAAGTACCGGATTCATTGGTTGCATTTTATAGATCCTGCTAATGTAACTGTGAAGTTCCTAATCGTACTCTGAACTCAACTGGTCTTTTACATTCCAAGATAAAGTCTTTTATTCGATTTAAACCTGTATGAAATCAGTAATTGAAACAGCTTTATCTGCAGACAAAAGTTCTAAACCCGATAAATCAGAAACGCTATTAAGATGTGGACCGAAAGAATCTAAACTAGATTAAAAGTAGGAAATTCGAACTTCAAATGTCAAATTTGGACGAATAGCAGTTCATGTTGGATTTGGCTTTTGCCAATTTCGTATGCTAAGGGAGTTGTCTAATTTGAAAACTTATGCTGGAGTCTATTTTTTCTTTTCTCATTACATGGTGAAACGAAGTAACGGATCAGGCCAATTTCTTCACAATATATTCATTATTTTCCTGCTCGATATCATAAAGATTTCTAGCAAGATCGGTCACGCCGCTTTACTAATGGGTAATCTGACAGAAAAGCCGTGGCCTGCAAGGTTTTCTGCAGTTCTTTCTTAGCTTGTTTTCCTATAAATTAAATGCAACTAACAATTTATTCCCGGATTTCTTGATAAGTGTAATAAGGTCTTAGCTGCATTTCAAGTTGAAGAGACTTATAAATAGCAAATAAAAACTCCAAAACCCCGACTCACTCCAATAAACGAACACTTTGACATGACATGCAATCTAAATAATCAATTAATTAAACCCTCCGCTGAAACACAGAAGTCCAATCTCCGCTCATAAAGTTAGACAGCTAATTAATAAACCGAGAGTTAAAGTTAAAATGTGATTAACTCGCGAGCTAACTTGTGTCGAAGCTAAACGATCTAGACGCGTACAATTACACATTGTAACATCGTCACAAGTCATTTCCTTTGATTAATTCACTTTTAAACACCAGCATTTGCATAATAACTACACAGCCGGCCAGAAACAACCACGGAAAATTAATTCCAGAAATAATGAAGAAATCCACATAAATAACGCACGGAATTAGCTGTCAAGGATCTTTCTACTACACTGTCTCGACCCACCCATGTGCGCAAATGTGGGCAGGACCAAATTCGCCGGGATTTAATACCAAGCCAAGCATCCGCCAAAACTAATTACAGATAAAGCAAAGGACATAAATTAGTTTACAGATAAGACGCAAGACACTTTTATAATTAGATCCGTGGCACAACCTTGTGAAGGACTTCTGGCATGATGCTGGGTACAGCGTAACTGAGTGATGGATCATGTAATGGGAGCATCGTGTGGGATATTGCGGTGGGAAGGAGATGGCCGTGGCTCTGGAGGAGGCTGGAGACAATTGGAAACATCTTATGCTACGTCATGGAGAGCAAACAGTCTCCTATCTTACCGACACTTATTTGCGAGGTCACGTGTTCGGCGAAATCAAATCTCGGAATTTATAAACACGGACTTAGGTTTGACATTAGTAAGTACATTTTGTTTGCTGGAGATAGGCTCATTGATTTGTAGTGCCAATGAAAATGCTTGCACCAAATAAACTTTCATAATATAAAAATAAATCCTACGTGTTTTATATTGACTGTTTCTTTTTTAAATTTAACTTACTTTTGGCGAATTAAATATGTTTCTAAACCATTTTCATTGAATATATCAGAAACTAAAATAAAAAGCTTAATTTCTTGCGGGTTTTCAAAGTTTCAGCTGGTTAGTTGGCAACGCTCAGAAAGCTCAACCGTTTGGGTTTACGACTTCAATAGTGGACACAGAGAAACGGGGACCGTTTCTGTAGAATAATAAAAAAGGAATACTACTTTGATCTCTCGTGGAATACATTGTTGTAAACAGTAATAAGTTATAAAATGTAATAAGTAATGTGTAATGTGTAATAACAATTATCTTTAATAGCTAATAAAATAATAGTTGTATCTAAAAACTATATCCCGGGTAGTAATTAAGGAAATCAGAGCCACAAATCACGTCCACACCAAGTGAACCACAACAACTCCACCTCTGTCGTTGGCAACCTCACACATGTCACGCTGCGCACATGATTAATTAGCCCCGTGCGCAGGTCGCAAACTGCGCAGGGAGGAATTTGAACATCGCGCCAACAAGGTCGCCCCGCCGCCCACGTGGTGTCTTGATCGGCATTTCCCTTCTGATGAGCAACACACTTGCAGATGCTGACAGAAGACGTCCAGCCTCCGTACATGGACATGCGTTTCTGTTAAACATGAGTTCATCGCCGAGCAGTAAATGTCAACAAGAATTACATTCAGAGCGTAGTGGACGGCTCAATAAAAATAGTTCGTTCACCAGATTGTGATGGTTACTTTTAAAATTAAATTAACACAATTTTCCGTTCAATCGTCAGAGGCCAACGAAAATGTCTGGTCAATTTTAGCCATAAGTTGCAAGAAAGCGTGCATATGTCCAGCGAAAAAAGATTTGAAAAATTATTTTGTAATTTTAAAAAATGAGACGAGAATACACGAGAATACACTTGTCGAAACGTTGGCAAATAAATAAAAGTGTCGCACAACTATATCCGGAAGTTTTTTCATATGTATTTGAATGTAAGTAAAGTGATAACACTCTCTATCAAGCCCAAATGCAATTGGAATTGAAATGAAAATGGAACTGAAATGAAAATTAGGTTTTAATTCAGATTTCTAGACCGAAGCTCATAACAAAAATATAATTAAATCTGTTATACAATTGTAATTTCATCTCACAAACTGATGAGTTAATTTGAAATGTTTAACCAAACAGAGAAATATATTTTGTTATGCGGGGGAAAATGAAGCTTATGCGTGCCAAATTTCCACAAAGCCGAAAGGGAGAAAATGTATACCAATTAAATGCGTTTTTAACAAATGAAAGAATACAAATATCGGCAACGTGGGAACCGGCCTGGTGTCGAGTAAAGGAACAGGTCTGACCTTGTCACTCACAGGTAGCGTGACTAATGCGATCATACGTGTTCCTAAACGCGATCAATCAGAGCGCGCCGATCACCCGCTAATCACCCGATCCGATCCGACCAGACCATCGGGCCAGATATTACGCCATTACCAACTGTACATATTAAGCCGGAATTCAACGGATCAGTCAATCAAGTATTGAAGTGTACAAAATTATGTATTTTTAATGTACAAATTCTCGTTCTTATCCCGTTTACAAAATTAACAAATTTTGACATTTATTATTTATCATTTTTATTATGATTTTATTTAAACTCTCGTGTTTGTTTTTTAATAATATTGTATACACACGTGTAAATAAAATTTAGGGCTGTCCAATTTTCCAGGATGGACTAGATTACTAGTTTAAAGTGAACTTTTGACAATATAGATCAATTCATAAAAAATTAACTACTTCTCTTACTTTTCAAAAATTTTAAATGCATTTTGAGTTCCCAGGTATTAATTTATATTACGTTGAACTATTGTTGGTAACACAAATAGAGATCAGGACCGTCGAACTGTGTAAAATTTTGAGAAAAAAATATATGATTTCGAGATAATTTTTAATATGGTCTAATTAAAAGTTGAAAAATGCATTATTTTACCCACTATCTAGCCCCTGGTTAGAAAGTCCATGTTTCGGCCGACGTGTAGCGATCTTCCCAATGCTCCTTGTCAGTTTGATTTCTCCTCAATTCCTTGACATTCTGCCTGCGTGGTGTCACAATCAATCAATCAGTCAATCACATGATTGGCAGCCAATCAGCGGCGCACCTCGACATCGTCACGGCTCATTGTGTCACAGAAGACGAGAAAGAAGCAATACGAGGCCAATAGATGTCCAAATAGCATCAGATGTCTAAGTTATAGGCTTCATAATTGATAATGGTACACGACAGTTGATTCTTCTCATTTTGAAGTGATGAAAAAACATTCGCAATGTACACTTGGCCAAACAAAACTTGAACGTTCAATAAATCTGATAGGCTGTTAAATGTAAGATCGCACCATCAGAAGTCAGTCTAAGCGATCACATTGTCTCCTCTATAGTAGGTGACCTCAGATTTCAATGATAATAACAAGCTTTGATTGGTTATGGGACATGACCAGCAGTCATTCAAATTTGGTCAACGTTCAAGTTTTGTTTGGCCGAGTGTACCTGCATAGTCGTAAACTTAAGAATTTGTCGTTCACGTAAGAATGTTTCTTCCGTGTGTGCAAAATGTCTATATTTATCTCGTATTCAAATAGAAATGTATTTCATCTAAATAAGCATTTATCTCTGTGTAGGGCTGATTTGTTAATCCATTGAATAACTAAAAGATATACTGTTAAATATGTAATTCCAGGAATATAATTGGTTGGGTTCCATTGCTTTTATCACTGTAGCTTACGTTTGTATTGGGATGGCCTTCTTAGTAAATTTATTTTAAAAAACGATTTAATTGAATAAATTAATTAATTAACTCAAATGACCAAAATGTAAATTTTGTATTGGCTATTTCAAGGTACTCTGACAAACAACTTTGTTGTGTTTATCCAGTTAACATATTAATTACAGGTGATTTATACTTGGGAGTAGACAGTCAGTGGTCAGAAGGCTAAGTAAGAGCAAGGAAGTCGATTGAGAGGATTAGTTACAATATTCCTGCTCAGCCACTTTCCAAATGGATGACCCAATCCATTAGAGCACATTGCATAACAGCCCATTTGCCAAGCCCCACACATGTCAAATAATTGTAACATTGTCAGCTCTTCGTGGCTCTCAATCCCAATGTGATGTTCGAGACAACGATGAGAAGTACAGCAATTGCAACAGTGCGTCCACCGCCACCTAGACGATATAGCTAGCGAGGTGTCACAGTGGGCGGTGAGATCCAGTCTTCGATACGGCCGATTCAAATCACTCTCTAGGAGGCTGTGAACAAGGCGCAACCTGCCGCGTGCGAGGTGCAAGGCGGCGAGACACCCGATCGTCACACCATGTGATTGTCACATAGGTCTGGAGACGTCGGGATGGTTGGCAGAAGTTTCCAGAGACCTCGAATTATATTTTTACTGAGAGATATGTGATAAAAACTACATAAATGGCTCGATTAAATGAGCTTTTTTATGCCCTCCAGCGGTGCATATAGTAAACTAATATTAATTTATAAAGTCAGGTATTTGTACTTCACAAGAACTTGATATGCGCGAGTTGTAATAGAAGGTAAATAGCCTTCTTTCTTCACCAAACTGTAGTGAGCATATTCATGTTTTGCCACCGAGTAGATGGCAAAACAATCGAGGCATAATTTTTGTGACTCAATACGATGAAATATATGACGATGAAATATAAAAGCATCATTGACTCTACAAAAGTTCTGAGCTAACTCATTTTAATGAACAAATGCGTTGCAACCTCTGAACAAGTTAGATAATTTTCGAGTACTTGGATGGAATATTCATCTTTGAGCTGTGATTTCAATTTTAAAATGTTATAGAATATCTGGCCAAATGTTTCAATAGGTGTTATGAAAATGCCCTCTTCCCCACAAAGCGCTCACGACGCATACGGCAGACGACGCATGTCATGGAGGACGGTCGGACGTCCCGCAGCTTGATCCTCTAGAGCGTCGCCTCTAAGGCCAGGGTGTGACTGGCACTTGGATGTGTAGGAAGCGATCTGCTGGAGCATTCAATGAGATCTGCCCACACGCGCAGCCCTGGATGCTGCCATTCACATTCACAATTCACATGCGATAGCAACACATCGAGTAGCAACCAACACGAGGTACCAATACATCCAGTTCATTCCATTGCAAGTCTCATTGCGCTGGAGCATTCAATGAGATCTGCCCACACGCGCAGCCCTGGATGCTGTCATTCACATTCACAATTCACATGCGATAGTAACACATCGAGTAGCAACAGCACGAGGTACCAATACATCCAGTTCATTCCATTGCAAGTCTCATTGCGCTGGAGCATTCAATGAGATCTGCCCACACGTGCAGCCCTGGATGCTGTCATTCACATTCCCAATTCACATGCGATAGCAACACATCGAGTAGCAACAGCACGAGGTACCAAGTACACATCCAGTTCATTCCATTGCAAGTCTCATTGCGCTGGAGCATTCAATGAGATCTGCCCACACGCGCAGCCCTGGATGCTGCCATTCACATTCACAATTCACATGCGATAGCAACACATCGAGTAGCAACCAACACGAGGTACCAATACATCCAGTTCATTCCATTGCAAGTCTCATTGCGCTGGAGCATTCAATGAGATCTGCCCACACGCGCAGCCCTGGATGCTGCCATTCACATTCACAATTCACATGCGATAGCAACACATCGAGTAGCAACCAACACGAGGTACCAATACATCCAGTTCATTCCATTGCAAGTCTCATTGCGCTGGAGCATTCAATGAGATCTGCCCACACGCGCAGCCCTGGATGCTGCCATTCACATTCCCAATTCACATGCGATAGCAACACATCGAGTAGCAACCAACACGAGGTACCAATACATCCAGTTCATTCCATTGCAAGTCTCATTGCGCTGGAGCATTCAATGAGATCTGCCCACACGCGCAGCCCTGGATGCTGCCATTCACATTCACAATTCACATGCGATAGCAACACATCGAGTAGCAACAGCACGAGGTACCAAGTAAACATCCAGTTCATTCCATTGCAAGTCTCATTGCGCTGGAGCATTCAATGAGATCTGCCCACACGCGCAGCCCTGGATGCTGCCATTCACATTCACAATTCACATGCGATAGCAACACATCGAGTAGCAACAGCACGAGGTACCAATACATCCAGTTCATTCCATTGCAAGTCTCATTGCGCTGGAGCATTCAATGAGATCTGCCCACACGCGCAGCCCTGGATGCTGCCATTCACATTCACAATTCACATGCGATAGCAACACATCGAGTAGCAACAGCACGAGGTACCAATACATCCAGTTCATTCCATTGCAAGTCTCATTGCGCTGGAGCATTCAATGAGATCTGCCCACACGCGCAGCCCTGGATGCTGCCATTCACATTCACAATTCACATGCGATAGCAACACATCGAGTAGCAACAGCACGAGGTACCAAGTACACATCCAGTTCATTCCATTGCAAGTCTCATTGCGCTGGAGCATTCAATGAGATCTGCCCACACGCGCAGCCCTGGATGCTGCCATTCACATTCACAATTCACATGCGATAGCAACACATCGAGTAGCAACAGCACGAGGTACCAAGTACACATCCAGTTCATTTTATTGCAAGTCTCATTGCGCTGGAGCATTCAATGAGATCTGCCCACACGCGCAGCCCTGGATGCTGCCATTCACATTCACAATTCACATGCGATAGCAACACATCGAGTAGCAACCAACACGAGGTACCAATACATCCAGTTCATTCCATTGCAAGTCTCATTGCGCTGGAGCATTCAATGAGATCTGCCCACACGCGCAGCCCTGGATGCTGTCATTCACATTCCCAATTCACATGCGATAGCAACACATCGAGTAGCAACAGCACGAGGTACCAAGTACACATCCAGTTCATTCCATTGCAAGTCTCATTGCGCTGGAGCATTCAATGAGATCTGCCCACACGCGCAGCCCTGGATGCTGCCATTCACATTCACAATTCACATGCGATAGCAACACATCGAGTAGCAACCAACACGAGGTACCAATACATCCAGTTCATTCCATTGCAAGTCTCATTGCGCTGGAGCATTCAATGAGATCTGCCCACACGCGCAGCCCTGGATGCTGCCATTCACATTCACAATTCACAAGCGATAGCAATACATCGAGTAGCAACCAACACGAGGTACCAAGTACACATCCAGTTCATTCCATTGCAAGTCTCATTGCGCTGGAGCATTCAATGAGATCTGCCCACACGCGCAGCCCTGGATGCTGCCATTCACATTCACAATTCACATGCGATAGCAACACATCGAGTAGCAACCAACACGAGGTACCAATACATCCAGTTCATTCCATTGCAAGTCTCATTGCGCTGGAGCATTCAATGAGATCTGCCCACACGCGCAGCCCTGGATGCTGCCATTCACATTCACAATTCACATGCGATAGCAACACATCGAGTAGCAACAGCACGAGGTACCAAGTACACATCCAGTTCATTCCATTGCAAGTCTCATTGCGCTGGAGCATTCAATGAGATCTGCCCACACGCGCAGCCCTGGATGCTGCCATTCACATTCACAATTCACATGCGATAGCAATACATCGAGTAGCAACCAACACGAGGTACCAATACATCCAGTTCATTCCATTGCAAGTCTCATTGCCCTGGAGCATTCAATGAGATCTGCCCACACGCGCAGCCCTGGATGCTGCCATTCACATTCACAATTCACATGAGATAGCAACACATCGAGTAGCAACAGCACGAGGTACCAATACATCCAGTTCATTCCATTGCAAGTCTCATTGCGCTGGAGCATTCAATGAGATCTGCCCACACGCGCAGCCCTGGATGCTGCCATTCACATTCACAATTCACATGCGATAGCAACACATCGAGTAGCAACAGCACGAGGTACCAAGTACACATCCAGTTCATTTTATTGCAAGTCTCATTGCGCTGGAGCATTCAATGAGATCTGCCCACACGCGCAGCCCTGGATGCTGCCATTCACATTCACAATTCACATGCGATAGCAACACATCGAGTAGCAACCAACACGAGGTACCAATACATCCAGTTCATTCCATTGCAAGTCTCATTGCGCTGGAGCATTCAATGAGATCTGCCCACACGCGCAGCCCTGGATGCTGCCATTCACATTCACAATTCACATGCGATAGCAACACATCGAGTAGCAACCAACACGAGGTACCAAGTACACATCCAGTTCATTCCATTGCAAGTCTCATTGCGCTGGAGCATTCAATGAGATCTGCCCACACGCGCAGCCCTGGATGCTGCCATTCACATTCACAATTCACATGCGATAGCAACACATCGAGTAGCAACCAACACGAGGTACCAATACATCCAGTTCATTCCATTGCAAGTCTCATTGCGCTGGAGCATTCAATGAGATCTGCCCACACGCGCAGCCCTGGATGCTGCCATTCACATTCACAATTCACATGCGATAGCAACACATCGAGTAGCAACAGCACGAGGTACCAAGTACACATCCAGTTCATTCCATTGCAAGTCTCATTGCGCTGGAGCATTCAATGAGATCTGCCCACACGCGCAGCCCTGGATGCTGCCATTCACATTCACAATTCACATGCGATAGCAATACATCGAGTAGCAACAGCACGAGGTACCAAGTACACATCCAGTTCATTCCATTGCAAGTCTCATTGCGCTGGAGCATTCAATGAGATCTGCCCACACGCGCAGCCCTGGATGCTGCCATTCACATTCCCAATTCACATGCGATAGCAACACATCGAGTAGCAACCAACACGAGGTACCAAGTACACATCCAGTTCATTCTATTGCAAGTCTCATTGCGCTGGAGCATTCAATGAGATCTGCCCACACGCGCAGCCCTGGATGCTGTCATTCACATTCACAATTCACATGCGATAGCAACACATCGAGTAGCAACCAACACGAGGTACCAAGTACACATCCAGTTCATTCCATTGCAAGTCTCATTGCGCTGGAGCATTCAATGAGATCTGCCCACACGCGCAGCCCTGGATGCTGCCATTCACATTCCCAATTCACATGCGATAGCAACACATCGAGTAGCAACAGCACGAGGTACCAATACATCCAGTTCATTCCATTGCAAGTCTCATTGCGCTGGAGCATTTAATGAGATCTGCCCACACGCGCAGCCCTGGATGCTGCCATTCACATTCACAATTCACATGCGATAGCAACACATCGAGTAGCAACCAACACGAGGTACCAATACATCCAGTTCATTCCATTGCAAGTCTCATTGCGCTGGAGCATTCAATGAGATCTGCCCACACGCGCAGCCCTGGATGCTGCCATTCACATTCACAATTCACATGCGATAGCAACACATCGAGTAGCAACAGCACGAGGTACCAAGTACACATCCAGTTCATTCCATTGCAAGTCTCATTGCGCTGGAGCATTCAATGAGATCTGCCCACACGCGCAGCCCTGGATGCTGCCATTCACATTCACAATTCACATGCGATAGCAACACATCGAGTAGCAACCAACACGAGGTACCAATATATCCAGTTCATTCCATTGCAAGTCTCATTGCGCTGGAGCATTCAATGAGATCTGCCCACACGCGCAGCCCTGGATGCTGTCATTCACATTCCCAATTCACATGCGATAGCAATACATCGAGTAGCAACCAACACGAGGTACCAATACATCCAGTCCATTCCATTGCAAGTCTCATTGCGCTGGAGCATTCAATGAGATCTGCCCACACGCGCAGCCCTGGATGCTGCCATTCACATTCACAATTCACATGCGATAGCAACACATCGAGTAGCAACAGCACGAGGTACCAATACATCCAGTTCATTCCATTGCAAGTCTCATTGCGCTGGAGCATTCAATGAGATCTGCCCACACGCGCAGCCCTGGATGCTGTCATTCACATTCCCAATTCACATGCGATAGCAACACATCGAGTAGCAACAGCACGAGGTACCAAGTACACATCCAGTTCATTTTATTGCAAGTCTCATTGCGCTGGAGCATTCAATGAGATCTGCCCACACGCGCAGCCCTGGATGCTGCCATTCACATTCACAATTCACATGCGATAGCAACACATCGAGTAGCAACAGCACGAGGTACCAAGTACACATCCAGTTCATTCCATTGCAAGTCTCATTGCGCTGGAGCATTCAATGAGATCTGCCCACACGCGCAGCCCTGGATGCTGCCATTCACATTCACAATTCACATGCGATAGCAACACATCGAGTAGCAACAGCACGAGGTACCAATACATCCAGTTCATTCCATTGCAAGTCTCATTGCGCTGGAGCATTCAATGAGATCTGCCCACACGCGCAGCCCTGGATGCTGCCATTCACATTCACAATTCACATGCGATAGCAACACATCGAGTAGCAACCAACACGAGGTACCAATACATCCAGTTCATTCCATTGCAAGTCTCATTGCGCTGGAGCATTCAATGAGATCTGCCCACACGCGCAGCCCTGGATGCTGCCATTCACATTCACAATTCACATGCGATAGCAACACATCGAGTAGCAACAGCACGAGGTACCAATACATCCAGTTCATTCCATTGCAAGTCTCATTGCGCTGGAGCATTCAATGAGATCTGCCCACACGCGCAGCCCTGGATGCTGCCATTCACATTCACAATTCACATGCGATAGCAACACATCGAGTAGCAACAGCACGAGGTACCAAGTACACATCAAGTTCATTCCATTGCAAGTCTCATTGCGCTGGAGCATTCAATGAGATCTGCCCACACGCGCAGCCCTGGATGCTGCCATTCACATTCACAATTCACATGCGATAGCAACACATCGAGTAGCAACAGCACGAGGTACCAATACATCCAGTTCATTCCATTGCAAGTCTCATTGCGCTGGAGCATTCAATGAGATCTGCCCACACGCGCAGCCCTGGATGCTGCCATTCACATTCACAATTCACATGCGATAGCAACACATCGAGTAGCAACAGCACGAGGTACCAAGTACACATCCAGTTCATTCCATTGCAAGTCTCATTGCGCTGGAGCATTTAATGAGATCTGCCCACACGCGCAGCCCTGGATGCTGCCATTCACATTCACAATTCACATGCGATAGCAACACATCGAGTAGCAACAGCACGAGGTACCAAGTACACATCCAGTTCATTCCATTGCCAGTCTCATTGCGCTGGAGCATTCAATGAGATCTGCCCACACGCGCAGCCCTGGATGCTGCCATTCACATTCACAATTCACATGCGATAGCAACACATCGAGTAGCAACAGCACGAGGTACCAAGTACACATCCAGTTCATTCCATTGCAAGTCTCATTGCGCTGGAGCATTCAATGAGATCTGCCCACACGCGCAGCCCTGGATGCTGCCATTCACATTCACAATTCACATGCGATAGCAACACATCGAGTAGCAACAGCACGAGGTACCAAGTACACATCCAGTTCATTCCATTGCAAGTCTCATTGCCCTGGAGCATTCAATGAGATCTGCCCACACGCGCAGCCCTGGATGCTGCCATTCACATTCACAATTCACATGCGATAGCAACACATCGAGTAGCAACAGCACGAGGTACCAAGTACACATCCAGCTCATTCCATTGCAAGTCTCATTGCTCTGGAGCATTCAATGAGATCTGCCCACACGCGCAGCCCTGGATGCTGCCATTCACATTCACAATTCACATGCGATAGCAACACATCGAGTAGCAACAGCACGAGGTACCAAGTACACATCCAGTTCATTTTATTGCAAGTCTCATTGCGCTGGAGCATTCAATGAGATCTGCCCACACGCGCAGCCCTGGATGCTGCCATTCACATTCCCAATTCGCATGCGATAGCAACACATCGAGTAGCAACAGCACGAGGTACCAAGTACACATCCAGTTCATTCCATTGCAAGTCTCATTGCGCTGGAACATTCAATGAGATCTGCCCACACGCGCAGCCCTGGATGCTGCCATTCACATTCACAATTCACATGCGATAGCAATACATCGAGTAGCAACAGCACGAGGTACCAATACATCCAGTTCATTCCATTGCAAGTCTCATTGCGCTGGAGCATTCAATGAGATCTGCCCACACGCGCAGCCCTGGATGCTGCCATTCACATTCACAATTCACATGCGATAGCAACACATCGAGTAGCAACAGCACGAGGTACCAAGTACACATCCAGTTCATTCCATTGCAAGTCTCATTGCGCTGGAGCATTCAATGAGATCTGCCCACACGCGCAGCCCTGGATGCTGCCATTCACATTCCCAATTCACATGCGATAGTAACACATCGAGTAGCAACAGCACGAGGTACCAAGTACACATCCAGTTCATTCCATTGCAAGTCTCATTGAGCTGGAGCATTCAATGAGATCTGCCCACACGCGCAGCCCTGGATGCTGCCATTCACATTCCCAATTCACATGCGATAGTAACACATCGAGTAGCAACAGCACGAGGTACCAAGTACACATCCAGTTCATTCCATTGCAAGTCTCATTGCGCTGGAGCATTCAATGAGATCTGCCCACACGCGCAGCCCTGGATGCTGCCATTCACATTCCCAATTCACATGCGATAGTAACACATCGAGTAGCAACAGCACGAGGTACCAAGTACACATCCAGTTCATTCCATTGCAAGTCTCATTGCGCTGGAGCATTCAATGAGATCTGCCCACACGCGCAGCCCTGGATGCTGCCATTCACATTCCCAATTCACATGCGATAGCAACACATCGAGTAGCAACAGCACGAGGTACCAAGTACACATCCAGCTCATTCCATTGCAAGTCTCATTGCGCTGGAGCATTCAATGAGATCTGCCCACACGCGCAGCCCTGGATGCTGCCATTCACATTCACAATTCACATGCGATAGCAACACATCGAGTAGCAACAGCACGAGGTACCAAGTACACATCCAGTTCATTCCATTGCAAGTCTCATTGCGCTGGAGCATTCAATGAGATCTGCCCACACGCGCAGCCCTGGATGCTGCCATTCACATTCACAATTCACATGCGATAGCAACACATCGAGTAGCAACAGCACGAGGTACCAAGTACACATCCAGTTCATTCCATTGCAAGTCTCATTGCCCTGGAGCATTCAATGAGATCTGCCCACACGCGCAGCCCTGGATGCTGCCATTCACATTCACAATTCACATGCGATAGCAACACATCGAGTAGCAACAGCACGAGGTACCAAGTACACATCCAGCTCATTCCATTGCAAGTCTCATTGCTCTGGAGCATTCAATGAGATCTGCCCACACGCGCAGCCCTGGATGCTGCCATTCACATTCACAATTCACATGCGATAGCAACACATCGAGTAGCAACAGCACGAGGTACCAAGTACACATCCAGTTCATTTTATTGCAAGTCTCATTGCGCTGGAGCATTCAATGAGATCTGCCCACACGCGCAGCCCTGGATGCTGCCATTCACATTCCCAATTCGCATGCGATAGCAACACATCGAGTAGCAACAGCACGAGGTACCAAGTACACATCCAGTTCATTCCATTGCAAGTCTCATTGCGCTGGAACATTCAATGAGATCTGCCCACACGCGCAGCCCTGGATGCTGCCATTCACATTCACAATTCACATGCGATAGCAATACATCGAGTAGCAACAGCACGAGGTACCAATACATCCAGTTCATTCCATTGCAAGTCTCATTGCGCTGGAGCATTCAATGAGATCTGCCCACACGCGCAGCCCTGGATGCTGCCATTCACATTCACAATTCACATGCGATAGCAACACATCGAGTAGCAACAGCACGAGGTACCAAGTACACATCCAGTTCATTCCATTGCAAGTCTCATTGCGCTGGAGCATTCAATGAGATCTGCCCACACGCGCAGCCCTGGATGCTGCCATTCACATTCCCAATTCACATGCGATAGTAACACATCGAGTAGCAACAGCACGAGGTACCAAGTACACATCCAGTTCATTCCATTGCAAGTCTCATTGCGCTGGAGCATTCAATGAGATCTGCCCACACGCGCAGCCCTGGATGCTGCCATTCACATTCCCAATTCACATGCGATAGTAACACATCGAGTAGCAACAGCACGAGGTACCAAGTACACATCCAGTTCATTCCATTGCAAGTCTCATTCATGAATCATGATGATTAACCAGCATCACGGTCAGCGAGATGCTTGAAGACTTTGTTGGTCGGCTAGTAAGGAGAGACAAAAAATACACATTTTGTCTACTGGGGCTAGATTACAAAAGATTTTATACCTTATGGCATAACTTTATTCCGTTTTAAACATAATTACCTATCACTCTAGTCTAGATACTATCGTGCTTTAACCAAGATAAAACTCACTAATTTTCCTTTGTAATATGTATTCGTACATTTATAATCATTAAATTTTACCGGAAAAACATTGCATTTCCAAATATTGCATAATAGATCATCGGTAATAGTGAGGTTGTAGCCTTAATCTTCTCTGTGAATCCAGCTAATGTACCATTGTACCTTAATGAATCAATACAATTATTCTAGTGAATTTATAGAAATAATTTCAGACGTTCTTTTGTTTCCTTGTCAAAATAACCAACTGTCAATTCTATAAATCCTGCTCCGATCTTGCTCTTACTGGTCTATTCACGCGAGATCTCCTCGGCGTTATCAGAAGAACAATTGCAGTAAAAGGTAATGACTCTGCGAGGACAGTTACAGAATCAGATGCACTTCACAAAGTATTATTGGACAAGTGAAACAGACCGGGCTGTATTCTCTAACTAATGTCACTTGCCATTTCACGTGAGATGTCCTCCGCGTCATTGGAATAACATTGGCAACAGGGAGGGAGGAGAGTTACAGAATCAGCGAGTAAGGGGAGCCGCGTGGGAGATCTCGATGCGCGAACAAGCGAGGAACCGTAGCGTTGCAACACACTGACATTGATAGCTGGCAGTGCAGTGGCTACTTTGCCATGATGCAAGCAGTCGCGAATCATTGCGTACCCTTCGCATCATTACATCAATTGCATTGCCATTCAAAAGACTTACCCTACCTGCGAATTGTGAGAAATTGATCGTACCTCTGTTTCGCATATATTTTCTTTGTTTCTCTTCTCATCTTTGTTTGTACTCAAGAGTCCCAGCAGTTTCAACGTTTTAAACATGTAATGGCAAAAGTTACCGAAAATTATCAAATTTGTATTAACAAGATTATATTTTTTTTATCTAATTTTAATCTATCTCTTTAGTAATATTACAATTGAGTTTGACCCAACCGGTTTGATACGCCAAACATCACGTAAAGTATACATAAATTCTACAGAGTTGACATTTAAAATTATCTTTAGAATTCAGTACTTTCGATTAAAAAATAATAAAAATACGAAATCTCTTATTCCAATTTAAAAAAATGAAATTCATTACCAAATTGGCTTGTCAATCAATGAAAAAATTACTTTTAATTACCATTCTAAAAAAGAGCTACTTTTAGTGAAATAAATTACCTGCCCTGCATTATGATTTACGAAATTAAATTTCCAAAGAGTATTTGTGGATCTCTGAGTCTCGACTCGAAATCATATTTGGCGAATTTCTGCTTTGACCTCTCTACCCCTCGTACTCGCAGACACAGCCCCGTGAAATAACTTATAATATAACGTCATTGAGAAAACACATAATTTCCCATGTTTTAGATAGGACTTCCATAAATATAGACGCCAGATATTATGCGATTGCTAATCTTGTTATTGTTTCTCTCGAATCAGTTATCTCTCATGCTATCTCTATCACGTAACACAAAGCAATATAATATGGACTGACATCGGGAAAAATACCTCCACTGTTTCAAGGCATTCCGAGCATAAACCAGGCTCTAATGACTAACGCGTCCATATGAATTGCGTTCTGATTGCAATAAATCGCCTTGTGTCCTGCAATTAATAGGACTGCGTGCACGAGTACGGGGGACATAGATCGCGCATTAGCGACTTCGATCAGCATTCCAGAGCGTCATCGCACATCGCACAGACACACCTGTTGGAATGCTCAGCGCAATCAGTGCACATCATTGTTCAAGCAGCTGGCGACAGTTTCATGCAAAGTTGGGTATGTTGGGTCAATTCCTGGCTGGTTGGAAACAATTTATACACGATGCATCAAATTCATGAGTACAAATGCGCCAATTTTGTGTGAGAAAAAACAATTAGATCTAATAATAGAAATGTTTTACCCTACCTAGTCCAATATTTAAAAAATTAGAATATTGGTGTACCTTTTTTAAATTTTTTGAGAATATTATTGGGAAAAATTAAAGTCTGTTGACTCCCTAACGTAACATACTAGAAATTATATTTCAATTTATTACATGTTATTTTATTATTTTTTGATTTTCTCGAAATCACTATTTTTGATTATTATTATTTTTGTAAATAACGCCCCAATTGTTCATATATTTTTAAGGTAACAATTATCGTATTTTGGGTGATTTAATCCCATCTAAACCTTACCAGCATGCTCTCCAATCACTACCAAAATAGTAATTGTAAAATATTTTGCTCAACCGAGGACCTCCAATGACATACAGTTTTTTGCTATAATTAAACTTGTATTTTGTGCACAGCTCGATTACAAAAAACAACCATTCGAAACTTGATTTAATTGGTACAATTAAACCGAGCGAATTATATCGTCTAAGCAAACAGCAATACCGATCTTGTAATTCACAACCATTGTTACAATGTAAATGTCACTGTCATTACTAATTGAACTGACCCTCGTGAAACGGCAAAACTTCCTTGTAAGGTACGTTTAGGAGGTTAGCAATCCTCTTTGCATAAGATTTAGGTTGAGATTCCTGCGCGCGTCACTTTCTTCCTGAGTTGACTCGGTGCATTAGCGTTGCTCCGGACAAGGACTTGCGCCATGTAGGGAGGAGGAAAGTGAATCTGTCGGACAAGACAACTGACCGCTTCTCGGAACTCGGATGTATTAATAACACCCACCGCGCAGGTGCAGGGGATTCTGTGAAGATGTGACGTCGAGCGTGCGTGGGAGTCGAACAGGGACCAGCCCAGTGCATGATTCAAGCGGCGTTCGTTGTTGGTCAAATACATGTTTATAAATGGAATTTAAATAATTTGGCAGATATTCAGTACAATTTTCGAATTTTTCTTGGTGCAGGATCTTGTTGACTGTCAGTGTACAGTGAGATTCAGAAGAAAGCGGTCGGAGTGCCCCTGTGCCAGGCAGTGTGCACAGGGGCAGACCGCTTTCTTCTGAATCTCACTGTACATCGATTTGGACAGATTCTGATGAAGCATGACTCGTGCATGGTTGCCCAATTGTTAAAATTAGGGGTAATCATACTTAAAACACATGGTTATTAAAACTTCAAAGTGCATTACGTAAACCATTTTTTTCACATTCTATGACGTTTTAAGACGGCTGAGTAGTGATTGGCCTTGAAGAGTTTTTTAATCGATTTTTATCAATATCTTTTACCAATGTAATTGTTAATAAAATAAGGCTTTGTACGAGTATTCAGAACAGTTCAATGAAAATAATTCCATAGTTTGGAATGGTTTGTCCTACGAGACGTTTAGTGCCATATTTTTACTAATTTGCAGGCACTAAACGCGTGAAATAAAACTAATAACCTCCAAACTATGAAATTATTTTTATTGAACAGTATTACATTGGTAAAAGATATAGGAAAAAAATGATAAAAAAAAACTCTTCAAGGTCACGCTCACTCATTGTATTTTATTTTATGTATTTCCCACTAGATAGGTAAACCAATTTATGGATTTGTGGCCGTTGCAGGTGAAAGTTTTATAATTTGATGTAATTTCTGTAATATTAACATATCTACACTAATATTTGCATTTTGCACCCTACTTAGGGTGTTGTGTTGTATTCTGGGTTTGGATCGAATTATTGGAGGTGAAAAGACTAAACTTCGAATCGAGTGAAATCTTCTCATAAAAGTGTTATCATTACGGCAGTGAGAAGAAAGATATCCCACGAAACGAAGTCGACATTCAGTTACAGAATCAACGTCCTGAGTGTGAATTGACCCCTTTCAAAAAGAGGAGACCGTCTTCAACACCCAAGATAAATATCAATAACACAGAAATAGAATGGTCACCTAGCGTAAAGTACCTTGGTGTCCATCTAGATTCCAAGCTAACATTTACTACACACATTAATCATAAAATTCATCAAGCCTACGCAGCAATGGCTAGCATCTACCCAATGTTTAATAAAAGAAGCAGACTCAGCTACAACAACAAAGCACTCATCTATAAAATGATAATTAGACCAATCATATGCTACGCTGCACCGGCCTGGAGCAGCACGTCAACAACTAACCTAAGGAAACTACAAGTAGTACAGAACAAATGCCTTAGAATAGCAGGGAATTTTCTAAGAAGCACGAGAATTACTAAATTGCATTCATTCTTCAAAATGCCTACAATCCATGACTTTATCTTCAACCTAACAGGCAACTTTTATATTAATATCGACAAATGCCATAACCCTTTAATTGTTAACTTAGGTAAATATTCTCTGACAGCACCAAGCAAACACAAACGACCATTATACATGTTCATGAAAAAATGAAACCGGTCACAGAGTTAAATTAATCTTAATTTGTTCCATTATATGTTAATAATTTCACAGGTTTTTTACAGCACTAATTTTTCCTGTAACCTTACCGTATTCATGTACTTGCTTACAATCAAATTTATAAATATGTCAACCTGTTTTTCACATTATGTTTAGAAAGTAGAAGAGCGCTGCTTCAAGTATTTCTATTGTTTATCATAACTTTTATTGTATTATTGTTATTGTATATATTTTGGTGAATAAAAACTCTTAAAAAAAAAAACCTTTCAAAACCGAGCGACGAATTGAATCAACAATGTACTGGGTATCCAGATGTCCTAATGAACTATTTAAATAGATGTACTCCTCTCGTTCGTTACATAGACTCATCAAAATCAACGGGTCTAGTAATAAATCAATAAATAAATATTACAGCTATTTTTTCATTTTTATAAGTTACGGGGTTACGCTAAGGAAATGACTTGCATTCGGTGTTGATATCTTGATAAAATGACGTATCATGATGCAAGGGAGTGGACATGTTTTACACTTGTGAACAATATCTAGGTACATCACAACGCACTTGAGACAATCAGAAACACGATGCACTTATCTTGATCCAGTGCAATAACTTACCCAATCACGTCGTTCAATCTAATAGCATCATTTAGAAGGAAAGTCATGGTAAAAATTGAAACAATTAATTGGCTCTGATTTTAGGCAGATTAGATAGTTTTAGAGATTAGACAGTCTCTCAGCTTTGGTTTAGGCATGTATACAGCGGGGCATGAGGGGGGGGGGGGGGAGGGGGGGGGTCCGAATACTCCCAACATGGATATGACCATTGACCAATATGCACATTTGTTGGCTAAGTTCGTGCCTATCTTTATTGATTCTCGAATATCTGACAGTCCAGGAATTTTGCACCTAATTTGTACAAAATGTATTTGAATTTCCAGGCCCAAAGAGACACCCATTTGAAGACCAAATATGGGGACACACCATAAATTTAATTTTCGAATTCTGAAACAACAGGAAATTTGCACCAATTATGCACCTTGTTACACCCCTATCCTCAAGAGATAATTCAAGAACGAATATGCCCCCTATAATCAACATTTTTGTATTCAGATTGTCCTGTAACTTTATTGCACAACCACACAACTTTTTGTACACCCTCCTCCTCCTCCTCCTCCTCCTCTTCCCTCCCCCACACAAATTCAAATTTCAAATCACTCATGCACCTTCTTGCACCCCCAAGCAAGAGATATTTTACGATGAACTCTATGAATTTTGCACCACTTGTGCACCATGCTACCCCAAGCAAGCGATATTCAACAATGCACTCTATGAATTTTGCACCACTTGTGCACCTATCAACCCCAAGCAAAAGATATTTCACGATGCACTCTATGAACATCCTCGCCAGTGGATCTGCTGCACTTGAGAGCAAGAGTCAAGGAGAACTGCAGCAATCACTGAACCCGTCTCGCCATATCTCAACACCGGCTCTGCTATTTCTGACCACGAGCAGAAGTCGCTTTCAATCAGCGCGAGCTGCGAGATGAACAATGATCTCCAGCCAGGAGCTATCGAGATGCTGCGTATACCATGCACATACTTGTTGCCGCATTAAACAGTAGTCCTGAGCAAAATAGAAAATAAACAAGGGCGATGTGGTTTTGACAACCTAAATAATTTATAACACACATTTTTCATTTTTTTTTTCTAAAATCCATAATTGGGCTCGATTTGTTCTATCTGTACCGCAGAGGTAAAATGGCGGGAGTCAATTTCAATGATTATTGTGGTAAGCTCAAAAACCAGTGGTTCTGGGTCCATCCAATCATATTTTTATGATATTGGAGCATGACATTACTAAAAAAATCTTCAATATGACTGTATTAATGATAAAGATTGTCAAATTGTCAAATGACAATTGATATAGAGCCTGATTATACACATCATTCCAAAGTGAGCACCGCGAAATCGAAAAAATGACATTATATTACTTACGTACAGGAGTACTCACTTTTCATTTACATTAGTACCTTTTCGATTAATAACGTATTTTGTAATTTTTTTGTAGGTACCTAAGTTTCTCTTATTGATTCCAGCTCAGTTTTATTTTCACAAATTATTTCAACTATTAGGTTGCATTATATCGAACGTATACTTACTTAGCTCTGAAAGAAAAATCTATTTTTCTTTGTACATCATTAGTTTCGCTACCGACTCCTGTTTAGTTTTGTTGATTATTGGTAAAAACTTATTTGTATTAATACCAATTGTAATGATGAAAAACAGTTAGCGCTTATACTAGACATAGCAAAACTTATGGAATGAATGACGCTGCTAACTCACTTTTTACACATTTTTAACTAAGTTTGTTAGCTCGTGACTTTGCAGTAGATCATGAAATAGGTCCTTCTAAATTCTAATCAGAAATATTCGAAACTCTTCGTACTTTCCAGATTAACATGTGGCTACATTATCAATTTCCATATTTCGAATAATATATTCAAGAGAAGAAAACAAAGGCTAGATTTTGTAACAGGTCAAATTTCAATATGTAAATTGATTAAAGAGACAATAAACTCTGGTCCTAATTATGAAGATCTTGGGCTCGGTGTCTACTTTCTCTGCGGTTTGTTTATGCGCGAAGGATCGTGGTTGTGGTCAACGGATTTATAGAATACAATTGCACTCTGGCATTTGCACAATATCTGTTTAGGAACAACTAAATTACACAATCATTCACCAGTGATCATTTACACACCGACCAGACAAATTAAATATATTGCCTTACTAGAGTTACGTTCATTGTTAATTTATGTTATAGTTTGCGCATATAATTTATAATGAATGTAACGCAACTTTCAATAGGAACCAATTACCTATACAGACGATCCTTACTCAGTCGAGATATCCAAATAAATATTAACCATCAGTTAACTCAACTTTCCAGCGAGGCATTTTGGTCTTATTCGGAGAGCACAATTATACAATTTAGGGGCCATACCATTAGTTGAGCGAGCGTAGCGAGCGTCACCACGGTACTCTTATGGCACTTTCTCTGTGTGTTTTGTTTTTTTGTTTTTTTGTGGTCACACCCCAGGTCAAACCGCTCAAGCAATCAATCTGAAATTTTGTACACATACTAACGTACTCTATGCGGTCCCTGGGATCGTTTTTGAACGGGATCCCGTGATTGGTCAAAATTTAAAAAAAATTATCTTTCGATTGGTTTGTTTTATCAATTTGAAATTTTGACAAGTCATTACCACTAACATTTTACACAATCATACAAAGTTTCAGCCAAATCCTCCCATTGGTTAAAATTTAAAACCATCTTTACTGTGATTTTTGAAATTTAAACGAGAACCGTATGACCGATCAACTTAAAACTTTGCATGGTCATTGGGACCAACATTATCTGTGTTTTTGACAATTTTAAGACAAATCTGTGTTTATATCCAAAAGTTATTGACATTTTACGGACATTTTGCGTGTTGGCTGTCAAATTTCTCGAATATGTTGATCACGGCTTCTTCGACTCTTTATAGTTCCAAGGTAGTTAGAGCAACTTTCAAACGTATGAAACTGATAAAATCGTTCAACAGGGGACCTATTTTCGAGATCGTTCGAGCGCTCGCATAATCGAGCGTGACGTCAAAGTGACGTCCGTCCGAAGGAAATAGCATCCAATAAGCCAAATCAGTTTATTGTTTTGTTTCGTCTGACGTCAGGCGGCCGTGAATCCGTATGATATTTGACTCGAACGATCTACGAGCTGATATGACGTCAGACAAAACAAAACTATAAACTGATTTGGCTTATTGGATGCTATTTCCTTCGGACGGACGTCACTTTGACGTCACGCTCGATTATGCGAGAGCTCGAACGATCTCGAAAATAGGTCCCCAGATCGTCTAATATTGTGTAAGTACACACACCTATATCATATGAGTGGTCCCAGGTATATTTTTTAACTATGATTTTTGAATATTGACTAGGAACATTTTAATTATAAAGGTTCAATCATCAATCGATCAACTTAAAACTTTGCATGGTCATTGGGACTAAAGCCCCATTTACACGGTGCAATTTCTTGTACAACTTCTGTACCACACTTTTGTGTCACACTTCTTGAATGGAAATTAGAGCATGTTTTAAGTTCTGTGACAGAAAGTTGCGTCGTGTAAACACAAAATTTTATGAAAAATGGGAATGTGACAGAAGTTGTTCAAGAAATTGCACAGTGTAAATGGGGCTTAATACTTTAGGAATATTTGGAGATTTTTATACCTACAAGTCTGACGATTTTCAAGAATTATTGGCTTTTAATGATATTTTCGATAGACATAATTTCGGTTCGAGGTGTTGCGCGTGTCCGTGCTCGCTCATCAACGCGTTACACAGAGCGTTTTCCTAGTAAATTTTAATACAGCAGTAAAATGTTTAAAGAATATAATGTATATAATGTAAAATATGTATAATTATACCCATTTTAATTGAGCTCTTGAAGGCAATCAAACACGCTTGCCTTCTCTTAGAATTGCCCTGATAAACTACGGACAGAGCTCCATAGTTCTCTATGGAACTATCTATGGTCGCTATGGTATCTATGGTCTATGGTCGCTAGAGCGTCCACGCCGGGAAACAAAGGGTTCGAGAATGCGACACAAATGTATGCGCTCAACAGCCTTGGATCTGCCATATAAGAGCGATCTATTTCCAGAACAATGTGAGCGCTTTTTACATCTCCAGCTGGAATCTCATTATTCTTCCTGGTCGATCAACAGCGCTTTTTCTCCAGCCCCGATACCACCTTGTAGGTACTCATCCTTGGTACATGGGACATTGAAGTTCATTTTCAGATCGTTCCGTTAGCAAACAAACTCTAAATAGGGGCGAAGGAGGAGAAATTTATCCAAATATCAGTAGTTTGGAGATTATTTGAGCAACTAAAATTGATTTACTCTCAAATCCATACAAAAAATAACGTTGTGAATTGATGCTGGCAAAGAAGGAGCTCAAACCGATTCCAAAAAGATCTTTGCGTCAAACCTTTAACCGAGTTTGAAAATGGAAGGAAATAAACAAAAATGTGGAAAAAGTATGCGTAGGTATACATAATATTCATCAAAATTGGTTTGTTTTTATTATCACCCTGTAGATTGGTACAGTGTACAAATATAGGTATCGTCACTAGGTATAGTAAATATAAGATTTACTCCAGGTATAAAACGATTTTAACTGACACTAACTATAAGTATACAAAAACCATTTGTGAGAAAAAAAAACTACAGTCAATAATCAAACAACCCCTATACAACTTATTATCGCATAGTGCAAGCTCTTGTCTATATTTCGAAAAACTCTCGATAGCTGCAGTTACGTTTTAATTTAGTGGGTCAATGCATACCTGCCCATTCCGATTCGAGTGCTAAAAACGATGTCAGATATCCAAACAATTTAGAGCACAGATAATTTAGATCTAAATCAATGTTTTATCACTCGAGTGTTGCATTTTGTTGAGAATATAAAAGCCTGCGTTTGTTATCTTGCCATGCAGAAGGCAGTGAAACGCATCCGAATGGCTTTCAAAGCACAGATTGCAGGTGAGTTGATAGCTAATAACTAGGAAAACGCTCTGTGTAACGCGTTGATAAGCGAGCCTGCGTATTGCGTGCGAATTAACGTGGATGTGAAGGGTGAAACAGATATTGGAAACGGTGGTGATAATATCGTTAAATAAATTTGAAAAAATATTTCGCAGAAACCTGAAATGCCCGTAAAATGTACCGTGTAAGTTAGATTTGTCTGAAAACGGTCAACAACTGGTTCCAATGACAATGCAAGTTTGAAGTTGATCGGTCATAAACAGATCTTTTTTGAATGTTCAACAGGATCTTGTTCAAAAATTGAACATGTGACCGTTCATATGGCATTAGTGTATGTGCAAAATTTCAGATCAATTAGTTGAACGGTGTAACTTAAAAATCATGGGTTATCTAAAAAAAAAAAAAAAAAAAAAAAAAAAAATGCAATCGAGACCACAATTACACCATATTTTAAAAATGTTCATTCAACTTGGTCAATAAAGCTTTGGTACATACTTATTTTTCAACATGAAATTCTTCTTTTAATCTCCTTAGAAGAGACCAATGATGTTGACAGAGGTCACCAAGATATTTTGCGGATTGAAATGTTTTACAATCAATTTTAAACTAAATTAATAAAAATAAAAAGTCTAAACTTTTTTGACCAATTTGACAAATAAATAATCACAACGGTCTCTTCTGAACGAACACATTTTCAAAAAAATCAGTCAATTTGTTTTCTCGGATTTGCAACCAAACCCCGGATTTAGTTAAAAAATCACAACGTGATCGGGGGAACGCAGCAACGGGGCTTGTAAGCATCAACAGGGGGAATGTTCCTCAACCACGTACATAGTCAAGATGTAATGGTCAACAATCAATACGACGAAACAACGAATCTTACATTGATGTAATTTTCTGAAAAGGGATTAGATTAGATTATTACGGTTTAACGGAGCGTCAACGACGAGGTTATATTGCGCACATTAATTTTTTCATTTAACTTTGTTGATCATAAGTGGAGGACATGGGAAGGGGTCGACCTAACGGGCCCGTTCCGGGGGAGTCCAGCATTGGTGGGAAGGACAGGTCGGAATGGTGACAGACCGGGGACGGGAGGGTTCGGGCCGGCGGGGGTCACCATCTCGAGGGGGAAAGGCCGGCCCGAGGGGACCGCAAATTCAAGGGAGGGTATGGTTAGGTCGACCCTGGCTGCTCTTTGTCTGGGCCTCACCACTGACCTGTCCGGCATGGGTAGCCCTCTGAAAAAGGGCCGGGTCAATATGCAAACAGAGAGATACGGAGGAATCTGACATCTCAATTGGAAGAAGAAGATAGATTCATAAAGATAATGTTACAATATACAAAAGTACAATTGTTTTGGACATGATACATCATGATGGTTCATCGTGATTAACTGACTTGAATAATGATGTAATAACAACACTAAATCTAAACTCAGTACTTGATATTTGTGTCATTTATCCGTAGTACGTCGATGTTTTCACCGAATGCAAACTCGAATATCGATCACTGTCAGTCAAGATACACAATGTCTTTCACTTGAAGTACTTAGACACAATTGCAGCTCTGATTGCTTATCAATTATGTCTTCTTGTCAATATTAGGCCGTTGAAATGTGCATTATCTAATAGAGTAAGCGTGTACTCGAGGTCCCATTCAATTAGGTCATCACTAAGCAAGTCTAGTTGGATTACAGGGTATGCTTCTTTAGTTGCTATGCGACACAGGTCACACCGTTTCTCGGATCGAGATTAAATTTTGAATATCTTATATGTAAAGACACATGTTTGCTGTTTAGTTTTTGAACAACGTCTTCTTTGGTTGAATAAGGAAAATGTTCTAATCAAATTGATATTTTGCAAGATCGTCAAAACAAAACAGTTTATCCTAGGTTTATCAAATGTTTACAAAGTTCAACCATTGGCTTCCGCTCTCTGGGATTCGTGACTTCTATATCTGCAGCTCTGAATGCTTTCGACGATGTCTGAGGCCGCACTGCTTTATCAAATTCTGGCAATATAAAGACATTATTATTAATTTTGTTCAATGCTACAACATGCCTTCATATTTGTAACATAGACTAAAATTAAGCATATTGTTGTGCTGCGTCAGTTTTCACTGCAATCTTGGCCTATGTAAGACGATCTCAGCCGGACGAGTGAAGAATTTGACCTTGGTCTGTACGTGAGAACGGGTCGGTTCCGTTTGTCACTAGACATCGACGACAGATGTCTGACCAGTAGCATGTCCCCAACTCCAGTGTACGACAATGTTTCAACTAAATCGTCCACAAACTTATAGACCTACCGTGTCAAATTTGTTCCCGAATTCGATGCTCGCTCCCATTCCTTCTTGTTAGTTTCCCTGCTGTCGAGACGCCAATGATAGGAAGATTCAATACTGTTGTAACCACCAGTCTCCTTCCACTGTCCATCCAGACTTTCTTCGTTCCCTGTCATCATCATAATCATTCCTCCCTCGCCATTGCAGATCATTTGCATTCTGTCATTCGCAGACGTGTTGCACCTACGACAGTGAAGACACACCGTTTTGTATTCTTCCAGGCCTGGTGTTCTGCGCCGTCGCCGTGCTACTGCTGCACACCACGTCTGCGCAAGAGAACCCTCCCGACTGCACGACAGGCATCCAGTACTACCCCCACGCCACCAACTGCTCACTGTACTGGGCGTGCACGGGGATTGTGGCCGTCCTGAAGGAGTGTCCCCCCGGCCTGTGGTGGAACCCGACGTCCAACGTGTGCGACTGGCCGGCGGACAGCGGCTGCACCGCAGGCTCGACAACAGTGCGTCCGCCCACGGAGACGTCCAGCATACCGACGGAGACGTCCAGCGTACCGACCGAACAGACGAGCATGTCGACCGAACAGACGAGCATATCGACCGAACAGTCCAGCATACCGACCGAACAGACGAGCATATCGACAGAACAGTCAAGCATATCGACCGAACAGTCAAGCATACCGACCGAACAGACGTCGAGTATACCGACGGAGCAGACATCTGGTTTACCGACGGAAGGGACGTCGCCGAGCATACCCACGGAACAGACGTCCGTCTTGCCGACGGAAGGCACCACGTCGGCCCTCCCCACGGAACCGACCGTCTCCACCGAGCCAACCATCCTCCCCACCGAGCCGACCAGCTCTGGTATTCCCACAGAGACGACGACTACGGTTGTCATCTCCACGGAGGGCAGCACGACAGAAGGTTCGACTGTGTCCACGGAGGCGCCGATCGACCCCGACTGTCCCGGCGTCGACGACCCCGACCGCCGGGTGCGCTACCCGCACGAGACGCGCTGCGACCGGTACTACCTGTGCGTGGCGGGGGAGAAGGTGCTGTACGCGTGTCCCGGTGACTTCCTCTACAGCTACACGCAAGAGTTCTGCTTCCCTCCGGAGCTGGCCGGCTGCGACAGGTGTCCGATCGCCGACATCGGATACACCGTGAGGCTGCCCGTCGACGACGACTGCAACCTCTACTACGTCTGCATCAACCTGTCGCCAGTCCTCTACCAATGTTCATACACCGGAGAGTATGAGTTCAGCAGGACGAAGAGATACTGCTTAAGTCCATCGCAGGCGCAATGCACGCCCACGAACAAACTCTAAGAACTCAGTCTTCCAGATAGCAAACTAATGTACTTTTTACTGCCTTTTTACCTTTTAAAACTACTTTTGTTATAAGAAAAACCAGCTACTCTTGAGACAAACTGTTTCTATAAGAAAACACGATAAAATAAATACAATTTATTTTGTTGTGTTTCTTATAGTACTACAGATTGTTCAAAGTTAATAAAAAAAATATTTTGTATGTTTTCGTGATTGTAAAATCCTAAGCAAGTAGCAAGATATTACTGATGACTTACCAATGTATCTACTAATTAATAAATTAAATAATATGTAAAAACTATTAATTTTTTATTTGAGTGAGATCAATTAGAGAAAATATTCTTTCACCACAAATATAACTATGTAGCAAAACAAACAAGATAATCGGGGAATGTTTTGAAATAAAACAATACACATATGTTGTGTAATCATTAATTTTCTTTACTCCAATATAAAATTTTACCTGTCCACGATTATAACGAGCAAACATAATTTAGATCTGAGTAAATATTTTAAGACGGCTGTGCTGATCGAATTTCTGGTGTATTGAAAGATGTTCACTAAAGTATTAGTTGATACGAATGGATGTGCGTTGTGAAAAATATCCGACCGAACCGGGGCTCGAACCCGGGACCTCTCACTTGCCGGGTGAGAGTTCTTTTCACAACGCACATCCATTCGTATCATCCTGACTCCATGGAAGTTTTCCACAGAAACCTACATTCTCAAAGTATTAGTTGTAAATAAAACGTTAATAAATTCAATTTGCGTATTATAATCTACTTTCATAATAACTAGTGTCGTACCAACAATAAGGCCTTGAGTGCCTTGAATCAGGATATCACTTTGTAACTATTATGCGCAAAGTTCACATTTAGTAAGTTAAACTTGTGCATTTAACCAGTGGCAAGGCAGAGTTTGAAACACGTTTTGACGATTTACTCGAGACAAGCTTCATGTCGGTTGGGTGCTCTAGGTTGGTTGGTTGGAACTTGGGTAGAATAGTGCACTAAGTTCTAATATTTCATTATACTCGTATATTGAAGAACATACGAGTTATTAAGTAGGGTGGATTTCACATTATTTATGACTAGAGTGCCCCGCCATGTAACACAAGACCTAATCACACTCGTTTCTGATCAAGGTATAATAGATGGCTCAACCCTTGAACAACTCTTATGCTGACGAATTGACTGATCGTGACAATTGACTTGACCCTCGCGGAACTACCGATCTCAATGGCAACTCAATTATAAATCTTATTTTTTTCAAAACAAACCGAAACAATAACTAAATATGAATGGAATCTGTTCAGTGAAGAAGAAACCCAAAGTGGCAGTTTCCAAATGAATATACTTATTTGATATACTTATTAAATATACATATAGAATATTGTAAACAACAACTGAAAAAGTTATGAACGAATCTAAACGAATCCAAATTCTGAATCCGAAATCATACCCAAATGAGTTAATTATACGAAACAAATACGCAACATAAAAAATTACAGCACAATAAAAGATTTCCAACATTAAAAAATATGTGCTAAGAAAACACGGGACACACTATCAAGTTTATGAAAGCAGAGTGAAGAGCATTTCTGTCGTTGTCTGACTACTCTCACGTGACTTTACTTTCCTCACAGCTATTTGGTCACGATCGAAAAAGCACAAAGTAGTATACTTGTAGCCCATGGTCAAGACTGAGTAGTAGAATTTAATGCGATTTTATTCTGGTCTCCACATTATAAGATCCAACCTGATTATATAAATGTACGCATCTCTGCAGAAATCACAACAACTAACAAAAATACAATTTTGATTCCTAAATGGTACTTTCAGTTTTCAATAAAATCATTTTCAAAATGCGATGTGACGTAAGGAGTTACACTCGGGCAAAATGTCCAATGTCAGAAAAGTTCTCTTGCGCCCCCCTCCCCCCAACCCACACAACATTCTCAACCCCCAAAATAACATCTAATTACATTTAAATGTTGCTTTTCCTGTGGTTCTATTTAGTCAAGGTCCACAGAGTTAAATTGAATTTTCGCTCACTGCCAATGGATTCACGGCTTCCTGAAGTTTCAAAGTTTCGAAAAAAGTGTGTTTTTCCATGATATTGTGCATTCCTTGTAATATCTCTCGAAATACTCAACGGATTCGATTAAAATTGTGTGCACTTTATTTGGCTCGAAATTATCTACATGAAGAGTCCGGGTTTGATTGAAATTGAGCTAAAATGACGATTTCTATAGGCAGCGTGTTTAGACTACAGATGGCACTGCTAAAAGTACAGACAGAGCCACCTAATCTGTGGGAAGGAAGCTTACCTTTTGGCAAGGCGTCCAAGTCGCTGCAGTTATATGTTATGTTGCTGCACATATTACGCATTATCAATTCTTAAAATTTACACAAGTTTATCTAATGTTTATTCGCCTACAAAATATTAATAATAAAGTGTTCACAATTTCACTGAATCTGATCACAATATTAATTTGCGCGACTTAGTTCTGATTCCGAAATATTTTGAGTACATTTGTTGACATCTGATCGGTTGCTAGGTCACGGCCAATGAGAAATGAAACAGTTGACGATCTTCCCACAAATGTTGCTAATTTCTCTCACTCGTGGCGAACACTCGGTGCCTATAGAGGTCTATCGTAACGCAACTTCCGAGCTCAAGGTCAAATCTGTGCATTAATAGTAAAGGATAATAATAATAATAGGTAAGTTGAAATGGAGAACATTTTAAATTGTACTTCGGAAATGTGAATTTGAAGAGGAGTAAAGTACATGATACAACATGATACGGAGTACAAAATATCTACCTTGAGCAGAGTCCGTCATTGCAGTTTCGTCAAAGGTATAATTACACACACTTGTTTCATCATTTGAGTCATCGCATATAACTTCTTATTTTTCACTTTTCAATGATATCCGTTTAAATACTTTTAATTGAAGTTAATTTATCAAAGATTCTAATCATATGCGGTTTATGTAAAACTAACGATATACATAATTAAGTGGAATCGTCAATTCAAGCCCATTTTTCAAACCTGCTCTAAGATAACTGGGTAAAACTAAAACACTTATGTCTTATTCACCTATATCTTGCAAAGTACTGACGCGGCAAGAATTTTATTTTATGAAGTGTTATGTATAGGAAATAACAATGAGAGTGAGTAACAAAAATGAAAACGAGCTGAAAAATATCAGTTCCGATGAGCTGATCTATAAAAGCCTGGGTCTGATATCTCGCCTTCCAGAAGCCAGTGAATCGCATCAGAATGGCTTTCAAAGCACAGATTGCAGGTGAGTGAATCCATTTACAGTTGGAACGAGACTTCTCAGTAGAAAATTAACATCTTTGGCCTTGTTGGAGTTACATAACAAGTCAGTTGCAGTTATAATCGATAATTGGTTAAAATTTTAAAAAATATCTTCCGATTGGTCGAAAATCATAATGTTTATATTTTGCATAGTGATCGAGACCAACATTATCTCATATTTTACACATGTTCAGCCATATCGGTAAAGTGAGGGCGTTTATAAGCACCTAGATTTTAAACCCCAAAAATGGTCCAAAATTGGACTTACAACAATTAATAGTAGTTGAACCTGAAGACTCACGGCAATGTAACCTAGTCAAGTCACACCGGACATTATCGGGCTATTTTATGATATTTAATTCAGTTCTATCAATTTGCTATAATTAGACGTGAATTGCGATAGGCGTGCACACTTTATTTATCACAGAGAAGACAAATGACTATAAAAATTCGGTATTTTTGGATCATCCGAAATTACTATAATTTGTGACTTGACTATGTTACAATTTCATGTCATTATTATATTTAATTAGGAAAAAAATATATATACTAAAATTTATATAATTGTCACTATGTGTTTGCATCGAGAAAGCAGTGTAAAGAGTGGGGGGTGAGTGAGTGAGAGATAAGGGTAGGGCGACATAGTTAGTTGCAGGCTGCCGTCATAAACCTTAAACCCCTAATTAAGTACCACAAACCTTTTTGATCATTTAAATAATATGTTTCCGAGTAAAGCAAAGCAAGCATCTCGTTTGATGGACTCGCGCCTGCGTTTTTATTAATTGTTTTATTTTATTGATGAAATACACAGACTGCACTCCATTTCTCTGATCGAGTTGAAATTTTTCTAGATCGTCAAATTTAAGTATTAAAACATTCGTCAATTATTCCCAGATTCGATGGCCATCAGCCGTCCTTTGGAAGAGTTTTTTCCTTGTTTCCCTCAGTATAGAGCTACATGTCGAGAAGGTTCTTCCCTCCTTCCTACCTTCCATCGGTTTCTATCAGCCTATAGTTGTAGAACAGTGCGACGTTTGTTCTAGGCCTCGTGTTCTGCGCCGTCGCCATCCTGGTCCTCCCCACCGCGTCTGCGCAAGACAACCCTCCGGACTGCACGACGGGCGAATCGTTCTACCCTCACGCCACCAACTGCTCGCTCTACTGGGCGTGCTCGCGTAATGAGTCCATCCTCGAGAATTGTCCACCCGGATTGTGGTGGAACGCGTCTGGTGAAGTGTGCGATTGGCCGACGGAGAGCGGCTGCACAGCCCAAGGGACGACCACAGAGCGACCGACTACAGGAACAACGTCAACGGGGAGAACGACTACAGGAACGACGTCGACGGGGCGAACGACAACAGGAATGACGTCGACGGGGACAACGCCGCAAGAGAACATTCCGGACTGCACGACGGGCGAATCATTCTACCCTCACGCCACTAACTGCTCGCTCTACTGGGCATGCTCGGGGGACGAAGCCATCCTCGAGAATTGTCCTCCTGGCCTGTGGTGGAACGCGACTGGTGAAGTGTGCGACTGGCCGACGGAGAGCGGCTGCACCGCCCAAGGAACGACCACAGAGCGACCGACAACAGAAACGACACCGACTGGAACCACGCCGACAGTCACAGGAACGACGCCGACAGGGACGACGCCGGAAGAGAACATTCCGGACTGCACGACTGGGGTCGAGTTCTACCCTCACGCCACCAACTGCTCGCTCTACTGGGCGTGCTCGGGCAACGAGTCAATCCTCGAGAATTGTCCTCCCGGCCTGTGGTGGAACGCAGCCGGTGACGTGTGCGACTGGCCGACGGAGAGCGGCTGCACAGCCCAAGGAACGACCACAGAGCGACCGACTACAGGAACAACGTCAACGGGGAGAACGACTACAGGAACGACGTCGACGGGGCGAACGACAACAGGAATGACGTCGACGGGGACAACGCCGCAAGAGAACATTCCGGACTGCACGACGGGCGAATCATTCTACCCTCACGCCACTAACTGCTCGCTCTACTGGGCATGCTCGGGGGACGAAGCCATCCTCGAGAATTGTCCTCCCGGCCTGTGGTGGAACGCGACTGGTGAAGTGTGCGACTGGCCGACGGAGAGCGGCTGCACCGCCCAAGGAACGACCACAGAGCGACCGACAACAGAAACGACACCAACTGGAACCACGCCGACAGTCACAGGAACGACGCCGACAGGGACGACGCCGGAAGAGAACATTCCGGACTGCACGACTGGGGTCGAGTTCTACCCTCACGCCACCAACTGCTCGCTCTACTGGGCGTGCTCGGGCAACGAGTCAATCCTCGAGAATTGTCCTCCCGGCCTGTGGTGGAACGCAGCCGGTGACGTGTGCGACTGGCCGACGGAGAGCGGCTGCACAGCCCAAGGAACGACCACAGAGCGACCGACGACTGGTACGACGCCGACTGGTACGACGCCATCCTTGCCCACGGAGGAGACGACCACGGTAGCCCCAGTGGAGACGACGGTGGCCACGGAGGCGCCGAGCGACCCCGACTGTCCTGCCGTCGACGACCCCAACCACCGAGTGCGCTTCCAGCACCCGACGCGCTGCGACCAGTACTACCTCTGCGTAGGGGGTCGGAAGGTGCTGTACGGCTGCACGGGCGACTACCACTACAGCTACTCACAAGACTTCTGCTACCCTCCGGAGCTGGCCGGCTGCGACAGGTGCCCCATCGCCGACATCGGACACGTCGTGCGGCTGCCGGTCGACAGGGACTGCAATCTCTACTACCTCTGTATCAAACAGGAGCCTGTCCTCTACCAATGCTCTTTCAACGGCGACTATGAGTTCAGCAGGACCAAGAGAGACTGTATTCGAACAGAGGAGGCCCAATGCTCGGCCAAACTCTAGAGCTCAGAAGTTGAGAGCGAAAACAAAGACACTTTTTACTGTCTCTATGCAACATACTAGAACAAATCATTTCTGATGGCTGGCTGACCAATGTATTTAGCGACTTGTTATTAATAAATAAAATAATATGTAATTATGTATTTAATCATTTTATTTTATTACCTGAACATTAGGTAAGGATCCCAAGCATAAATAACTCAGCGATGCAAATAACAATTTGAAATGAATGTATCAATATACAAATCAACATGAAAACAGATCAAACAAATCAGGGGATAAGATCTGTGGGCTAACTTATCTGTTTTGAAGCATCATTTTGTCAGAAAACGCAGCAATAAAAAAGTTTGAAGTCATAAAATTTGAAAGCTTCTAATAACTTTAAAGGTGGATTCACACGGCCCTTCGAAACTTCCCAGTTTGCCGAAGTTCCGAATCGCTGCTCCAAAAACTTCCGTGTGAACTATGAAAGTTTGGAACTCAATATTCGCAGTTCGAATCTTTTCATAGTTCACACAGGAGTTTTTGGAACGGCGATTTGGAACTTCGGCAAACTTGGGAAGTTTGGAACGGCTGTGTGAATCCACCTTAAGAGATTTATTTAAAAGATGGTCAACATAAACTTAAGTCACTTTTTGGGCACCACAAAAAAAATCCGGAACGTTTTGAAATATGTAAAATACACGTAAAATACTGTACCAAAGAATATATTCATCAGATATTTAGTTTTAGAACCCCATTTTCTTTGAACAAAGAAAAATATATTGCGTACCAGATTTTGCGTTCATCGATATTTCGCATTGCTGCTAAACCGCATATGTGCTATGTGGCAATGGAGCGGAATGGAGCGGATCTGATCTCTCAGATCCCGCGTCTCCGCAGTGACAAAGTGAGTGATTTCACTCGCTCGGCTTTCTAACACTTGACACAGATGGCGGCGCTGCGTGGGCGGACTCTGCTTGACACACATCCCAGGTCGTCAAGGTCACGCGCCGGTCAGCGCAGTCGTGAAGAGATATGATATCGCGCGTGACATGTTGTCCAATCAAGATAGCAATCTGAATATTAGCGATATAACAATACATTCAGAATGTATTTCTGAACATTCTAAAAAATCAATATTAATTTTCTTCATATTTCGTAAGAGGAAGCTCGTAACATATGATATCAAGTAACATTAGTCGTTTTTGGAAGCCACAAAAAAATCCGGGACGTTTTCAAACGTGTAAAATGCACGTTACAACTGACAACGTATAGACAAAACCGCTTATCTGAATTACATGAAACTTGGAGGGAATATTCATCAGACATTTAGTTATGGGCTGACTAAGCCCTTTTTCTAATTATTTGTTTACATTTTTGTAAAAAAAAATATATAACGTACCGGATTTTAGAGTCAAATATTACTGATTTAGTATAGGAGCTAAAGTTGCAGTAGGAATGAAGTTATCGAAATTTGGGCTTAGTCAGCCCATCCGCTCATTCTTTGTGAACAAAATGAGACCTCGTGGAAGTCTGTAGTGTGAAAGGTGGGGCTTAAATCGTGACAAAAATAAATATGATTATTTTAAAAAATAAAAAAGTCTAAATTTTACGGTACAACAATAATGTGTTAAAACATATACAGTGAGTTGTAGAACCACTTACTGAATGAGAAAAATGCCCTCCCGACTCTATGAGTGCAGTACTTTGGACAATATCGTGATTTATATTTTTAGTCACGTGGTATCGCTCGAATCGCGTTAAGTTTCACTTTCTTGCAAAATGCCTACTTTGGAAGC
Source organism: Leuctra nigra (assembly GCA_934045905.1). Classification (NCBI taxonomy): domain Eukaryota; kingdom Metazoa; phylum Arthropoda; class Insecta; order Plecoptera; family Leuctridae; genus Leuctra; species Leuctra nigra. The sequence goes on along the minus strand of OW203767.1, from coordinate 29,471,018 downwards.
AATAACTAGGAAAAAGCTCGTGTAACGCGTTTATAAGCGTATTGCATGCGAATCATTATTCGTGTAAAATGTGAATAATTTGAAATACACTTTCAAAACAAGCATAAAACGTCCCTAAAATGACTATTCTTAAATTTCTTTACTGATTAGTATGAAAATTGTTGAAAACCCCTAAAATGTTAGTCGCAATGACTACGCACATTTTGAAATTGATCGGCAACACGGTTACATTCTAATGTACAATATAGTTCACACCATCTCGTTCAAAGAACCTCGACAGCTCATACGACATTAGTGTGTGTGCAAAATGTCGCTCTCACAGAGACAGATGCCAGGTGACAAACCCATGGTGCATTGGGCAGATGGTCCAGTGCGAGCACTTGAACAAAGTCAGCCAAACCGACGTGGAAAATGATCGTTTATATCACGATCTATTATTTCACTGAGCAAATGCATACAAAATCTTTATCAGAACATCGCAAAATATCGCCAATATCAGTAAAAAAGCACCCCTAAAAAATTTACCGAATCTCCATTTGGAGAGGACCTTTCAGCGCCATGAGGGCAAATGCCAAAATACAGTCGCCAATTAAATGCTGTATAGGCCTCAGAAATGTGGATTTTCTTTGCTTTCTGTATTGTTATGGGGTGAGGTGGAGGTAGTTCCAGAATAATAGCCAAAATTAGCGTGAAAAATAGGAATTCCCATAAGAAAATAGTTTTTTGCTGCTGCAAATTCAGTGTCAAATGGATTTACAGCAGTCTTACGCTGGGTAGACATTTGTAAAATGTATAGTCTACCCCTGACAAAATCGTGAACGCTATGCATAAGAAAACGTTCCACGGACCTGGCATCAAGCACGTAATAAGTAGACCGAAGACTTTAGACTCTGAAAACATCACTTCAACGTAATCTTCATTCCTAGCTAATGAACTTATCGGAGCGACCACACCTCAGGCTCAGAAGATGCGCAGGAGAGTCAAGGCGAGTGATAGAACCCAATTAATTCCTATGAGTAATCACTTGCACGGTTATGATCGAGTAATGATAGCCGACGAGTTATAGCAGCATCATTGGAGTCCACGCGGCTCAACACCCGGGACATCCGAGCGTGCACGCTGCACGGGTGTCCCGACTGCGTCAACATCATTGGAGTCCACGTGGCTCAACAGCCGGGACACCCGAGCGTGCACGCTGCACGGGAGTCCCGAGTGCGTCAACCCACGTACAGTTCGATAGGAATAGGAAATAATGTGACTGGTTTTAATTGGTCAATAAATTTGGTTGGAGTGTCGATTCGGCTGTCCAAGGTCGGACGCGAATGTATTGATGTTATATTCAAATTTCACAAATTCTTTTACAAATAATTCATTTCGTATAGAATGGAAAACGTCTACGGATATTATAAAAAAATAAAAATCAATAAATGCGTGCGCTGAATATTAAGTAAATATCCTGGTGGGAACTCTGGTTAAACCTGATTCATTAAAACTATTACGCCTTAAAAGTGATTGATTTTTAACAGAAAATAATTAAGAAAAAGTAATCACTAATCAATAAAGCCACAAAGGAATGCGTTTCGTAAATTTTCAAAGTGCATTTTTATTTTCCCGAATATCAATACGCCTGTATAAACCAAGGACCTATTATGGTACAAACATGGTCCTTTAACACCTGTTGTATTGTCAACTGTTAGCAGCACGTGCCAGGTCGGTCACGTGACAGTAGCACGTGGTGTTGACATTCAGCGGAACATCACAGTGGCGCGCTCTGTCGGTACAGCGCGCAACCACGCCCGGCCGGTAAAGCAGTTCACTACTGTGTCACGGTCTCGGTTTCTTAGCGCTAATAACATTTTAAATATTGCCTCACGTACTGGCTCAAGATTATAGATTATAGCAATTGAATCTACACTTCAACTCGTGAAATTACAGATCTCGTCGGCAAACCATGTATAAACCCCATGGGCTGGCTTCACACAAATTATTATCTGCCAATACCTACTTTTTTATTTCGATTAAATACCAAAACCACCGTGTTAAAGTGAGTACAAAAGATAGTACGTATTATAAGGAGATAATATTTCTTTGTAAATCCAGCCCCATAACGAAAACGAATACTAATTTTACGTGTTTTCCAAATCATAATTTTACTAATAAGGTAGCAATTTTAGTGACCCGTCGTTCTTCAAGTGTAAAATAACAAAAACGCTCAGCACGGGTCAACTTTTTTTTTTTTTTATCGAACTACATAAAAAGTATGTTACACATAAACCACACATCTAAGGTCCATTTCAAAAACAGCACACAATTTCAACACTTCTTCAATTCAATTTAATTCATTTCTCCATCAAATGGCGACATTTAGACTCCCCCCTGACTCTTCCCTCTTTATAATATATCCGCATCCCCCCCTCCCCCCCGCACAGCTCACAACACCAAGTCACGTGCGAGCTTAGAGTTGATCCACTGCTGATCCACTCTGTGACGTCAGAGCACAAGAACTGTCGCCACATCGCCCTCGCAGGGACATCGCCTCGCCTCGCATTCACATGTCACATCGGCGACATGGGCCCAATTCGAGAACATTTATATTCCCAATGCTCATGGAATTCGATTCCATGCAATGTTAATCCGTATGGCCGTGACCGGATTCCATCAGAATGGAATTGGGAAAGCGTTCTAGAATAGACCTCCAGGGCGCTGGAGGGAATTGGATTTAAAAAATATATATGAAATCTTTTAAGAAATTATTAATTTGGATCATCTTTGTTTTAATTTAACTATGAAGATATATTTTGAGATTTGATCTATTTTATAAATATTTGGTTTCCATGATTTTCAATTAAATGATGCAATATTTTTTTTACCTCAGAGGTAGAAGGGCGGAAGTCCATTCCAATTAATCTTGACGTTAGCTCAAAAAACAGTAATTTTGTCTTCTTCCAATCATATTTATAATGGTGACATGAGTCATTCATTGTGTAAGAGAATACTGTATTTGTTGACATCAGTCAAATGGCAATTGATACAGCTAGATTAAAGTGTGAAAGCAAAATAGAACTGAACTTCCGCCCTTCTACCTCTGCACACGTGGCTCTTGCAAGAAGAGAGAGCCCACTGGAATGGATGTACATAGAATATCACATGTCAGCCGACCTGTAGGTACCTATAGAGTGTAGAGCCGAAGGAAGAATGAGTGTGTATTGAATCATATGGCATGTAATTAGCCTGCATGAGCACTGCAACACCTACACGGAAGTCGATGCACGCAGACACGCCCATGTGAGCTCAACACGGCTTCACTTGTTCTCTACTCCACAGTCAAGTGCAGAACATGCTCGGACATCATTCCGGCCGAACACTGTGGGTATAGTGGGTATAGACGTGTAGAGCCGAAGGAAGAATGAGTGTGTATTGAATCATATGGCATGTAATTAGCCCGCATGAGCACTGCAACACCTACACGGAAGTCGATGCACGCAGACACGCCCATGTGAGCTCAACACGGCTTCACTTGTTCTCTACTCCACAGTCAAGTGCAGAACATGCTCGGACATCATTCCGGCCGAACACTGTGGGTATAGTGGGTATAGACGTGTAGAGCCGAAGTAAGAATGAGTGTGTATTGAATCATATGGCATGTAATTAGCCTGCATGAGCACTGCAACACCTACACGGAAGTCGATGCATGCAGACACGCCCATGTGAGCTCAACACGGCTTCACTTGTTCTCTACTCCACAGTCAAGTGCAGAACATGCTCGGACATCATTCCGGCCGAACACTGTGGGTATAGTGGGTATAGACGTGTAGAGCCGAAGGAAGAATGAGTGTGTATTGAATCATATGGCATGTAATTAGCCTGCATGAGCACTGCAACACCTACACGGAAGTCGATGCACGCAGACACGCCCATGTGAGCTCAACACGGCTTCACTTGTTCTCTACTCCACAGTCAAGTGCAGAACATGCTCGGACATCATTCCGGCCGAACACTGTGGGTATAGTGGGTATAGACGTGTAGAGCCGAAGGAAGAATGAGTGTGTATTGAATCATATGGCATGTAATTAGCCTGCATGAGCACTGCAACACCTACACGGAAGTCGATGCACGCAGACACGCCCATGTGAGCTCAACACGGCTTCACTTGTTCTCTACTCCACAGTCAAGTGCAGAACATGCTCGGACATCATTCCGGCCGAACACTGTGGGTATAGTGGGTATAGACGTGTAGAGCCGAAGGAAGAATGAGTGTGTATTGAATCATATGGCATGTAATTAGCCTGCATGAGCACTGCAACACCTACACGGAAGTCGATGCACGCAGACACGCCCATGTGAGCTCAACACGGCTTCACTTGTTCTCTACTCCACAGTCAAGTGCAGAACATGCTCGGACATCATTCCGGCCGAACACTGTGGGTATAGTGGGTATAGACGTGTAGAGCCGAAGAAAGAATGAGTGTGTATTGAATCATATGGCATGTAATTAGCCTGCATGAGCACTGCAACACCTACACGGAAGTCGATGCACGCAGACACGCCCATGTGAGCTCAACACGGCTTCACTTGTTCTCTACTCCACAGTCAAGTGCAGAACATGCTCGGACATCATTCCGGCCGAACACTGTGGGTATAGTGGGTATAGACGTGTAGAGCCGAAGGAAGAATGAGTGTGTATTGAATCATATGGCATGTAATTAGCCTGCATGAGCACTGCAACACCTACACGGAAGTCGATGCACGCAGACACGCCCATGTGAGCTCAACACGGCTTCACTTGTTCTCTACTCCACAGTCAAGTGCAGAACATGCTCGGACATCATTCCGGCCGAACACTGTGGGTATAGTGGGTATAGACGTGTAGAGCCGAAGGAAGAATGAGTGTGTATTGAATCATGTGGCATGTAATTAGCCTGCATGAGCACTGCAACACCTACACGGAAGTCGATGCACGCAGACACGCCCATGTGAGCTCAACACGGCTTCACTTGTTCTCTACTCCACAGTCAAGTGCAGAACATGCTCGGACATCATTCCGGCCGAACACTGTGGGTATAGTGGGTATAGACGTGTAGAGCCGAAGGAAGAATGAGTGTGTATTGAATCATATGGCATGTAATTAGCCTGCATGAGCACTGCAACACCTACACGGAAGTCGATGCACGCAGACACGCCCATGTGAGCTCAACACGGCTTCACTTGTTCTCTACTCCACAGTCAAGTGCAGAACATGCTCGGACATCATTCCGGCCGAACACTGTGGGTATAGTGGGTATAGACGTGTAGAGCCGAAGGAAGAATGAGTGTGTATTGAATCATATGGCATGTAATTAGCCTGCATGAGCACTGCAACACCTACACGGAAGTCGATGCACGCAGACACGCCCATGTGAGCTCAACACGGCTTCACTTGTTCTCTACTCCACAGTCAAGTGCAGAACATGCTCGGACATCATTCCGGCCGAACACTGTGGGTATAGTGGGTATAGACGTGTAGAGCCGAAGGAAGAATGAGTGTGTATTGAATCATATGGCATGTAATTAGCCTGCATGAGCACTGCAACACCTACACGGAAGTCGATGCACGCAGACACGCCCATGTGAGCTCAACACGGCTTCACTTGTTCTCTACTCCACAGTCAAGTGCAGAACATACTCGGACATCATTCCGGCCGAACACTGTGGGTATAGTGGGTATAGACGTGTAGAGCCGAAGGAAGAATGAGTGTGTATTGAATCATATGGCATGTAATTAGCCTGCATGAGCACTGCAACACCTACACGGAAGTCGATGCACGCAGACACGCCCATGTGAGCTCAACACGGCTTCACTTGTTCTCTACTCCACAGTCAAGTGCAGAACATGCTCGGACATCATTCCGGCCGAACACTGTGGGTATAGTGGGTATAGACGTGTAGAGCCGAAGGAAGAATGAGTGTGTAATGAATCATATGGCATGTAATTAGCCTGCATGAGCACTGCAACACCTACACGGAAGTCGATGCACGCAGACACGCCCATGTGAGCTCAACACGGCTTCACTTGTTCTCTACTCCACAGTCAAGTGCAGAACATGCTCGGACATCATTCCGGCCGAACACTGTGGGTATAGTGGGTATAGACGTGTAGAGCCGAAGGAAGAATGAGTGTGTATTGAATCATATGGCATGTAATTAGCCTGCATGAGCACTGCAACACCTACACGGAAGTCGATGCACGCAGACACGCCCATGTGAGCTCAACACGGCTTCACTTGTTCTCTACTCCACAGTCAAGTGCAGAACATACTCGGACATCATTCCGGCCGAACACTGTGGGTATAGTGGGTATAGACGTGTAGAGCCGAAGTAAGAATGAGTGTGTATTGAATCATATGGCATGTAATTAGCCTGCATGAGCACTGCAACACCTACACGGAAGTCGATGCACGCAGACACGCCCATGTGAGCTCAACACGGCTTCACTTGTTCTCTACTCCACAGTCAAGTGCAGAACATGCTCGGACATCATTCCGGCCGAACACTGTGGGTATAGTGGGTATAGACGTGTAGAGCCGAAGGAAGAATGAGTGTGTATTGAATCATATGGCATGTAATTAGCCTGCATGAGCACTGCAACACCTACACGGAAGTCGATGCACGCAGACACGCCCATGTGAGCTCAACACGGCTTCACTTGTTCTCTACTCCACAGTCAAGTGCAGAACATGCTCGGACATCATTCCGGCCGAACACTGTGGGTATAGTGGGTATAGACGTGTAGAGCCGAAGGAAGAATGAGTGTGTATTGAATCATATGGCATGTAATTAGCCCGCATGAGCACTGCAACACCTACACGGAAGTCGATGCACGCAGACACACCCATGTGAGCTCAACACGGCTTCACTTGTTCTCTACTCCACAGTCAAGTGCAGAACATGCTCGGACATCATTCCGGCCGAACACTGTGGGTATAGTGGGTATAGACGTGTAGAGCCGAAGGAAGAATGAGTGTGTATTGAATCATATGGCATGTAATTAGCCTGCATGAGCACTGCAACACCTACACGGAAGTCGATGCACGCAGACACGCCCATGTGAGCTCAACACGGCTTCACTTGTTCTCTACTCCACAGTCAAGTGCAGAACATACTCGGACATCATTCCGGCCGAACACTGTGGGTATAGTGGGTATAGACGTGTAGAGCCGAAGGAAGAATGAGTGTGTATTGAATCATATGGCATGTAATTAGCCTGCATGAGCACTGCAACACCTACACGGAAGTCGATGCACGCAGACACGCCCATGTGAGCTCAACACGGCTTCACTTGTTCTCTACTCCACAGTCAAGTGCAGAACATGCTCGGACATCATTCCGGCCGAACACTGTGGGTATAGTGGGTATAGACGTGTAGAGCCGAAGGAAGAATGAGTGTGTATTGAATCATATGGCATGTAATTAGCCTGCATGAGCACTGCAACACCTACACGGAAGTCGATGCACGCAGACACACCCATGTGAGCTCAACACGGCTTCACTTGTTCTCTACTCCACAGTCAAGTGCAGAACATGCTCGGACATCATTCCGGCCGAACACTGTGGGTATAGTGGGTATAGACGTGTAGAGCCGAAGGAAGAATGAGTGTGTATTGAATCATATGGCATGTAATTAGCCTGCATGAGCACTGCAACACCTACACGGAAGTCGATGCACGCAGACACGCCCATGTGAGCTCAACACGGCTTCACTTGTTCTCTACTCCACAGTCAAGTGCAGAACATGCTCGGACATCATTCCGGCCGAACACTGTGGGTATAGTGGGTATAGACGTGTAGAGCCGAAGGAAGAATGAGTGTGTATTGAATCATATGGCATGTAATTAGCCTGCATGAGCACTGCAACACCTACACGGAAGTCGATGCACGCAGACACGCCCATGTGAGCTCAACACGGCTTCACTTGTTCTCTACTCCACAGTCAAGTGCAGAACATGCTCGGACATCATTCCGGCCGAACACTGTGGGTATAGTGGGTATAGACGTGTAGAGCCGAAGGAAGAATGAGTGTGTATTGAATCATATGGCATGTAATTAGCCTGCATGAGCACTGCAACACCTACACGGAAGTCGATGCACGCAGACACGCCCATGTGAGCTCAACACGGCTTCACTTGTTCTCTACTCCACAGTCAAGTGCAGAACATGCTCGGACATCATTCCGGCCGAACACTGTGGGTATAGTGGGTATAGACGTGTAGAGCCGAAGTAAGAATGAGTGTGTATTGAATCATATGGCATGTAATTAGCCTGCATGAGCACTGCAACACCTACACGGAAGTCGATGCATGCAGACACGCCCATGTGAGCTCAACACGGCTTCACTTGTTCTCTACTCCACAGTCAAGTGCAGAACATGCTCGGACATCATTCCGGCCGAACACTGTGGGTAACGTGGGTATAGACGTGTAGAGCCGAAGGAAGAATGAGTGTGTATTGAATCATATGGCATGTAATTAGCCTGCATGAGCACTGCAACACCTACACGGAAGTCGATGCATGCAGACACGCCCATGTGAGCTCAACACGGCTTCACTTGTTCTCTACTCCACAGTCAAGTGCAGAACATGCTCGGACATCATTCCGGCCGAACACTGTGGGTATAGTGGGTATAGACGTGTAGAGCCGAAGGAAGAATGAGTGTGTATTGAATCATATGGCATGTAATTAGCCTGCATGAGCACTGCAACACCTACACGGAAGTCGATGCACGCAGACACGCCCATGTGAGCTCAACACGGCTTCACTTGTTCTCTACTCCACAGTCAAGTGCAGAACATGCTCGGACATCATTCCGGCCGAACACTGTGGGTATAGTGGGTATAGACGTGTAGAGCCGAAGGAAGAATGAGTGTGTAATGAATCATATGGCATGTAATTAGCCTGCATGAGCACTGCAACACCTACACGGAAGTCGATGCACGCAGACACGCCCATGTGAGCTCAACACGGCTTCACTTGTTCTCTACTCCACAGTCAAGTGCAGAACATGCTCGGACATCATTCCGGCCGAACACTGTGGGTATAGTGGGTATAGACGTGTAGAGCCGAAGGAAGAATGAGTGTGTATTGAATCATGTGGCATGTAATTAGCCTGCATGAGCACTGCAACACCTACACGGAAGTCGATGCACGCAGACACACCCATGTGAGCTCAACACGGCTTCACTTGTTCTCTACTCCACAGTCAAGTGCAGAACATGCTCGGACATCATTCCGGCCGAACACTGTGGGTATAGTGGGTATAGACGTGTAGAGCCGAAGGAAGAATGAGTGTGTATTGAATCATGTGGCATGTAATTAGCCTGCATGAGCACTGCAACACCTACACGGAAGTCGATGCACGCAGACACACCCATGTGAGCTCAACACGGCTTCACTTGTTCTCTACTCCACAGTCAAGTGCAGAACATGCTCGGACATCATTCCGGCCGAACACTGTGGGTATAGTGGGTATAGACGTGTAGAGCCGAAGGAAGAATGAGTGTGTATTGAATCATGTGGCATGTAATTAGCCTGCATGAGCACTGCAACACCTACACGGAAGTCGATGCACGCAGACACGCCCATGTGAGCTCAACACGGCTTCACTTGTTCTCTACTCCACAGTCAAGTGCAGAACATACTCGGACATCATTCCGGCCGAACACTGTGGGTATAGTGGGTATAGACGTGTAGAGCCGAAGGAAGAATGAGTGTGTATTGAATCATATGGCATGTAATTAGCCTGCATGAGCACTGCAACACCTACACGGAAGTCGATGCACGCAGACACGCCCATGTGAGCTCAACACGGCTTCACTTGTTCTCTACTCCACAGTCAAGTGCAGAACATGCTCGGACATCATTCCGGCCGAACACTGTGGGTATAGTGGGTATAGACGTGTAGAGCCGAAGGAAGAATGAGTGTGTATTGAATCATATGGCATGTAATTAGCCTGCATGAGCACTGCAACACCTACACGGAAGTCGATGCACGCAGACACGCCCATGTGAGCTCAACACGGCTTCACTTGTTCTCTACTCCACAGTCAAGTGCAGAACATGCTCGGACATCATTCCGGCCGAACACTGTGGGTATAGTGGGTATAGACGTGTAGAGCCGAAGGTAGAATGAGTGTGTATTGAATCATATGGCATGTAATTAGCCTGCATGAGCACTGCAACACCTACACGGAAGTCGATGCACGCAGACACGCCCATGTGAGCTCAACACGGCTTCACTTGTTCTCTACTCCACAGTCAAGTGCAGAACATACTCGGACATCATTCCGGCCGAACACTGTGGGTATAGTGGGTATAGACGTGTAGAGCCGAAGGAAGAATGAGTGTGTATTGAATCATATGGCATGTAATTAGCCTGCATGAGCACTGCAACACCTACACGGAAGTCGATGCACGCAGACACGCCCATGTGAGCTCAACACGGCTTCACTTGTTCTCTACTCCACAGTCAAGTGCAGAACATACTCGGACATCATTCCGGCCGAACACTGTGGGTATAGTGGGTATAGACGTGTAGAGCCGAAGGAAGAATGAGTGTGTATTGAATCATATGGCATGTAATTAGCCTGCATGAGCACTGCAACACCTACACGGAAGTCGATGCACGCAGACACGCCCATGTGAGCTCAACACGGCTTCACTTGTTCTCTACTCCACAGTCAAGTGCAGAACATACTCGGACATCATTCCGGCCGAACACTGTGGGTATAGTGGGTATAGACGTGTAGAGCCGAAGGAAGAATGAGTGTGTATTGAATCATATGGCATGTAATTAGCCTGCATGAGCACTGCAACACCTACACGGAAGTCGATGCACGCAGACACGCCCATGTGAGCTCAACACGGCTTCACTTGTTCTCTACTCCACAGTCAAGTGCAGAACATGCTCGGACATCATTCCGGCCGAACACTGTGGGTATAGTGGGTATAGACGTGTAGAGCCGAAGGAAGAATGAGTGTGTATTGAATCATATGGCATGTAATTAGCCTGCATGAGCACTGCAACACCTACACGGAAGTCGATGCACGCAGACACGCCCATGTGAGCTCAACACGGCTTCACTTGTTCTCTACTCCACAGTCAAGTGCAGAACATACTCGGACATCATTCCGGCCGAACACTGTGGGTATAGTGGGTATAGACGTGTAGAGCCGAAGGAAGAATGAGTGTGTATTGAATCATATGGCATGTAATTAGCCTGCATGAGCACTGCAACACCTACACGGAAGTCGATGCACGCAGACACGCCCATGTGAGCTCAACACGGCTTCACTTGTTCTCTACTCCACAGTCAAGTGCAGAACATGCTCGGACATCATTCCGGCCGAACACTGTGGGTATAGTGGGTATAGACGTGTAGAGCCGAAGGAAGAATGAGTGTGTATTGAATCATATGGCATGTAATTAGCCTGCATGAGCACTGCAACACCTACACGGAAGTCGATGCACGCAGACACGCCCATGTGAGCTCAACACGGCTTCACTTGTTCTCTACTCCACAGTCAAGTGCAGAACATGCTCGGACATCATTCCGGCCGAACACTGTGGGTATAGTGGGTATAGACGTGTAGAGCCAAAGGAAGAATGAGTGTGTATTGAATCATATGGCATGTAATTAGCCTGCATGAGCACTGCAACACCTACACGGAAGTCGATGCACGCAGACACGCCCATGTGAGCTCAACACGGCTTCACTTGTTCTCTACTCCACAGTCAAGTGCAGAACATGCTCGGACATCATTCCGGCCGAACACTGTGGGTATAGTGGGTATAGACGTGTAGAGCCGAAGGAAGAATGAGTGTGTATTGAATCATGTGGCATGTAATTAGCCTGCATGAGCACTGCAACACCTACACGGAAGTCGATGCACGCAGACACGCCCATGTGAGCTCAACACGGCTTCACTTGTTCTCTACTCCACAGTCAAGTGCAGAACATGCTCGGACATCATTCCGGCCGAACACTGTGGGTATAGTGGGTATAGACGTGTAGAGCCGAAGGAAGAATGAGTGTGTATTGAATCATATGGCATGTAATTAGCCTGCATGAGCACTGCAACACCTACACGGTAGTCGATGCACGCAGACACGCCCATGTGAGCTCAACACGGCTTCACTTGTTCTCTACTCCACAGTCAAGTGCAGAACATGCTCGGACATCATTCCGGCCGAACACTGTGGGTATAGTGGGTATAGACGTGTAGAGCCGAAGGAAGAATGAGTGTGTATTGAATCATGTGGCATGTAATTAGCCTGCATGAGCACTGCAACACCTACACGGAAGTCGATGCACGCAGACACGCCCATGTGAGCTCAACACGGCTTCACTTGTTCTCTACTCCACAGTCAAGTGCAGAACATACTCGGACATCATTCCGGCCGAACACTGTGGGTATAGTGGGTATAGACGTGTAGAGCCGAAGGAAGAATGAGTGTGTATTGAATCATATGGCATGTAATTAGCCTGCATGAGCACTGCAACACCTACACGGAAGTCGATGCACGCAGACACGCCCATGTGAGCTCAACACGGCTTCACTTGTTCTCTACTCCACAGTCAAGTGCAGAACATGCTCGGACATCATTCCGGCCGAACACTGTGGGTATAGTGGGTATAGACGTGTAGAGCCGAAGGAAGAATGAGTGTGTATTGAATCATATGGCATGTAATTAGCCTGCATGAGCACTGCAACACCTACACGGAAGTCGATGCACGCAGACACGCCCATGTGAGCTCAACACGGCTTCACTTGTTCTCTACTCCACAGTCAAGTGCAGAACATGCTCGGACATCATTCCGGCCGAACACTGTGGGTATAGTGGGTATAGAGTGTAGAGCCGAAGGAAGAATGAGTGTGTATTGAATCATATGGCATGTAATTAGCCTGCATGAGCACTGCAACACCTACACGGAAGTCGATGCACGCAGACACGCCCATGTGAGCTCAACACGGCTTCACTTGTTCTCTACTCCACAGTCAAGTGCAGAACATGCTCGGACATCATTCCGGCCGAACACTGTGGGTATAGTGGGTATAGACGTGTAGAGCCGAAGGAAGAATGAGTGTGTATTGAATCATATGGCATGTAATTAGCCTGCATGAGCACTGCAACACCTACACGGAAGTCGATGCACGCAGACACGCCCATGTGAGCTCAACACGGCTTCACTTGTTCTCTACTCCACAGTCAAGTGCAGAACATGCTCGGACATCATTCCGGCCGAACACTGTGGGTATAGTGGGTATAGACGTGTAGAGCCGAAGGAAGAATGAGTGTGTATTGAATCATATGGCATGTAATTAGCCTGCATGAGCACTGCAACACCTACACGGAAGTCGATGCACGCAGACACGCCCATGTGAGCTCAACACGGCTTCACTTGTTCTCTACTCCACAGTCAAGTGCAGAACATGCTCGGACATCATTCCGGCCGAACACTGTGGGTATAGTGGGTATAGACGTGTAGAGCCGAAGGAAGAATGAGTGTGTATTGAATCATATGGCATGTAATTAGCCTGCATGAGCACTGCAACACCTACACGGAAGTCGATGCACGCAGACACGCCCATGTGAGCTCAACACGGCTTCACTTGTTCTCTACTCCACAGTCAAGTGCAGAACATACTCGGACATCATTCCGGCCGAACACTGTGGGTATAGTGGGTATAGACGTGTAGAGCCGAAGGAAGAATGAGTGTGTATTGAATCATATGGCATGTAATTAGCCTGCATGAGCACTGCAACACCTACACGGAAGTCGATGCACGCAGACACGCCCATGTGAGCTCAACACGGCTTCACTTGTTCTCTACTCCACAGTCAAGTGCAGAACATGCTCGGACATCATTCCGGCCGAACACTGTGGGTATAGTGGGTATAGACGTGTAGAGCCGAAGGAAGAATGAGTGTGTATTGAATCATATGGCATGTAATTAGCCTGCATGAGCACTGCAACACCTACACGGAAGTCGATGCACGCAGACACGCCCATGTGAGCTCAACACGGCTTCACTTGTTCTCTACTCCACAGTCAAGTGCAGAACATACTCGGACATCATTCCGGCCGAACACTGTGGGTATAGTGGGTATAGACGTGTAGAGCCGAAGGAAGAATGAGTGTGTATTGAATCATATGGCATGTAATTAGCCTGCATGAGCACTGCAACACCTACACGGAAGTCGATGCACGCAGACACGCCCATGTGAGCTCAACACGGCTTCACTTGTTCTCTACTCCACAGTCAAGTGCAGAACATGCTCGGATATCATTCCGGCCGAACACTGTGGGTATAGTGGGTATAGACGTGTAGAGCCGAAGGAAGAATGAGTGTGTATTGAATCATATGGCATGTAATTAGCCTGCATGAGCACTGCAACACCTACACGGAAGTCGATGCACGCAGACACGCCCATGTGAGCTCAACACGGCTTCACTTGTTCTCTACTCCACAGTCAAGTGCAGAACATGCTCGGACATCATTCCGGCCGAACACTGTGGGTATAGTGGGTATAGACGTGTAGAGCCGAAGGAAGAATGAGTGTGTATTGAATCATATGGCATGTAATTAGCCTGCATGAGCACTGCAACACCTACACGGAAGTCGATGCACGCAGACACGCCCATGTGAGCTCAACACGGCTTCACTTGTTCTCTACTCCACAGTCAAGTGCAGAACATGCTCGGACATCATTCCGGCCGAACACTGTGGGTATAGTGGGTATAGAGTGTAGAGCCGAAGGAAGAATGAGTGTGTATTGAATCATGTGGCATGTAATTAGCCTGCATGAGCACTGCAACACCTACACGGAAGTCGATGCACGCAGACACGCCCATGTGAGCTCAACACGGCTTCACTTGTTCTCTACTCCACAGTCAAGTGCAGAACATGCTCGGACATCATTCCGGCCGAACACTGTGGGTATAGTGGGTATAGACGTGTAGAGCCGAAGGAAGAATGAGTGTGTATTGAATCATGTGGCATGTAATTAGCCTGCATGAGCACTGCAACACCTACACGGAAGTCGATGCACGCAGACACGCCCATGTGAGCTCAACACGGCTTCACTTGTTCTCTACTCCACAGTCAAGTGCAGAACATACTCGGACATCATTCCGGCCGAACACTGTGGGTATAGTGGGTATAGACGTGTAGAGCCGAAGGAAGAATGAGTGTGTATTGAATCATATGGCATGTAATTAGCCTGCATGAGCACTGCAACACCTACACGGAAGTCGATGCACGCAGACACGCCCATGTGAGCTCAACACGGCTTCACTTGTTCTCTACTCCACAGTCAAGTGCAGAACATGCTCGGACATCATTCCGGCCGAACACTGTGGGTATAGTGGGTATAGACGTGTAGAGCCGAAGGAAGAATGAGTGTGTATTGAATCATATGGCATGTAATTAGCCTGCATGAGCACTGCAACACCTACACGGAAGTCGATGCACGCAGACACGCCCATGTGAGCTCAACACGGCTTCACTTGTTCTCTACTCCACAGTCAAGTGCAGAACATGCTCGGACATCACTCCGGCCGAACACTGTGGGTATAGTGGGTATAGACGTGTAGAGCCGAAGGAAGAATGAGTGTGTATTGAATCATGTGGCATGTAATTAGCCTGCATGAGCACTGCAACACCTACACGGAAGTCGATGCACGCAGACACGCCCATGTGAGCTCAACACGGCTTCACTTGTTCTCTACTCCACAGTCAAGTGCAGAACATGCTCGGACATCATTCCGGCCGAACACTGTGGGTATAGTGGGTATAGACGTGTAGAGCCGAAGGAAGAATGAGTGTGTATTGAATCATATGGCATGTAATTAGCCTGCATGAGCACTGCAACACCTACACGGTAGTCGATGCACGCAGACACGCCCATGTGAGCTCAACACGGCTTCACTTGTTCTCTACTCCACAGTCAAGTGCAGAACATACTCGGACATCATTCCGGCCGAACACTGTGGGTATAGTGGGTATAGACGTGTAGAGCCGAAGGAAGAATGAGTGTGTATTGAATCATATGGCATGTAATTAGCCTGCATTAGCACTGCAACACCTACACGGAAGTCGATGCACGCAGACACGCTCATGTGAGCTCAACACGGCTTCACTTGTTCTCTACTCCACAGTCAAGTGCAGAACATGCTCGGATATCATTCCGGCCGAACACTGTGGGTATAGTGGGTATAGACGTGTAGAGCCGAAGGAAGAATGAGTGTGTATTGAATCATATGGCATGTAATTAGCCTGCATGAGCACTGCAACACCTACACGGAAGTCGATGCACGCAGACACGCCCATGTGAGCTCAACACGGCTTCACTTGTTCTCTACTCCACAGTCAAGTGCAGAACATGCTCGGACATCATTCCGGCCGAACACTGTGGGTATAGTGGGTATAGACGTGTAGAGCCGAAGGAAGAATGAGTGTGTATTGAATCATGTGGCATGTAATTAGCCTGCATGAGCACTGCAACACCTACACGGAAGTCGATGCACGCAGACACGCCCATGTGAGCTCAACACGGCTTCACTTGTTCTCTACTCCACAGTCAAGTGCAGAACATACTCGGACATCATTCCGGCCGAACACTGTGGGTATAGTGGGTATAGACGTGTAGAGCCGAAGGAAGAATGAGTGTGTATTGAATCATATGGCATGTAATTAGCCTGCATGAGCACTGCAACACCTACACGGAAGTCGATGCACGCAGACACGCCCATGTGAGCTCAACACGGCTTCACTTGTTCTCTACTCCACAGTCAAGTGCAGAACATGCTCGGACATCATTCCGGCCGAACACTGTGGGTATAGTGGGTATAGACGTGTAGAGCCGAAGGAAGAATGAGTGTGTATTGAATCATATGGCATGTAATTAGCCTGCATGAGCACTGCAACACCTACACGGAAGTCGATGCACGCAGACACGCCCATGTGAGCTCAACACGGCTTCACTTGTTCTCTACTCCACAGTCAAGTGCAGAACATGCTCGGATATCATTCCGGCCGAACACTGTGGGTATAGTGGGTATAGACGTGTAGAGCCGAAGGAAGAATGAGTGTGTATTGAATCATATGGCATGTAATTAGCCTGCATGAGCACTGCAACACCTACACGGAAGTCGATGCACGCAGACACGCCCATGTGAGCTCAACACGGCTTCACTTGTTCTCTACTCCACAGTCAAGTGCAGAACATACTCGGACATCATTCCGGCCGAACACTGTGGGTATAGTGGGTATAGACGTGTAGAGCCGAAGGAAGAATGAGTGTGTATTGAATCATATGGCATGTAATTAGCCTGCATGAGCACTGCAACACCTACACGGAAGTCGATGCACGCAGACACGCCCATGTGAGCTCAACACGGCTTCACTTGTTCTCTACTCCACAGTCAAGTGCAGAACATGCTCGGACATCATTCCGGCCGAACACTGTGGGTATAGTGGGTATAGACGTGTAGAGCCGAAGGAAGAATGAGTGTGTATTGAATCATATGGCATGTAATTAGCCTGCATGAGCACTGCAACACCTACACGGAAGTCGATGCACGCAGACACGCCCATGTGAGCTCAACACGGCTTCACTTGTTCTCTACTCCACAGTCAAGTGCAGAACATGCTCGGACATCATTCCGGCCGAACACTGTGGGTATAGTGGGTATAGACGTGTAGAGCCGAAGGAAGAATGAGTGTGTATTGAATCATATGGCATGTAATTAGCCTGCATGAGCACTGCAACACCTACACGGAAGTCGATGCACGCAGACACGCCCATGTGAGCTCAACACGGCTTCACTTGTTCTCTACTCCACAGTCAAGTGCAGAACATGCTCGGACATCATTCCGGCCGAACACTGTGGGTATAGTGGGTATAGACGTGTAGAGCCGAAGGAAGAATGAGTGTGTATTGAATCATATGGCATGTAATTAGCCTGCATGAGCACTGCAACACCTACACGGAAGTCGATGCACGCAGACACGCCCATGTGAGCTCAACACGGCTTCACTTGTTCTCTACTCCACAGTCAAGTGCAGAACATGCTCGGACATCATTCCGGCCGAACACTGTGGGTATAGTGGGTATAGACGTGTAGAGCCGAAGGAAGAATGAGTGTGTATTGAATCATATGGCATGTAATTAGCCTGCATGAGCACTGCAACACCTACACGGAAGTCGATGCACGCAGACACGCCCATGTGAGCTCAACACGGCTTCACTTGTTCTCTACTCCACAGTCAAGTGCAGAACATGCTCGGACATCATTCCGGCCGAACACTGTGGGTATAGTGGGTATAGACGTGTAGAGCCGAAGGAAGAATGAGTGTGTATTGAATCATATGGCATGTAATTAGCCTGCATGAGCACTGCAACACCTACACGGAAGTCGATGCACGCAGACACGCCCATGTGAGCTCAACACGGCTTCACTTGTTCTCTACTCCACAGTCAAGTGCAGAACATGCTCGGACATCATTCCGGCCGAACACTGTGGGTATAGTGGGTATAGACGTGTAGGGCCGAAGGAAGAATGAGTGTGTATTGAATCATATGGCATGTAATTAGCCTGCATGAGCACTGCAACACCTACACGGAAGTCGATGCACGCAGACACGCCCATGTGAGCTCAACACGGCTTCACTTGTTCTCTACTCCACAGTCAAGTGCAGAACATGCTCGGACATCATTCCGGCCGAACACTGTGGGTATAGTGGGTATAGACGTGTAGAGCCGAAGGAAGAATGAGTGTGTATTGAATCATATGGCATGTAATTAGCCTGCATGAGCACTGCAACACCTACACGGAAGTCGATGCACGCAGACACGCCCATGTGAGCTCAACACGGCTTCACTTGTTCTCTACTCCACAGTCAAGTGCAGAACATACTCGGACATCATTCCGGCCGAACACTGTGGGTATAGTGGGTATAGACGTGTAGAGCCGAAGGAAGAATGAGTGTGTATTGAATCATATGGCATGTAATTAGCCTGCATGAGCACTGCAACACCTACACGGAAGTCGATGCACGCAGACACGCCCATGTGAGCTCAACACGGCTTCACTTGTTCTCTACTCCACAGTCAAGTGCAGAACATGCTCGGACATCATTCCGGCCGAACACTGTGGGTATAGTGGGTATAGACGTGTAGAGCCGAAGGAAGAATGAGTGTGTATTGAATCATGTGGCATGTAATTAGCCTGCATGAGCACTGCAACACCTACACGGAAGTCGATGCACGCAGACACGCCCATGTGAGCTCAACACGGCTTCACTTGTTCTCTACTCCACAGTCAAGTGCAGAACATGCTCGGACATCATTCCGGCCGAACACTGTGGGTATAGTGGGTATAGACGTGTAGAGCCGAAGGAAGAATGAGTGTGTATTGAATCATATGGCATGTAATTAGCCTGCATGAGCACTGCAACACCTACACGGAAGTCGATGCACGCAGACACGCCCATGTGAGCTCAACACGGCTTCACTTGTTCTCTACTCCACAGTCAAGTGCAGAACATGCTCGGACATCATTCCGGCCGAACACTGTGGGTATAGTGGGTATAGACGTGTAGAGCCGAAGGAAGAATGAGTGTGTATTGAATCATATGGCATGTAATTAGCCTGCATGAGCACTGCAACACCTACACGGAAGTCGATGCACGCAGACACGCCCATGTGAGCTCAACACGGCTTCACTTGTTCTCTACTCCACAGTCAAGTGCAGAACATGCTCGGACATCATTCCGGCCGAACACTGTGGGTATAGTGGGTATAGACGTGTAGAGCCGAAGGAAGAATGAGTGTGTATTGAATCATGTGGCATGTAATTAGCCTGCATGAGCACTGCAACACCTACACGGAAGTCGATGCACGCAGACACGCCCATGTGAGCTCAACACGGCTTCACTTGTTCTCTACTCCACAGTCAAGTGCAGAACATGCTCGGACATCATTCCGGCCGAACACTGTGGGTATAGTGGGTATAGACGTGTAGGGCCGAAGGAAGAATGAGTGTGTATTGAATCATATGGCATGTAATTAGCCTGCATGAGCACTGCAACACCTACACGGAAGTCGATGCACGCAGACACGCCC
Organism: Leuctra nigra; assembly: GCA_934045905.1. Classification (NCBI taxonomy): domain Eukaryota; kingdom Metazoa; phylum Arthropoda; class Insecta; order Plecoptera; family Leuctridae; genus Leuctra; species Leuctra nigra. The sequence goes on along the minus strand of OW203767.1, from coordinate 29,450,857 downwards.
ATGTGAGCTCAACACGGCTTCACTTGTTCTCTACTCCACAGTCAAGTGCAGAACATGCTCGGACATCATTCCGGCCGAACACTGTGGGTATAGTGGGTATAGAGTGTAGAGCCGAAGGAAGAATGAGTGTGTATTGAATCATATGGCATGTAATTAGCCTGCATGAGCACTGCAACACCTACACGGAAGTCGATGCACGCAGACACGCCCATGTGAGCTCAACACGGCTTCACTTGTTCTCTACTCCACAGTCAAGTGCAGAACATGCTCGGACATCATTCCGGCCGAACACTGTGGGTATAGTGGGTATAGACGTGTAGAGCCGAAGGAAGAATGAGTGTGTATTGAATCATATGGCATGTAATTAGCCTGCATGAGCACTGCAACACCTACACGGAAGTCGATGCACGCAGACACGCCCATGTGAGCTCAACACGGCTTCACTTGTTCTCTACTCCACAGTCAAGTGCAGAACATGCTCGGACATCATTCCGGCCGAACACTGTGGGTATAGTGGGTATAGACGTGTAGAGCCGAAGGAAGAATGAGTGTGTATTGAATCATGTGGCATGTAATTAGCCTGCATGAGCACTGCAACACCTACACGGAAGTCGATGCACGCAGACACGCCCATGTGAGCTCAACACGGCTTCACTTGTTCTCTACTCCACAGTCAAGTGCAGAACATGCTCGGACATCATTCCGGCCGAACACTGTGGGTATAGTGGGTATAGACGTGTAGAGCCGAAGGAAGAATGAGTGTGTATTGAATCATATGGCATGTAATTAGCCTGCATGAGCACTGCAACACCTACACGGAAGTCGATGCACGCAGACACGCCCATGTGAGCTCAACACGGCTTCACTTGTTCTCTACTCCACAGTCAAGTGCAGAACATGCTCGGACATCATTCCGGCCGAACACTGTGGGTATAGTGGGTATAGACGTGTAGAGCCGAAGGAAGAATGAGTGTGTATTGAATCATGTGGCATGTAATTAGCCTGCATGAGCACTGCAACACCTACACGGAAGTCGATGCACGCAGACACGCCCATGTGAGCTCAACACGGCTTCACTTGTTCTCTACTCCACAGTCAAGTGCAGAACATGCTCGGACATCATTCCGGCCGAACACTGTGGGTATAGTGGGTATAGACGTGTAGAGCCGAAGGAAGAATGAGTGTGTATTGAATCATATGGCATGTAATTAGCCTGCATGAGCACTGCAACACCTACACGGAAGTCGATGCACGCAGACACGCCCATGTGAGCTCAACACGGCTTCACTTGTTCTCTACTCCACAGTCAAGTGCAGAACATGCTCGGACATCATTCCGGCCGAACACTGTGGGTATAGTGGGTATAGACGTGTAGAGCCGAAGGAAGAATGAGTGTGTATTGAATCATATGGCATGTAATTAGCCTGCATGAGCACTGCAACACCTACACGGTAGTCGATGCACGCAGACACGCCCATGTGAGCTCAACACGGCTTCACTTGTTCTCTACTCCACAGTCAAGTGCAGAACATACTCGGACATCATTCCGGCCGAACACTGTGGGTATAGTGGGTATAGACGTGTAGAGCCGAAGGAAGAATGAGTGTGTATTGAATCATATGGCATGTAATTAGCCTGCATGAGCACTGCAACACCTACACGGAAGTCGATGCACGCAGACACGCCCATGTGAGCTCAACACGGCTTCACTTGTTCTCTACTCCACAGTCAAGTGCAGAACATGCTCGGACATCATTCCGGCCGAACACTGTGGGTATAGTGGGTATAGACGTGTAGAGCCGAAGGTAGAATGAGTGTGTATTGAATCATATGGCATGTAATTAGCCTGCATGAGCACTGCAACACCTACACGGAAGTCGATGCACGCAGACACGCCCATGTGAGCTCAACACGGCTTCACTTGTTCTCTACTCCACAGTCAAGTGCAGAACATGCTCGGACATCATTCCGGCCGAACACTGTGGGTATAGTGGGTATAGACGTGTAGAGCCGAAGGAAGAATGAGTGTGTATTGAATCATATGGCATGTAATTAGCCTGCATGAGCACTGCAACACCTACACGGTAGTCGATGCACGCAGACACGCCCATGTGAGCTCAACACGGCTTCACTTGTTCTCTACTCCACAGTCAAGTGCAGAACATGCTCGGATATCATTCCGGCCGAACACTGTGGGTATAGTGGGTATAGACGTGTAGAGCCGAAGGAAGAATGAGTGTGTATTGAATCATATGGCATGTAATTAGCCTGCATGAGCACTGCAACACCTACACGGAAGTCGATGCACGCAGACACGCCCATGTGAGCTCAACACGGCTTCACTTGTTCTCTACTCCACAGTCAAGTGCAGAACATACTCGGACATCATTCCGGCCGAACACTGTGGGTATAGTGGGTATAGACGTGTAGAGCCGAAGGAAGAATGAGTGTGTATTGAATCATGTGGCATGTAATTAGCCTGCATGAGCACTGCAACACCTACACGGTAGTCGATGCACGCAGACACGCCCATGTGAGCTCAACACGGCTTCACTTGTTCTCTACTCCACAGTCAAGTGCAGAACATGCTCGGACATCATTCCGGCCGAACACTGTGGGTATAGTGGGTATAGACGTGTAGAGCCGAAGGAAGAATGAGTGTGTATTGAATCATATGGCATGTAATTAGCCTGCATGAGCACTGCAACACCTACACGGAAGTCGATGCACGCAGACACGCCCATGTGAGCTCAACACGGCTTCACTTGTTCTCTACTCCACAGTCAAGTGCAGAACATGCTCGGACATCATTCCGGCCGAACACTGTGGGTATAGTGGGTATAGACGTGTAGAGCCGAAGGAAGAATGAGTGTGTATTGAATCATATGGCATGTAATTAGCCTGCATGAGCACTGCAACACCTACACGGAAGTCGATGCACGCAGACACGCCCATGTGAGCTCAACACGGCTTCACTTGTTCTCTACTCCACAGTCAAGTGCAGAACATGCTCGGACATCATTCCGGCCGAACTCTGTGGGTATAGTGGGTATAGACGTGTAGAGCCGAAGGAAGAATGAGTGTGTATTGAATCATATGGCATGTAATTAGCCTGCATGAGCACTGCAACACCTACACGGAAGTCGATGCACGCAGACACGCCCATGTGAGCTCAACACGGCTTCACTTGTTCTCTACTCCACAGTCAAGTGCAGAACATGCTCGGACATCATTCCGGCCGAACACTGTGGGTATAGTGGGTATAGAGTGTAGAGCCGAAGGAAGAATGAGTGTGTATTGAATCATATGGCATGTAATTAGCCTGCATGAGCACTGCAACACCTACACGGAAGTCGATGCACGCAGACACGCCCATGTGAGCTCAACACGGCTTCACTTGTTCTCTACTCCACAGTCAAGTGCAGAACATGCTCGGACATCATTCCGGCCGAACACTGTGGGTATAGTGGGTATAGACGTGTAGAGCCGAAGGAAGAATGAGTGTGTATTGAATCATATGGCATGTATTTAGCCTGCATGAGCACTGCAACACCTACACGGAAGTCGATGCACGCAGACACGCTCATGTGAGCTCAACACGGCTTCACTTGTTCTCTACTCCACAGTCAAGTGCAGAACATGCTCGGACATCATTCCGGCCGAACACTGTGGGTATAGTGGGTATAGACGTGTAGAGCCGAAGGAAGAATGAGTGTGTATTGAATCATATGGCATGTAATTAGCCTGCATGAGCACTGCAACACCTACACGGAAGTCGATGCACGCAGACACGCCCATGTGAGCTCAACACGGCTTCACTTGTTCTCTACTCCACAGTCAAGTGCAGAACATGCTCGGACATCATTCCGGCCGAACACTGTGGGTATAGTGGGTATAGACGTGTAGAGCCGAAGGAAGAATGAGTGTGTATTGAATCATATGGCATGTAATTAGCCTGCATGAGCACTGCAACACCTACACGGAAGTCGATGCACGCAGACACGCCCATGTGAGCTCAACACGGCTTCACTTGTTCTCTACTCCACAGTCAAGTGCAGAACATACTCGGACATCATTCCGGCCGAACACTGTGGGTATAGTGGGTATAGACGTGTAGAGCCGAAGGAAGAATGAGTGTGTATTGAATCATATGGCATGTAATTAGCCTGCATGAGCACTGCAACACCTACACGGAAGTCGATGCACGCAGACACGCCCATGTGAGCTCAACACGGCTTCACTTGTTCTCTACTCCACAGTCAAGTGCAGAACATGCTCGGACATCATTCCGGCCGAACACTGTGGGTATAGTGGGTATAGACGTGTAGAGCCGAAGGAAGAATGAGTGTGTATTGAATCATATGGCATGTAATTAGCCTGCATGAGCACTGCAACACCTACACGGAAGTCGATGCACGCAGACACGCCCATGTGAGCTCAACACGGCTTCACTTGTTCTCTACTCCACAGTCAAGTGCAGAACATGCTCGGACATCACTCCAGTCGAACACTGACATCTGACTCCAAGCCATTCAGATGTCTTAGGGTTATATTGCCATTCGCAATATTATCGCGTTATCTAAATCGCGATCTGTATGAATTAATTACAATTATTCCAATGGACCACTAGTCATTATCTTGCTAAAGTTCGTTTACGATAAGAATATCACTGACGTTTTAGTCGATCACGTCGTTTATTGGTCAGTCACTTGAACACTGCCCTGTCAATGGCTAGACTTTCTTCTTTGTATTATTGAAATTGTATAAATTATGTCAAATACACAATTTTTAATAGTAGTAAATATTATAAAAATTCAATAAAATTGATTTATTTTTATCTACAGCCGTATTATACACATTTTTTGATTATTATATTGATATTTACATGTTTAGGTATACTTTCACTTGACTACGGTAGTACACGCCGCCATTACGGCTTGCAATTCTAATCGTGAATGAACTTTATGTGACATCACGAATAAAACAGATGACAGAAGGATGTGGGCTGTGACCGTCAAGAAGGCTGTGACACCACAGTAATCAATAGTAATCAAATAGCAAATGGATCCATTTTGAAATTCAACTGTCTTTCCCCCACACATTTGATTGGCTCTTTCTCCCACTATATGGGCAGTGCTGCTCTAGTGTGAGTAAAGAGAACTATTATTCTACATTGACTCCTCCCATCACCATTGGTCCATTATCATTTTGACTATATTTTTGTCTAAAAGTGGTTCAAATATGCTTCTCCAGCCATACAGACAATAAAACCTGAGGGTGTTAACTAATTGGAAAATAGGCTGGTCACCTACAAAAAAGCAAAATAACATAAGTAAATGTTAGGCATCCCAGAAAGGCCAGAATTGAAGAGTTGATGTCAAGTTAGGTTCCTGATTTATCAATGTTTTGTTAACAAATGGGAATGACATTGACGGGAATGTCGACTTTAATCAACGGTTTAAAATATAGAAGGGCATTGGAAACTCTATAGGGCCAGTCTTTCAATACTCCGCTAACTTTTAAACGGTTGATTTGGACTGGATTGACATGGCAACAATCAATGACATTCCTAAGTTAATTACTCGTTTTAGCAGTGAATTGAAAAACTGTACCTAAGTTATTAAGATAGGTTAGGCTCTAGGATGGCTCGGCGATTGCGATTGTTGTCTTGATATTTTAATTATGTATATGAAACCGTTTGATATACTAAAGTCACAATTAGGTTCCATTACAATAGCTTAGCTACTGTGTAACCACATTTCAATTCCCACTTGTGGCATTTGCACTGCTATGATGTGCCAGAGTCTATTGAAAGTCATGCAAATGTGTAAATGACGATTAAAATGATGAGGGGTTTAACGAGATAATTACGCCGAGTGTAATTAGTAATTACCATCGCGCCAACAGCTGTGAAATTGCCGGGCAAACACGACCAGATTGTCAAACTCGAGTTGCAATTAACACACTCGTAATGCCGAGCCGCGTTCAAAATCAATGTCACACTTTAATAGCCTTATTGACCGCTTAAAGCTGATGGACTCAGATTAATGTCGGAATCTAGTGACAGAAACTGATAGGAAATACTTTGCAGTGCAGCCCCATCTCAAGAAGAAGGCAGTCATGGGTGAGATGCAGATCGTTTGTGTGAAAATAAAATTATAATTAAAATAATAATATATTTATGCATAAACAGGCCAATTCTTGAGATTCATGTTTTGAAATCGTTTTAGGTTTGCATTGTACCTATATAATTTTAAACAGTTGACAACTATTGCTTAGCATCAATTTTTTTACGTTTTAAACGTTGAAAATGTGCATGGTTTCAAAACAAGAATCTCAAGAATTAGTCCCGATGAAATATCACCCTTACGGAAAATATAGTCGAAATTCAAAGTGCAATATCAGACAGATATTTTATCACTGCATCGGCTGTGACCAATATCGTTATTCCAAGGTCCAAATCTCATAAAAATGGTTCAAAATCATTATGAAATTCAACATTTTGCTGGGCAGAAAATAACGTTCTATAGTAATCATAGAGATTGTGTCTCCTCCCACATTTATTTTTTTATTTTGGAAGCCTAAAATATATTGAAAATGAGAATTGTACTTAAATTTGCATCACGTCTATTTTCTTGGCAATGTTGAAAACCACATTGATTCCTCTGCTCCGTATACCAACGAATCCCCCCCCAAATCCGCCCGCCTATTTGTCTGCTCCCCCCCCCCCCCCCCCCTCCACAACCCCAGAGAAACTTATTCCCGTGGCTGTAACTCACACTCCCCCATCAAACACATAGCAACTGTTAGTGGGAATCAAGACACATCACCCGTGCATGTCGGCAACCCGCAACACAGGCGTGGCAGTTGGGTTGCCTATCCAGATGCAATAGTGCCGGTAAAGTAGTCCATCAAACACATAGCAACTGTTAGTGGAAATCAAGACACATCACCCGTCCATGTCGGCAACCCGCAACACAGGCGTGGCAGTTGTGTTGCCTATCTAGATGCAATAGTGCCGGTAAAGTAGTCCATCAAACACATAGCAACTGTTAGTGGGAATCAAGACACATCACCCGTGCATGTCGGCAACCCGCAACACAGGCGTGGCAGTTGGGTTGCCTATCCAGATGCAATAGTGCCGGTAAAGTAGTCCATCAAACACATAGCAACTGTTAGTGGAAATCAAGACACATCACCCGTCCATGTCGGCAACCCGCAACACAGGCGTGGCAGTTGTGTTGCCTATCTAGATGCAATAGTGCCGGTAAAGTAGTCCATCAAACACATAGCAACTGTTAGTGGAAATCAAGACACATCACCCGTGCTTGTCGGCAACCCGCAATACAGGCGTGGCAGTTGGGTTGCCTATCTAGATGCAATAGTGCCGGTAAAGTAGTCCATCAAACACAAGCAACTGTTAGTGGAAATCAAGACACATCACCCGTGCGTGTCGGCAACCCGCAATACAGGCGTGGCAGTTGGGTTGCCTATCTAGATGCAATAGTGCCGGTAAAGTAGTCCATCAAACACATAGCAACTGTTAGTGGAAATCAAGACACATCACCCGTGCATGTCGGCAACCCGCAACACAGGCGTGGCAGTTGGGTTGCCTATCTAGATGCAATAGTGCCGGTAAAGTAGTCGGTGTCGATGAAGTTTACTCGTGACGACTGTTAGTTGGTTTATGATGCACTATTCTACGACGTAGCTTTCAAAGAAGCACGATCGTGTAAAAGTAAAACAACTCAAATTGTGTTTTAATTCTACTGAATCTTTTCATTTATTTATTTCACATGGTTTGGGAATTTTTTACCATAATTGCGTGAAAAGTCATACAAAGCGTACATCTTCATATTAAAAATATGTTTCTCTGTCGTCGAATCAGATTTTTCACAACAAAAGTTGTAAGAGCTAATTGCTTATCCAAAAAATTAATGTATTTTTGTTTAGATTATGTCTCGTAACACAAAGAGAGTTATTTGTAACTTATGCTTTGTCCAACTGTCTCTTTTCTTCGCCCACATTATATTTCACTTATCCGAGTGTATTTTATTTATATTCGTCGATTCATTAGTTAATTTTCAATAAAACGTGATAAAACCTGGACGTAAACAAATAAAATCTGGAGGCTTCAGAGAAAACAGAATTAATAAAATAAAACTTGTCATCTTTGTTTGTGAATATGTTTAGTGAATCTCGCTCGACCACGATCAGCACTGGCCGGCACTGGACTCGACGCCCGCATTGCTGCGTGTCCGTTACATCTGTCATAACGTGGTCGTGGAATGTCGTTGCATGCAGATCAGCTGGTGGTTACAGTTCTTCCGCTAGCATTGCCCCAGTGAAGGACACCAACCTTCTAGTACCACACTGCAGTGTTAGGGAAGAACAACGGAGACCGGTATTTAAGACGGCTGGGTAGTGAGTTTGACATTGAAGAGTTTTTTAATCGATTTTTATCAATATCTTTTTCCAGTGTAATTGTTAACAAAATAGGGCTATGGACGTGAATTCAGAACAGTTCAATTGAAATAATTTTATAGTGTGGAATAAGTTATTAGTTTTATTTTGTAAAATAGGGCTATGGACGTGAATTCAGAACAGTTCAATGAAAATAATTTCATAGTTTGGAATAAGCTATTGGTTTTATTGTGTCCAACAAGTGTTTAGAACCCGAAAATAACTAAATTTTCGGGTTCTAAACACCTGTTGGACAAAATAAAACTAATAACTTATTCCAAACTAAAAATTATTTCAATTGAACTGTTCTGAATTCACGTCCATAGCCCTATTTTGTTAACAATTACACTGGAAAAAGATATTGATACAAATCGATTAAAAAACTCGTCAAGGCCACGCTCACTACCAATACTGGAATCAACTATACTGGTCAAAACAATTCAAACTCTTTGCCGTAGTGGTGTTAAACGTCGCACTGTTCTGCAACTAGGCGAATGATATGGATGAACAATTATGATTATGATAGCGAGACGGTGGAAAGGATACGGTCGTGGCATAATTGTAAGGAACCTTCCCAACATTTGCCTATCGACTGATGAAAACCACGACAAACCTCAACCTAAACGTTATAGTTGGCGTTGCATGTGCAAAGCAAAACGTTTTCTTGGTTTATGTCGTATTTCATTAGCGTTAGCGTCCATGTTAGTCGCAGTCGCAATGCGGTAGAATCTTGGAAAGTCAAGAACAGTTTCAGAAACATAAAAGATAATCCTCTTTTGCTTCATAACTTTGCAGAATGAAAACTTTAATATTTATGTAAAGAAGAACGTTTAAACTAATGACCTGAGGCGAAACTACTTGTTAGGGGCTGCTTCGCCTCAATCCCGTATCCAGCCGGGCATTTACTTCTATTTCACGAGACTTTCAGGACATAAACAATTCCTCCTGTTCTGCTAGTTCCCGCTATCTTCCTCCCACCGCCGCTGCTGCAGACCGGTGCGCCGTTAATCTGCACCCAGCTGTCCGCGCGGACCCACGCGCGCCCACGCCGTCGCCGCCGACGAGCGGACGTCTCGCGGGAGTTCGATGACTCGTGATTGAATACTTCTAACTGTCCTCGCAGAAGTCGTTCAAAAGTCTCCATAGTGGCCGACATAGTGGCCGATAGCTGTCGCCCGGATAAGTTCAAGTCTGATGGGCGGAAAAGAGCATCGAACCGAGAGCCTCCTTGAATGAGATCCACCAAGAGAATGTTTCTATTAGCGATAACAAGATCTTGAAACTTTAAACGAATCTTACATGTTAATTGTAATTGTTCTAAATCCATTGTGCAACAAAGCAATTCCACTTGACGGAAATTGAATGATACACTTGTATTTGTGGCTTTACTTTTAGGTCCAGGATGATTTGATTTCTTTATTAGAATTGCTATTCTTTCCTAAGACATTTTAAGAAAATATCAGATGTTAAAAAATAGTTTACATATAGAAAACGGGTATCAGACAACGTTTCAAATTTATAAATTTCTTGAACTGTTGAATATATAGTAAATCTTTCAGTTGTATTCTTCCTGCTCATATGTTTTTAGTGCACATAATTTAGTGAAGTGTATTTTTTATTAGTGTATAAATATTGTTAGTTTTAAAATCAGTTTGTAGTCCCGCAGACAAGCAAACCAATTGGTTTAACGGGGCTACAATCGCAATTGTATTTTTCTCATAAATAAAAACTTCATACAAAAATATGAACAAATTAAAAACAATTTGTTCTTTCATAACCTTGTCTATGGTTCATTCATTGTTCTCTCTGTAATGTGTTCTCATGCATCTATTTCTGTCGTGCACTTCCACGCACCGGGCTCGAACACGCGCCCACGCGAGGCCCCGTTACCCTGCGTGATGCCCGCACGTCCCCGCAACAGTTCAGACAAGTTGTTTACACACAGCCTGACACTCCAGCCCGCATGGCGCGGTCAAATCAGACGATTCCAGATAGCTCATGTGTGGTTCATTACTGTTGTAGTATAGCGAGCGTCACCACGACGTACTCTTAGGCTGCAAACACACGGGGCGTTTTTTTCCACGCCAGACGCGGCGTTCGAACGCCGGCGAGACGCCGAGAAGATACGTAGCATTGAGTCTTATGGGAGCGAACAGACGAGGCGGTTTTTACACGCGGCGTTTTTTTCCACGCCGGCCAGACGCGACAAAGGAAAAACGTCGCGTGTTTTTTCATGCCCCGTGTGTTCGACCAAGAAAAACGTCGCGTTTTTTCCACGCCGCGTCTGGCGTGGAAAAAAACGCCCCGTGTGTTTGCAGCCTTATGACATTTTCTCCGTGTGTTTTTTGTTTTGGTTTTGCCCAGCACTGCCCAGATCAAACCGTTCAATCGTTCGATCTGAACTTTTGCACACTAGTCTCCTGTCTAGTTTTTGAACAGGAGGCCAAGTCTTGAAACTTAAGCCTTCAGGACGCAAACGCTCTAGAACGTTCCCATTTACTGTACAAGAATGATCGCCACTGAAACATTAATTTAAGCCACTGATTTGATTGTCATCCAGCAATCTATTGGAAACAGTTTATTAACATTATAATTATTATTACAGATATTATACAGTCATAAAACCTTATTCAAAATTAAGCTAAACAGTTAAAGGTAGATTTCAAGGTCATCATTCAGCATTCTTACAGTAAATGGGACTTATTGACGTCCGAGAGCGTTTGCGTCCTGAAGGCGTAAGTTTCAAGACTTGGCCTCCAGGATCCCCTTTTTTTTTTAAACTGGAACCGTTTTACCGATCAACTTCAAAATTGCATGGTCATCGGGACAAACATTTTAGTTTTTTTTTGTCAATTTATAGACTATTATAACCTACCATTAACTTCAAAATTATTGACATTTTACGGACATTTCACGTGTGTTTGGAAATATTTGTCGAATTTCTTGAATGTCAATATTTTATCACTACTTTTGACGCAAGTGTGACGTTCCAGAAAGTAAAAAACGTTTAATTGTTTCATTGTCTATGCTTGTAATCTATGATGGATTGCAATTAATGGATAATTACTCGACCCGAAGCGTGAGAAATGACAATTACGTTGTGACATTCGTAAATGCTGGTTTGATGACAATTTTAAAACCGTTTCGACGAATGCTGGTATAATCCTTGAGTGTATAATTACATAGGGAGTTGGAGAGGAAATTGTATTTATAATGTTTTCATTGAGCATAGCACGTCGATCAGAACGTACCTCGAAAAGCTTTCAAATTATCATCAAAATAGCATCTAACAGAGGATGAAGATGACGGAAATAAATGTAATTTGTTTTCAAGTTCAGAATGGATAATATTCAATAAAAAAAAACTTACTCTGGGTTTGTCCCCTGAACCCGTTTTCAGCCATCACTAATGCTGGAGCCCGATCTAGCGTCGCTGTTCTCTAACAGAATAGTGGCAAATATTGCGTTATTTTTCTGAAACTAGTTTGGCGATGTTGCCCCGGTGATCGGGTCAAGCAGTGAGAAGTGTTACCTCGTGGTCAGTTTGTTTCACACCACGCCACTCGGCCACTCCCGACACCGACTTCGCGACTATGATCCTGAACTACACGATCCTCTTGTCAGATGTTTCACTTCGGCTCCTCCGACAAGAGCGTGCTCAGAAACAATTCAGCTTTTATTGTTTCAAGTAATTGCCCATAAAGTTGCTAATTAAATTAAAGTTGTGTAATGAATGAATATTTCATAAATAGGTCGAATTCTATATTTTTATCGAGCGGTGCTTTTTTCATGATTTTTTCATGGCTCAAGGGACCAATGTTTGGTTTGATAGTAAATATGAGAGAATGGACTGTATCTAGGTTTGAATATGATTGATTTTATTGAAAGTAAGTTTTCATAAATAATATTAATAATTAAGAAAGAACAAAGAAATGCAAACATGGAGGTTCACTTCTTGCTTTTGAACCTAAACAGCCCTTTTTTGGCCTTGACTTTTACATTTAAGTTTGACAGGGAAAGTAGTTTGATTTGCTAAGATGCTAAGATAGGAATGGAAACATAAAAAGTGTAATCCTTTTGATATTTTTTTTTTGTCTGGGGCTTAACGTCGCACTGTTCTGCAGCGAGGTAATGGCGACGGATGAATGATTATGATGATGATTGGGAGATGATGATGAAGATTAGGTAAGGATGGAAGGTGGGAAGGAGGCGGTCGTGGCCTATTAGTAGGGTACCTTCCCAGCATTTGCCTGTCGACTGAGGGAAAACCACGAAAAAAACCCAGTCAGGAAGGACGGCCGCGGGAATCGAACCCGGGCCTCCGGAATACAAGCTCAGAGCGTTACCACTAAGCCAACCTGTTCCCTGCTATGAGTTTACCGTAACTATGAGCGATGAAACCTTGAAACTAACCTAATGCAATAGAAACCCTTGCGAATGATCAAAATTGATCAAGTGACTACTTTTTATTAATTAGTCAGGATTCGAGGCAAAGTTCCAAACAAATAATAAAAGTAACAAGTAATTTGAAATCCCTTGGAACGTGTTCCGCGCGAATGTTCTCTCGCTTGCATGCGCGCGCACGCAACGCAGGGCGAGGTTTACTGCCTCTTGGCACGCCATATCTTGAGGGTGATAACACACGCCATCTTGAGGGTGCTGATAACACGGAGCTCTCTTCCCGTGGGCGGACCACCGACACACGCGACCTCCTCACACCAGAACACTACCACACAGACACTGACCACGGGTGCGAGAACATTCAAGCACCCCCAGTGTACGTCAATGATTCAAGCAGTTGATACAAACTTGGCTCATACCAAACGTAATTAACACGAGTAGTGAGCGTGGCCTTGAAGAAGATGTTTAATAAATTTGTATCAATATCTTTTACAAGGCTATACAATGTCTATGCTTTTACCAATGTATTAGTTAACAAAATAAGGCTTTGTACGAGTCTTGAGAACAGTTCAATGAAAACAATTTCATAGCTGGGAATGGTTTATTTGTTTTATTGTCCTACAGACGTTTAGTGCCTGAAAATTAGTAAAAATATGGCACTAACGTCTGTAGGACGAAATAAAACTAATAACCCATTCCAAACTATAGAATTATTTTCATTGAACTGTTCTGAAGACTCGTACGAATATCTGGCTAAAACAAAATGGACATTTGCTCTGAAAAAGGCGGCAATGGCGGGAAAAAAGCTCGTTTTCTGTGGGGGAAGAGGCGAATAAAGACGCAATTCAAAACGATTCAAAATGTTGGTGGCATGGGGCGGGGGAGGGGCAAATGAATCTCTGAACACCACACAGTTCGTGTCTGAAGATCAGTTGTCACATCGCCGTCACCACCAGATGTCACGCAGATGTCACGCACGCCTTCGTTTTAATTCACCGTTTGCGGTTTCGCAGAGAGAAGCACTTTGGCCAATCGACAGTTTATTGCGCTCAGTGGCAAGGAAACCTGAGAAGGTACTTGATATTGATTCGACTTAAAGTGGTCCCACTGCTCCAGCCATGGTGCTTAGAATTCGCCGTAATTCATACAAATCTCTGATGAAATAATACCTCAAACAACAGCATAAAACAATTATATCTTACCGTGTGCTCCAATTATATGTTTTTTATTGAAGTTCCAATTAAACTATCCCAAAATAATTCATATTTGTAGTGCAATGTTGCCAGATTTACGGTAAATTTCACACATTGTACACATTTTCTTTCTTATTTGGCCCGTGACCCCATATTTTCAAACGGCAGTCTTATTCTAAAAACTAGACGTAAAACACCACAAAATTTTAAGTATTCCTGACATCTTCACTCTTCAGCAAAACTATTTTTTTTTAGGTATACGGCGTATACCCGCGAATACCCCTTCTAAGTTTTTGGGTATACTTTCATGTGAAAATACTTGTTTAGGTATACGGCGTATACCCGCATATACCCTCGACTACACCACTGGAGGTAAATATGAGAGGTAATATTCACTAAATATCGATATTACTTTTGAACCATTCAAATTATATAAAAATGATAATAGTACACAGAGTTGCATTGTTTGGTCGACCGATCGATATGAACACAAGCTTTAATTGATACAATCTTTTTGTCCAAACTTGACTTCAAGCTGCAAAATAGGGCTATTTCAGCTTTGACACTAGTAGTAACTTATTATTTTTTTTCACTTTCTCGTGTTTATGTAATTATATTTTGTTATAATTATTATTGGATTGTTGTTTTCTAACTAGGAAAACGCTCTGAGTAACGCGTTGATGAGCGAGCACGGATACGCGGAACACCTCGAACCGAAATTATGTCTATCGAAAATATCATTAAAAGCCAATAAATCTTGAATTTCGTCAGACTTGAATAAAAATCTCTACATATTCCTAAAATGTTAGTATCAACCCTTATGATTGAACTGTTCCTTGTTAATATTCAAAAATCACAGGATCTCTTTAAAAAAATATACCTGGGACCACTCAAATCATATGATATTAGTGTGTACACAATATCAGATCAATCTGTTGAACGGTCATTATTAGTTTCATTTCGTTTGAAACTTTCTGCTCTAACTACCTTGCCTTGAACTGAAGATTCGAAGTCGCCGTGAATTTGACAGCCAACACGCAAAATGTCACTAAAATTACAAAACCTTTTCAAAATAACTACAGATTTGACTGAAAATTGGCAAAAATACCTTAAATGTTGGTACCAATGACCATGCAAAGTTTTTAGTTGATCGGTCAATCGGTTCTAGTTTAAATTTCAAAAATCACAGGAAAAATGGTTTCAAATTTGAACCAATGGGTGGATTTGGCTTAAATTTATTATGATTGGGTACAATGTTGGTTGCAATGTCTTTGCTTAATTTCAAATTGATCAAACCAACCAATCGAAAGATAATTTTTTTAAAATTTGCACCAATCAGGGGATTTCAAAAAAATTAGGGTCTGCAACAATCAGAAATGTTACGTACTTGTGTGCAAAATTTCAGCTCGATCGAAGAAAAACTCTGACCTGTATATCGTCAGTAACAGAAAAAAAAAAAAAAAAAAAGAGGTCCGTGCCAAAAGAGCCAAAAGGAGACGCTCGCTTCGCTCGCTCAATTAGTATCTTTAATTTGAGACTATTTTCAATAATATGTCATTCCTCTTGCGGTTTTAGGAGCAATTTAAGGCCAATTTTCCGGGACCATTTCATGTCTCCCTGTGATATCTTATGAAGGAAAAGATGATCTTCAATCAAGAATATCTAATTATATCATACCGTAAGGGGCAAATATTTTTTGCTAGTTGTATGTAATATGGTTTCATTAATCTTTGGTGTGAATTACAGCAAATTCTCATTCCTATGCCGTAACCCTGGAACCCCCTTAAGGTGATACTAGCGCTCGACCGTTTTAGAAAATTAAAAGAGAAAAAATGTTTCATGTTCACATGATCAGTCTGATTGTATATAAGTAGCACTTTTTCATTTTTGCTTATTGCATCGTTAATTAGGCGCCGGTTATTCAACAAAACCGCGCAAAACAATAAAATTTGCGATACGATTGGAGACCCAACCCGTAAACCAATTGATCTCAAATTTTAATCATAGTTAAATGAAAGACAAACTTAGGGTTATCCCTTGGCACATTTTTAAAATTTAATTTTATACGGCGTCCAGGCAGACAAGAAAATTGCTAATTTTTACCAAAAATCCACTAATTATTACTAATTAACGAAACAAAAAATTAAAAATGTACCAAGGGATAACCCTAAGTTTGTCTTTTATCTAATCACGATTAAAATTTCAAATAATTTGGTCGCCCATTTCGTCTCCAATCGTATCGCAAAAAGTGTCTACAAAATGCAGCAAAACCGCTTGCGCTTGCAGCACCACTGACGCGACGCCGCCCACGTCACATGTCAAGAATGTGTGCGCGGGCAGCTTTTAAAATGGAAATATTAGACGTCGTTGGAAATCTCTTTCCCCTTCTGGCTTCCTAGTAGAGCTCGTTAGATTTTCAAACTTGCAAAGACAAAAAACCTTCGTTTAAAATGTGTTAAGAAATAATCGAATGCTTTTTTTAATTTCTTACAATTACTTATTTTTGCGTAACAATTCATTCTCAGTTGAAAAAAACAAAATAAAATCCTGGCGGACGGGAAATTACAAGTTTTCGAACCATTCGAGAACCAAGATTCATTTGAAATGTCTCTTGTATCAAATGAAGGCGCGTACATTACATGACTAGAGAATTCATTGCAGATTGCTGTCTAAATCCGCATACCTAATCGAAGTGAACATTATGTTCGCATTTTATGTCGCTTCATGCGTCACCACTGCGCTAGAACTCTTGTCCATGACTGTACTCACCGCCGATTTCTTGAAGCGTCGACTGCCGCTGCGACGCAACGTGCCGCCGCGGATGTTGGCGTCGTCGAGCTCGACCTCGGCGCCGTCGTGGCCGGAGCGTCGCGTCAGTTCAGACAGCTCGGGCACGGGCTGCACCTGTACAAGAGAACGCGTTAGAACATGACAGCTACAGGGACGTCGTCGTCGGCGTCGGCGTCGGCGTCGGCGTCGTCGTCGTGGCCGGAGCGTCGCGTCAGTTCAGACAGCTCGGGCACGGGCTGCACCTGGACAAGAGAACGCGTTAGAACATGACAGCTACAGGGAAGTCGTCGTCGGCGTCGGCGTCGGCGTCGTCGTCGTGGCCGGAGCGTCGCGTCAGTTCGGACAGCTCGGGCACGGGCTGCACCTGTACAAGAGACCGCGTTAGAACATGACAGCTACAGGGACGTCGTCGTCGGCGTCGTCGTCGGCGTCGGCGTCGTCGTCGTCGTCGTGGCCGGAGCGTCGCGTCAGTTCGGACAGCTCGGGCACGGGCTGCACCTGTACAAGAGACCGCGTTAGAACATGACAGCTACAGGGACGTCGTCGTCGGCGTCGTCGTCGGCGTCGGCGTCGGCGTCGGCGTCGGCGTCGTCGTCGTGGCCGGAGCGTCGCGTCAGTTCAGACAGCTCGTGCACGGGCTGCACCTGTACAAGAGACCGCGTTAGAACATGACAGCTACAGGGACGTCGTCGTCGTCGGCGTCGTCGGCGGCGTCGTAGTCGGCGTAGCCGGAGCGTCGCGTCAGACAATAGTATACAAGCTGGAACATGACAGCTACAGGGACGTCGTCGTCGTCGACCTCCACCTCGGCACCTGGGGCTGCACCAGCGAGAACAGTAATGGGAAAACAATGACCCAGATCGGCAACTTTAGAATAGCAGGGAGGACGCTCAATACACTTTTACTTCTTGGAAAAACATAGTTATCACGGAACCTTATAGGTTAGGTACCTAAAATAATCCCCCCCCCCCAAACCCCCACCACCACCCGTTGTACACCCACCTCCAAGTGTGCGTACTGTGTTTCTCATAAGAGCACAATGTATAAAACGGTAGGAACACTTGGAGGCGGGTGTACCTACATCTTCCACGAAATGTAAAAAGGCCCTGAAGAAAGCCTCAATCAATTGCACACAAAATTAAAAATAGGTATGAAATATTAAATTTTATAATACAAAGGAATAAAAATAAGAAAACAGTTATATAAAACAATCTCAACATAATTATACTATATATTAAAAATTTTAATGGGTACCTAGTACACGAATATAAAAAACAACTTTATGTACCTCAAGTTGTAAAACAAAAATGGAATGGATGATCACAATAAGAGATAATTCATAGATGTACTAATTTCAGGCCAATTCTTGTGGAGATACAAACAAGTCTGACTCAGAAAATAAAATCTGGCATGATAACTTTACAATCTGTTTCATTCCCGGCTGAAAACATAACGCAGATGAGTCAGATAGAGACAGACAGACATTGCGAGCGACACAACAAGAGATAGTGACTACATAACACAGGTCAGAGAGAGGTCAAGCACAAGCTATAGGTCACCTGCTCACACCGCATCTTCTCACGCGCAAGTGGAAGAGCAGTGAAAACAAGTGTCATAATCGTGTTCAAATGTTTTGTGTCGAGATGTCAGGAGTCAAGTGGACGAATCAGAGCTCGTCATTGACGACCAATTCAATCCGAGTCAAAAGAAACCCACCAAACAGTTGCAGTAAATGTTCACTAAACGAGAGATCATAATGTTATCGATGTATAACCATTAGTTTAAGCTACGGTTAGCTTAAGCTCCACTTCAGAACATCGGTGTATTACCATTATATACTGCAATTTAATTCCATAACTTATTTCCTCAGTTAAAATTAACCTCAGACTACATTGACTGTAGTTTATTAAGCTATGCCTAATGGTGATACAACACAATGTGGTAATATGACCCCTTAGGAGGGCTGAGTAGTGAGCGTGGCCTTTGAAGAGTTTTTAAATCGATTTTTATCAATATATTTTACCAATGTAATTATTAACAAAAATAGGGCTTTATACGAGTATTCAGAACAGTTCAATGAAAATAATTTCATAGTTTGAAATAAGTTATTAGTTTTATTTTGTCCAACAGATGTTTAGTGCCATAATTTTACTAATTTTCGGGTACTAAACACCTGTAGGACAAAGTAAATCTAATAAACCATTACAAGCTATGGAATTATTTTCATTGAACTGTTCTGAATACTCGTGCAAAGCCTTATTTTGTGAACAATTACATTGGTAAAAGATATTGATAAAATCATAAAAATCGATTGAAAAACTCTTTAAGGTCAAACTCACTACCCACCCAGCCGTCTTAGGGCCTATTTAAAAGGGTCCTAATCAACTTTTAAACTTTTCATCTGGTTATAAAGCAAATGGAAAATCAGTCTAATATATTCTTTGTGCTAGTCTTCACATTCCCCCAGGAATGACCTTGACACAATACCCTATCTGCTGTACGTTTCGTCAATACCATCAAAGAGGTTCAGTGCCACCATTACTTGTGGCAACAATGCCCTTCCCCCGACATGTATTACTGGATGAGAATGGTTGTGGTTGCAACATCCGCCGGTGTATCACATATTGTCCCGACTCGCAGCAAGATCACACAGCATACCTCCGCTATGATCAATAACATTATCTCGTGTTTATCGCTATATTGCTTTGTCCCGTGTGATAGCGGGGCTTATAAATCAAGATAACATTACACATGCAACAGGTGGAGCAGACCAGAGCACACAGATCAGAGCACAGAGCCAGAGCCTGCGTTTATGGTCTATTCGGACACTCTCGTGCATTCAGGGCCGTATTAAGACCTTCGTAGGCCCTAGGCAGTACTTTTTTCGTAGGCCCCCCCCCCCCCCCCCCCCCCCTGTCCGAAATATTTTAATTTTTCCAGTGGTTAATTTGTAAAATAGTAAGCGGGGACACGATCTTTAGTGTTTTGCTGAAGAAAACAATGGGCATGTGCAACCGCAGGATTTCTGCCAGGTGGGGGCAAGGCAAGGGAAAAAATATTTGGCGGGTCAAGTGGGGTGCGGGGGAGAGTTTCCACCCTGCCCCGCAGGGCGTTTTTTGGTTTTTGGACACTTTGAAATTAAGTTTGAGACGTTATGAGGTGTATTTTGTTGAAATATTCAAAAATTTTAAATTTGACTTTTTGGGGTGGTGGGAAACATGTTCAAATCCGCCCCGCAGGGCATTTTTTGTTTTTTGACACTTTCTAATCAATTTTTTTGGCACTTTCGTAGGCCCCAAAAGCTTCGTAGGCCCTAGGCAGACTGCCTATGCTGCCTTATGGATAATACGGCCCTGCGTGCATTCTGCAAGCTCTAGACCTGGACATAGCAAAGGAACTTGCACTGAGAGCCGTGCGTAAATAAACGGGAAACGACCAGTTCTTCAAAACGTTTTTTATTTATTGTTTATTTGTAAAAGGCTGGGCCACAATTGTCGTAACGCGTAATGTTTATGGTTTAGTGTCTAGGAGTAAGGAGGGCCACAAAGGGTGCTTATTTCGACTGCAGGATGCGCTATAGTCCCTCTTTCATATAGTGAACCATATCAAAACGGGAAGTTTTTTTAGTTTTTTCTTCACACTAACATAATTTTAAAAAAAACATAATACAGATATCCATTATTTATTCCAAGTACCTAAGTGTAGGTAAAAGGATCGCTTGTAACCGTTTTTTTTTTTAAATCTGTTTGTGTGAAGACAAAATGTAAAAAAAATGTTTTGTAGAACCGTGGCGCAGGGCCGATTATGATGAAGAGTCTGTGGGAAGCGGCGATTGTGGTCTATTAGAAGGGACCTCTCGACTGAGGGAAACCACGAGGCTCGTCAGTCAGGACCACGGGGTTCCACGGGGGTGGAACCCGAGCCTCGTAAAAGCCATTCCATGTAAGAGTATTCGACCTTGAAATCCCCTGCCAAGCCATAGTCACTTAGCCCAATTTTGAATATTTTAATGACTATAAAATATCTGTAATAATTGTAATGTTAATAAATTGTTTCCAATAGATTGCTGGTTGGCAATCAAATAAATGGCTTGATTTTTTTATTGGGGCTTAACGTCGCACTGTTCTGCAGCGAGGCTAATGGCGACGGATGAATGATTATGATGATGATTGGGAGATGATGGTGAAGATTAGGTAAGGATGGAAGGTGGGAAGGAGGCGGTCGTGGCCTATTAGAAGGTTACCTTCCCAGAATTTGCCTGTCGACTGAGAGAATACCACGAAAAAACCTCAGTCAGAAAGGACGGCCGCGAGAATCGAACCCGGGTCTCCAGAATACAAGTTCATAGCGTTACCACTCAGCCATACCTGTTCCGTAAAAAATGTATCGTAAAAAATTTCCGTACATGGCTTGAAAGTTGACTATATGTTTCAAGGTCGATCAAATAAATTTTATTTCTCATATTGCTGGATGGCATATGAAATGACTTGACTGTCGAGTATCCTATGAGACATGGAGTTGATCGGCCACCTGATGAGCGCGATGTATGCGCGAGCACGCCACATCAATGCGTCACATCGGATGAATACATGTCGGCGGATTTGTCGGGGGTGATGTGCATTCACAAGGCAGGAGATTGACTTGGTCACGTGGTATCATCACAAGCGCAAGGGTTTCACAGGAATGCAGCGCTTATTAAATTCCTCGCAGGAATTCGATGCTAAACTTCAAGAACCGTCAGGTATTTGGCGTCTAATTCCACGGAGGCCCTTGAAGTGTAAGGTGGAGGTGCCAGGTTTCTAGACGGAGAAGACAAAGAAAGTGATTTTATTCGTTCATTTCTATAGGCCACGACTGCCACCTTCCCACCTTCCGCACGAGTCGCTTATAAACAATCAAATATTTTCTTCCATTTCTGTTTCTGAAGACCAGTGACTGGGATCCGAATAAACTAAATCAATACTTCTTATCAAGAGTCTATTTAATTACGTCATATCAGGAGGACACAAGACCACTCCCCCCCCCCCCCCCCCCGACCATGTAGGACCCACGAAACAACACAACTACGCGACCAATGACCCTATTGTTTCATGATGGGAATTAATTGATAGTTGAACAGCGAGAGACATGTGAAACGCGTCCATGATACCAATTGCTTGTTCCGACACAATGTAGATACTATCATCTTCTCAGTGGTCTCTGTTAGAGCTAGAGGAAGAAAATAAAGAGTGTCACAAACAGATGAAGTTACGAGAGATGAAAGTGGATCGATGATGGAACACCAACAGACATTATACATCAGGCATTATACAGAAGGAATATGTCAAACACATTTGTCCAGGATTAGTTACTTATTCTGATCGACTAGATTACCTGAAGAAAGAGCTTTGAAGAATGAAGACAGACATTTTTGCCTGAAACCAAGAGATTGGCTGCTGTGTAAAAGAATCTATATAAACTTGGAGGAAGTAAGCTGCGTAATTTATTTTAACATCTAATCTTATCGAAATATTCATATTGTCTTCTACTTTTATTCTCAGAATAGTAATCTAAATCAATTCTATTTACATCATTCGACCAACCTGAGATTTCTATCAAGAATTAGCAACAACGACAATTGTCTATGATCACACTTAGACCAATCATTGCTTACTTGAGCTGATCGCATAAAATTCGTTAAAATGTGAAAAGAGGGTCATGTCACTATTGGGACGCGCAGCGCTCGAATACGCTATCTGGTGGTAGATTTTTGAACTTGACTTTGGTGGATCAACATTCACTTCGGGCCGCCTACACGGGCTAACTAAGTGCAACTAAATGGAGATGATTTTCGTACTTCTTCCGGTTATTTGATGATTTGATTAGCTCGCACCTTTCATCCACACAAACGTTTGACACATTATACTATTTATTTAGTTCAATTAGATTTCAATGTAATACATGATAGCGTTATTTGCATGTGTTTTACGGATCATGTCTTCTAGTCTTATAGCTGCTTAGTCTTGCTTAGCGAGTTTCAGTGAATTTCGCGCCTATTCAGGTATTTTGTTTAATGAGTATAAAAGTTTTGTACTATACTACTGGAGCTTATAACTAAATGTAGGTATGTGGTATACAAAGACGTATTACGAAAGTAGACCGTACCTTTCATAAGAATGCGATGGGGTGAACGGAATATTCACAACATTTCTTACCACTTCGAGTGTTGACATTCTCAATTGCCGTCGATTGATTGAACTACTATACCACAATTATTTAATAAACCATTTTGCTTTCATACTGATCTTTTCCAGTGGAGAATTACACAGTCATGCAATGCAATGAAATGCATAGATAGTTACTTTTATTTACTATTGATCTCCAAGCTTATTTTGCTTACTTAAATATCTTTGATATTCACTTAAATTAATAAATATTTAACAATGTTTTTAACAATGTTTGAATGATGCACAAAGAACATATAATAGGATAATCACTCAGAGGATAAATTAAATATCTATCTCCCTCCGCGAAACGAGTCACAGATTAGATTGGATCAGATGAAATCAAATAATTTAATAAATATCTATTAAAAAACAAATAGACATTTATGAAATAACCTACTGTATAAAGACGTAATAAACAATTAATCTATTAAATCTTAAAAGAGAATTGGATTTGAATAGTTTAACTGACAGCCCTCAAAGATATTGCCAATAGATCCTATATAGAATACAGATAGATCATGGCTGTCATAGTTTGTTGAAATAAAGAACTGAAGAAAAATTAACTAGGTGTGTCCATAATACAATAAATAATATTCATTATGTGTGATTTTGGTAATACTTATGGAAAATGCCAAAAATGCAAATGGCTTGTGCCGTTGTTGCAATGGAAAGTCAGTCTGAGAAATCCGATTTTAATTCCATTTTTGTAAGCGCTATGTCATCAATAACACCCGAAATATGTGTGCACACATATAGTACATCATGATAACTATCAATTAGATGTAAAAAAATTGTGAATTCCGTCTAGAAATATGTAACTAAACGTCCCCGAATAACAGGTAAACTTGGCAAAAGGATAGCAGAATAGCACTGTGCAAACACGTGACCGAAACCGATCCACTAAACTCGGCCACTTCCTGTCATGTGCGTTTCCGTTGCGCTTCCCAATAGCAACCTCTGAGGCTCTGAAGGATTCAGAAAAGAGGAAGAGAACAGAATGTGAACGCCGCGTGTGATATCGAGTACTTGTGTTCCAGTATGCGCACGCCCGCGTGTGATATGCAGTACTTGATGTCACGGTCGGTTGCCTGGCGCCTGATTGATACACCACGATGAATGAATGCATTGAGAATGCGGCCACCCATGCGGTGTGAGTTACCACTCGTGTCATTGCTCTGTGTTGACTGCGTCCAATAACAGCGTGTCCAACATGTTACACGGCTGTTTCAGCACATAAAGGTCGACATAAGGTCGGTTGCCTGGCGCCTGATTGATACACCACGATGAATGAATGCATTGAGAATGCGGCCACCCATGCGGTGTGAGTTACCACTCGTGTCATTGCTCTGTGTTTACTGCGTCCAATAACAGCGTGTCCAACATGTTACACGGCTGTTTCAGCACATAAAGGTCGACATAAGGTCGGTTGCCTGGCGCCTGATTGATACACCACGATGAATGAATGCATTGAGAATGCGGCCACCCATGCGGTGTGAGTTACCACTCGTGTCATTGCTCTGTGTTTACTGCGTCCAATAACATCGTGTCCAACATGTTACACGGCTGTTTCAGCACAGAAAGGTCAACATAAGGTCGGTTGCCTGGCGCCTGATTGATACACCACGATGAATGAATGCATTGAGAATGCGGCCACCCATGCGGTGTGAGTTACCACTCGTGTCATTGCTCTGTGTTTACTGCGTCCAATAACAGCGTGTCCAACATGTTACACGGCTGTTTCAGCACATAAAGGTCGACATAAGGTCGGTTGCCTGGCGCCTGATTGATACACCACGATGAATGAATGCATTGAGAATGCGGCCACCCATGCGGTGTGAGTTACCACTCGTGTCATTGCTCTGTGTTGACTGCGTCCAATAACAGCGTGTCCAACATGTTACACGGCTGTTTCAGCACATAAAGGTCGACATAAGGTCGGTTGCCTGGCGCCTGATTGATACACCACGATGAATGAATGCATTGAGAATGCGGCCACCCATGCGGTGTGAGTTACCACTCGTGTCATTGCTCTGTGTTGACTGCGTCCAATAACAGCGTGTCCAACATGTTACACGGCTGTTTCAGCATGAAGGTCAACATAAGGTCGGTTGCCTGGCGCCTGATTGATACACCACGATGAATGAATGCATTGAGAATGCGGCCACCCATGCGGTGTGAGTTACCACTCGTGTCATTGCTCTGTGTTTACTGCGTCCAATAACAGCGTGTCCAACATGTTACACGGCTGTTTCAGCACATAAAGGTCGACATAAGGTCGGTTGCCTGGCGCCTGATTGATACACCACGATGAATGAATGCATTGAGAATGCGGCCACCCATGCGGTGTGAGTTACCACTCGTGTCATTGCTCTGTGTTGACTGCGTCCAATAACAGCGTGTCCAACATGTTACACGGCTGTTTCAGCATGAAGGTCAACATAAGGTCGGTTGCCTGGCGCCTGATTGATACACCACGATGAATGAATGCATTGAGAATGCGGCCACCCATGCGGTGTGAGTTACCACTCGTGTCATTGCTCTGTGTTTACTGCGTCCAATAACAGCGTGTCCAACATGTTACACGGCTGTTTCAGCACATAAAGGTCGACATAAGGTCGGTTGCCTGGCGCCTGATCGATACACCACGATGAATGAATGCATTGAGAATGCGGCCACCCATGCGGTGTGAGTTACCACTCGTGTCTATGCTCTGTGTTTACTGCGTCCAATAACAGCGTGTCCAACATGTTACACGGCTGTTTCAGCACATAAAGGTCGACATAAGGTCGGTTGCCTGGCGCCTGATCGATACACCACGATGAATGAATGCATTGAGAATGCGGCCACCCATGCGGTGTGAGTTACCACTCGTGTCTATGCTCTGTGTTTACTGCGTCCAATA
This sequence comes from Leuctra nigra, assembly GCA_934045905.1. NCBI lineage: Eukaryota > Metazoa > Arthropoda > Insecta > Plecoptera > Leuctridae > Leuctra > Leuctra nigra. The sequence continues at coordinate 29,424,903 of OW203767.1, read as the reverse complement.
ACAGCGTGTCCAACATGTTACACGGCTGTTTCAGCACATGAAGGTCGACATAAGGTCGGTTGCCTGGCGCCTGATTGATACACCACGATGAATGAATGCATTGAGAATGCGGCCACCCATGCGGTGTGAGTTACCACTCGTGTCATTGCTCTGTGTTTACTGCGTCCAATAACAGCGTGTCCAACATGTTACACGGCTGTTTCAGCACATATACTTCAACATTTTGCCCTCGCTAATCTAATCTCTAACACACATCAAGCGTCCTCTGTTTCCCGATTACCTGGATTCGCCTCCGTGATGAGCAGCGTTGTAGTTCTCATGAATCGGGTTCAAATCGCACGTGGGACGCGAATCATGTCTCCAAATCCCGACAAGTTGCGATTTCACAGCGACTTGACGCCATCTACCATCATTATACTGCTTCCTTTGACGCACTGAGTCGCCGTTTTACATAAAGCGCGTTTCGCGTTTTGCGTTTTCGCGTTTTGTCTTTTTTTATAACGCCTAGAAGAGGCCGTCGAAAATAGAATGTTGATATACCTTTATTATTCTTGTTAGTGACAATTTGGGTGTTATTAGATATTATTAGATGGAATAATATGCACAGGTAAGCAATTATTGACATTATAGTCTTATTTTATAGTTATTTTATAGTTTATTTTATAGTTTATACGTACAGGGCCGGCGCGAGGGGCGGGCGAGGCGGGCGTCCGCCCGGGGCGCCATGTAATATGTACTGAATTTTTCATATATCACGGTCAAAATTTAAGAAAATATCACGAAAACAAGAGCTTATAAAAGTTGAAATTTCTTTAATAAAGGTCCACGGGGGCGCTTACGACCCCTTAGATTTGTCATTTACAAAATTTATAAAATTTCACGTTCAAAATATAAGACAATATCATGAAAACAAATGCTTATAGGTTCTTCCAAAACATATAATTTATTTAACTAGGAAAACGCTCTGGGTAACGCGTTGATGAGCGAGCACGGATACGCGCAACACCTCGAACCTAAATTCTGTCTATCGAAAATGTCATTAAAAGCCAATAATTCTAAAATTCGCCACAGATTTGTATAACAATCTCAAAAAATTCCTAAAATATTGGTCCAAATAACCATGCAAAGCTGTAAGTTGATCGATTGAACCTTTATGATTGAACGGTTCCGTGTTAATTTTCAAAAATCACAGGATCTCCTTCAAAAAATATACCTGAGACCACTCATATGATATAAGTGTGTCTACACAATATCTGGAGGCCAAGTCTTGAAACTTACGCCTTCAGGACGCAAACGCTCTCGGACGTCATAAAGTCCCATTTATTGTAAGAATGATCGCCATTGAAACATTAATTTAAGCCACTTATTTGATTAGCATCCAGCAATCTATTGCAAACAATTTATTAACATTATAATTATAATTACAGATGCTATTCAGTCATTAAAACCTTATTCAAAATGAAGCTAAACATGTTTACAGTAGATTTCAAGGTCGTCACATTCCCAATCTTACAGTAAATGGGACTTGTTGACGTCCTAGAGCGTTTGCGTCCTGAAGGCGTAAGTTTCAAGACTTGGCCTCCAGATCGACTGTTGAACGGTCATTATCAGATTCATTATGCGTTTGAAAGTTTCTGCTATAACTACCTTGCCTTGAACTGAAGATTCGAAGTCGCCGTGAATTTGACAGCCAACACGCAAAAAGTCCGTAAAATGTCAATAACTTTTGGATTTAAACACAGATTAGTATGAAAATTGTCAAAAATGAAGATAATGTTGGTCCCAACCATCATGCGAAGTTATAAGTTGATCGTTCAATCGGTTCTAGTTTAAATTTCTAAAAACACAGGAAAGATGGTTTTAAATTTTAACCAATGGGAGGATTTGGCTGAAACTTTGTTTGATTGGGTACAATGTTGGGGGTAAAGACTTGTCAAAATTTCAATTTGATCGAGACAACCAATCAAAAGTTATTTTTTTTTAAATTTGAACCAATCAATGGATTTCAAAAAAATTAGGGTCTGCAACAATCAGAAATGTTACGTACATGTGTGCAAAATTTCAGCTCGATCGAAGAAAAACTCTGACCTGTATATCGTCAGTAACAGAAAAAAAAAAAAAAAAAAAAAAAAAAAAAACAGAGGTCCGTGCCAAAAGAGCCAAAAGGAGACGCTCGCTTCGCTCGCTCAATGAAGGTCTAGGGGGCGCTAAAAATCACGAAAACAAGTTCATACTTTCAGACAAATTAAAATTCTTTACAGAAATACCGTGCTTTTCACCCAACAATATCTGGTGAAGTTAACATCAAAATTGCACCAAAATGATTGGCCTTGATATAAAATTTTCTCGGGGGCTTCGCCCCCGAACCCCCTTGTCCTCCTTGTGTTTTTATAAATGAGATTGTAATATTTGTCCGTCTTAAATGCATTCCAAGACACATGATTTGGTTAGGTTGTAACCATTCAATCAGAAAGTACTAATTTTCCAGTCTCAAATACCAAAAATATTGAGAAAATCACAAGGAATTGCATAATATGATATGTCAAAAGTGTAAAAATGTATTAAATCCAATCACGGATCAGCATGTTTTTGGTGCTACCAGACGCGTAGGAATGGGGGGATGGGGGTAGCTTATCCTTCCCCCCACTCGATCAGACTGCCTGCCCATTCACCATACAAAATTAAGTTCAGCATCCCAGAATCATTTATAAATTGCTTAAATTTTAAAAAATCTCCCTGCGGAACAACATGGGCAACAAGGGTAATTGGAGGGTATTTTGCTTCAGTCCGTACATTTTTGAGCCCTAGAATCACTTTTAAATTGTTGAATTCTAAAAAAAACGCAAAACTATTACTTTTCATAATATTGATTATTGGTTTCCGGTGCCCAAGCATGCACCAAAATGCACCAATACCTATTTTGAAACTCAAATTTTTCCCGGGGCTGTTCGCCCCGGACCCGAATGAAGTCGTGCGGTATTGAAAATGTTATATATTTGGCGGGAGAGGGGGGGGGGCGCTTACATTTCTCTTGCCCCGGGCGCCATTTTCCCTTGCGCCGGCCCTGTTTACGTATAGTGACGTCATTTTCGCAACGCGCGGTACTGAAAAAACCTCCCTACAATCGAGATGGGGTGGCTTAAAAATTAAACGCGTGCGGCAAAATTTTCGGTGGTTTTGATGGGTAAATAAAAAATACGCGAAACGCAAAACGCGAAACGCGCTTTCTGTGAAACCAGCTTTATCCAAAGAGGATAAGAATCTTGAACTACTTTTAAAAAAAAACGTCAGCCAACCGCCAAAAGGCCCGATGTCCATTTCAATGAATCGTGAGGTGAGCTCAAAATCATTCCAAGCCCTTTGTAAGGGTGATATCGGGTCATTTTGTAAGATAATACTTCAATAAAACTGTTTTATTGACATCAGTCAAATTGCAATTGATAGAGAATGATTAAATGATTCCAAAATTGTGCAATTGCTCTTGATTTCGGGCCTTTGACCTGTGAGATATAGAATAAAAATTGGATCAATTGTTCTTATTATCAGTATAAAAATCTCTTCCCTTCTTCTTCTATCTTGAGAGGAGGGGTTCCTCCTCTCGGCGTTGCTGGTACCGTGTATTTGTGATACAAATCTCTTGCACATATAACTCTATTTCCATGTGACATGTCGCTTCAGTCCGATGTGCGAGCAGGTGTGAGAAACTGGCAGTGCCGAGTGCATATCGCCTCCACCACCGCGTCTTCCTTCCCGCCAGGCCCTGCGGTCTGCTCGCAGATATCCTATCAGCCAGTACACGAGCACCCGGCACCGTTACAGCAGGTTGCACACGGGGTTTATACACGATCTGCGGTCTAGTGTACCGTACACAGTGCAGCTTGGAGGAGGAATACCTCACAAGATTACCACAGATCTACAGGGAAACAGTTTACTCCGTGTAATGTTTTTAGAGCTCGAGATGATGATGATGTTTAATAGACTACCTGCATATGATGTCACAGCTGACCGAAATGTACCTGGGGGACAGATGCTTCTTATTAGGGCTAGGATGTTTATGACATAACCTTTTTTCGTTTTTTTGTTCAGACATGTCTAAAAATGATATATATATATATTTCAATATTTCAATTCATACCTGGCGGCTGTGAAAATATTCATAATCATATATATATCGTATATGAGAAAAATCCATACGAGAAGGTGAATGTCAGTTGTCAAGCGTGGAAAGGATTCCACGGTCTTCTGACCTCTTCATCACGCGTCTCGGACTGTAGAAATCTAGTGGAGTGGTCGCTCCACGCCAGCCAAGTCGTACGGCGCGCGCACACACTCATTTAAAAAGGCTGGAGCAAACCCACTTTTACTGTAAGCATCAAAGTGGCATTTTCGGCCTACTGGATCTTAAAATTGGAAAATCTCACATTGTTGCGATATATCTTAATTTCGAGCTAAGGCCCACCCTACAACATATACCAAATTTGGGAACAATAGGTTACGCCCTTTGCGCGCTAGAGGGCCGTGAAAACAGTGTTTTAGGGCGGTTTTCATAATAATAATAATAATAATAATCTCAGTAGTAGTAGTAGTAGTAGTAGTAGTCTCCTGGAATTTAAATCCGGTAAACAGGCCACAGCCTAAACGGCTGAATCGATTGATCCCACATTTTTACCACGTGTGCACTTTTGGCGTCTGATTTAACCTTCACCCCATGAATTTTTTGTGCCGCCATTTTGAAACCGGAAGTGACGTCATATCTCGTCAACGGCTGGACCGATTGGAACGAAAATTGCGCCAAACGATCCAGACGGTCATCTATATGCATGATAAGTAGCAAAAGACTAAACATTATGTTAAAGAAACCGGAAATGACGTAATGAAATTTGAAATACATCGATTGGCTTTTTGGCAACAAAGGTTTTTTATTTATTTTATTTATTTATTTATTTATTATTGTAAACACACAAAAATACATACATTCCGTTTTCCACAAAGCCAAAACGGCTTTTCTGTGGATTAATTTAAAGAAAATTAGTGGATACAAAAATGTTTAAACAATATACAAGAAAAGAGAGAAAAATACATAATAAACTGATTAACAAAGAAGAAAAAAATAATATTTTATACATCATCAGAGTATTCATACAACCAAGATTTCACTTCTTTCTTAATACTACTATAATTATCTAAAGACTTAATTTCTTGAGGCAACTGATTGAAAATAAAAGGGACAGAGTAATTTAAACATCGCTTTCCATACTTATTAGTAAATCGGGGGAGTATTAAAGAAACTGGATTCACCATTGATCTAGTGGCCCTGGAATGATTGTAGATAATTTTAAGTTCGTTCGAATAAAAATATTTGATTATGAATTTATATTTATACAAATCAGATATTGGAAGGAAGTTAAGATGATCGTACATTAAGAGAGTGTTATTGTTACATTTGAGCTTAACGGCATCAGGGGTCAAATTCTTGATCATTCTATCCTGTATAGATCGAATGACTTGAAGGTGAACATTGGATGTGCTGCCCCAAGCAAGTAAACCGTAAGAAATTACAGATTCCACTAAAGCAGAATATATTAATTTTAAAATTCTAACAGGTAAAAAAGATTTTACATGAAACAATTGAAACGAGCAAGAACGTAATTTGGAAGCTAAGCTATTTATATGAGGTCTCCAGGAAAAGTATTTATCAATTGTTATACCTAAATATAAACAAGTATCAACCTCCTCAATCAGATCAGTACAAGTACACAAAGCAAAATCTAATGTATGTAAACAATTAAAACTATGACACAATAATGTTACAGGGTCTAACCTACTTGCAATTGAAGGTGAACAAATGTGAATTAACTTAGTTTTTGTACTATTTACTAACAAATCATTATCATGAGTCCACATCAACAATGTATTGAAATCAGACTGAAGAATTATCTGAGCCTGTTCTAAATTTTTATGAGCAGATACTAGAACAGTGTCATCTGCGTACATATAAATTTTACAATTTTGAATATAACTAGGCATGTTATTCACATATAAGAGATAAAGAATTGGACCCAATATTGACCCTTGAGGTACACCAGAATTACATACCCCAGCTATACTCACAGTTTCACCAACTTTAACTATAATTTGCCTATCCGTTAAATAATTGTGAAACCAACATAAGAGGGGACCCCGAATACCAGCATTTTCAAGAGATGTTAACAATTTTGTATGGTTTAACGTATCAAATGCCTTTGAAAAGTCTATAAAAAGAGCCAGAACGTGCATATTCTCATTTAATTTAGAATTTATGTAATCAGCGAAAAGAGTAAGCAGATCAGTGGTGCTTCTACCTTTTTGAAAACCAAACTGATGTGAATTGATGATTTTAAACTTTGATAAATAATCAGTTAATATTTTTGCAACACACCGCTCCATAATTTTCTCAATAGTAGGGAGCAAAGCAATTGGTCGGTAATTATTGAACTCGAGGTGGTCACCTTTTTTGTAAACAGGTCGAATTATTGACATTTTTAATTTAGATATAACAACACCTTCTGAAATTGAAGTATTAATAATTTTAGCAATAACTGGGCTTACTTTTTCCGCTATATTTTTCAAATCAGTTATTCGTATCCTGTCAAAACCCGGTTGTTTGTTAGAGTTTAATGAATTTATAATATAATTTATGCGGGTGGCACACACTGGAGGCATGTATAAAGACTGAAGCTGAACTACATCATAATTGTAACTTAAAGTATGAATGTTGCAAACATGTTTCAAAGATTCTACCTCACTGATGAAACAGTGCAAAAATCTATCTGCAATCTGCTTATCATTGAATTGTTTCCCTAAATATTTACTTAAAACCTGATCTACAGTATCCTTTTTCTTTTTACCAAGTACATCATTAATAGATTGCCATGTGTCCTTAATACTTCCTCTAGACTTCTCAAAGACACCTGTATAATAAATTTTTTTGGCATTACGAATAGCATTATTTATTTTATTTCTGAATTTTTTGTACTCGACGCCATAGTAAAATTTCAATACACCGTTACAATTCTTCCATTTCTTAAATAGACGGTCTCTTTCTTTACAGGATTTAATAATATCAGCCGTCAACCAAGACTTTTTCTTACGTTTCCCCAGCTGGTAATTTAGGTAATAAGATTCATCATAACAATAATCAAACTTGGCAGTTAGGTTGTCAAAAACGTCAGTGCATGTATCATATGTCATAGGCTCAAGCCAATCACACTCTCTCAACAAACGTGTTAATTTAACTTCATTAATGCATTTTTTTACTGGAATTTGATGTTGAAATTTCTGAGATGAGCCATGAAACATGATTCCGGCAATAATTATATAATGATCAGATATCTTGGTAGTGTACACAGCCGACTTAATATCATGGCAACTAGACTTAATAAAAATGTGATCAATGCAAGTACTCGTAAAAACATCACCTCTACATTCCTCGCGTGTTGCATCATTAATACAATTAATATAACCATTTGCAGCCATTAGCGATAAATATGAACGAACATTGCAATCATCTGAATCGAACAGATTTAAATTCATATCTCCTAATATTACAACATTATTTACTTTGGAATAATTTCCAATGTACATTTCCAATTCCTCCACGAAACCACCTCTATTTAAATTAGGTGGCCTATAAATTGCCAACAAGGTAATAACATTTCCATTTGCCAGAGAAAAGATTCCTCCTACTCCTTCAAAATACTGAAATTCATCATCATTTACAACAAAATGCCATACAGATTTTACAAATAACAATATTCCTCCTCCACCCCTATTTACACGAGTATAATGAAATCTATCATAACCTTCAATGCTAAAGAGAGAAATAGGTGTGGTTGCAGTTATTGCGATTTCGGTTATCGCAATGACATCCACAACCCCTATTTGCTTACATAATATACCATTTAATTGGTCCCAATTTTTATTTATTGATCTGATGTTCACATGTAAACAAGTGAAAAATTCCTCTACTTTAGAAAACCAACTGTCAATATCTGATATTACTTCCCTCTCGACTTCTTCTGTAAACACAAATTCTATGTTTTGCATAAACTGGAAGCAAGTATTAACCCGCTAAATCTGACTCAGCCTGCCTATCAGAAACCAAAAGGTCAATATCCTGGTAAGAAGTAATTCTAAATACTTTACGGGAATTTTCGTCCTTGCGCACCAAGACCTTTCCGTGGCTCCACCAAACGAACTTGTAGCCGGTTTCCTTTGCCCTAGTCTTGACCGACCAGAGGAGTTCGCGGAAGAAAGGAGCCAAATTCTCGTTGATGTATATGCGGGACTGACCCACTTGTACAATATCTTGACTCTTAATTGTAGCTGCTACCTTCTTTTTGTTTATAATTTCGTCTCTCTTCTTTCTGTTTACGAATCGAACAATGATTCTAGGAGGTCTGACTGAATTCCTCGACGGAAGGCGATGCGCTGCCTCAATATCACTTGCAGACAAATCCACGGATAGTTTTGCCGCCACTTTAATAACGATAGCTTCAATATTTTCCCCCACGACTTCAGATACGTTGTCAATCTCAATGTTATTGCGCCTACCGTATTGGTCAAGATCGTTGACCTGCTGCACCAGAAACTCAATCCGCTCGTCTTTCTCGTCGCAACGTTGTTGCAAGTCAGCCACCCCAGCCTCAATGGCAATAACTTTCTTCGCTATGTCGTCTTTGAAACAGCGCAAATCTTCAGACACTACTCTGAAACTCTCCAGAAGTTCACGCTTTAAATCAGCAATTGCCGCAGTAAAGTCAGGAAAAACAAACGGTGTATCGTCCTTGGGCGTTTTAACTTTACCCTTTATGCACTTCGGACAACGCCACAACTTCCTATTTTCCTGCGTTTTCAATTTAGCACAGTCAAAGTGACAATTTAAAGAACAACCTGAGCACTGAATGAAGTCAGCATCAGCTGATAAGTCTAACTTGCACTTGGAGTTTAGGCACGACATAATAATGATAATAACACAGTAAATTGTCAATACACTGAAACGATGCGGAGCTACTGCTAGACACAACCATCCACTACACGGACCAAACAAGGAATGTTCAACAAGGTTGATCCGATTATTTTGATATTTATGTACGTATGTACTTTTGACGTCTCATGTGACTTGTTATAAAACCAACCGGAAGCCGCCATTTTGAAACCGGAAGTGACATCATATCTCAATAACGGCTAAATAGATTTCAACGAAACCAGCGCACAACAATTTAGACGGTCAACTTTATGTATTATCATCAATAATATAAGCAGTTTCCCATACCTTAACCGGAAATGACGTCACACATTTTAATAATCTCACAAATTTTTATTTTGATGCAATAAATATACTATTTGAGACAGCTTATAAAATTGTAATCATGTTTCAAATATACTTCAAGGGGTCAGAGATTTCAGCCGCCATTTTTAAACCGGAAGTAACGTCATATCTCAAAAACTGGTAGACAAATCGGTATGAAACTAGCGCCAAACGATTCGGATGGCCATCTCTATGGAATATGAACAGTACAAATAGAATTGTCCTATTTATGAGACCGGAAATGACGTCATTTAAATGTATAAATTATTATAATTCCCTCCTATACAATAAATACATATTCAGAAAGCTTAAAATGATACACATCATTTATAGAAATAAATTCTATGTGGCATTGCAGAAAGTTCAGCAGCCATTTTGAAAACCGAAGTGTTTCCATATCTCGGAACTGGGTTGACTGATTGGAATGAAACCTTTGCTATTCTTCGTGAAAGATCATTTAAAGCAATTATTTAGGACCATACGCTGCTATTCATTAGTGGTAACGAAATTGTAAAGGGTGATGATTTTTTAAAAGAATTTAGTAATTGTTCATTTCATATGTGTCACAAGTTGTTAGAATAAACTAAAAAAAGGAGTGATATCCCCATAAAAAACACTTCGTGTAAAAATACCAGCCAAGTCTCTTCTACTAAAAAAAAAATATTTGAAATCTAAAAATTCTGCACTGAAAAGTAATGATATCAAAAAATTTGCCAAGTCAAAACTTTATTTGAAAATCAAAAAATACTTGGCGCATCGATTTTTTAGGGCATTTTAGGTATACTATATGTTTGTATATTTTATGTATATTAATATTTTATATCTGGCCTATACTTCTAAGTATCTGGCCTATACGTCCTTGTCCGATCAGAAAAGTTGCTTCCAAGATTGATAAGAGAGGCAATAGAAATCGAGAGACGGCCAACTTTCTGCTTAAACAAGCAAGTTGATAGCCGAAAACTTTCTCAATCCTGGGCGCCATTAGCACCACTCATCAACATAAAGCCACGTGAGAAAGCAAAATCCACACATGTCGTATCAAGGAGATCAAGGAGATCAGTGAGGACAAGGAGATCCGATGTCCAATTTTCAGACTCAGATGAAGAGCCTCTAAGTGTCATCGCAACCAGACTGAGAAATAAGGAGAAACAAAAGGATGATACAAGAACAAACATCTCAGCGAAAACCCAAACAAAGTCCAGGACCAAACACAAAGATGGCGCAAGAAAAAGTAGTACATCATATGAAGCAACTACAAGCACGCCCAGAGTCACTAGATCAATGGCAAAGAAGAGAAACTTAAGATGAGCCAGCTGGATACAAAATATTCTTGCACTGTTTTTGTAAAATTTGATTTGTTTTTTGTGAAATAATTTGACAGTAGTGTGTTTTAGATTTTTCAATAATTTAATTACCTGTTTTACTTGCGCCTTGAAAAGGCCAACTGGAGTGTTGGCGAAACGTCGGCGATTAAACTATATTACGTGGCAATACCGTACAATGTATTATTTGAAAAATAGAGGCTACGAAACCATACATGAACAAATATATATATATATATATATATATTGGTGAATGGTTTCAGATTCGTAGCCATGATTTATTAAGTAATTCATATTCGGTTTTTGCTACGTATTTATTTCAATAGCCGACGTTTCGTCGAGATATTCCATTCACGACACAACTATCTCCCTCGCCAGCGACTTCTCCAGAAAATTCCGAATTGAGAGCTTCTCCTGTGCCACCTCGAGTCATCAGACAGACTACCAGATCAAGAACACGACACTCAACAACTAGTGCAACAGGTTCTACCAGGGTCACTAGATCCATGATGAAGAAGAAATGAGCCTCCTGGAGCCAGACTATCTATGTAACTTTATCTGTTTTTTGATTTTCTGTCATGTTGACATTTACTGCATTTCCACTTGTATAGAAAGTAGTGTGTTTTGAATTTACTCTTATTTTATTAGTTTGTTTGCTTGAGCCTTGAAAAAGTCTGTCGGAGGACGGACGAAACGTCGGCTATTGAAATAAATACGTAGCAAAAACCGAATATGAATTACTTAATATATATATATATATATATATACCTATATAAAATGATACCTTTATGTTTCATTTGTTCCTGATTTCAAAAATATGTGTTTCATTTTGCCTGAAAATGCCCTTTTCTCAAATTTTTATGAATGTAGTCCTTTTTTTGCTATTTTAAGGTCTTTTTGTCCTTTTTTTTAATTATTGGGGAAAATAATATGAAATATTTGTTGCAAATTACAACAATTTTATGAATTTTGGTCTAGACCACAATTCATAAAATTTTCATCCACCATTTGGATGGCAATCAAAAATTGACACTTGACACATTGACTCATTCATACAATAATTTTAAGTTAATTTTAATATATTACTCCAAGTCCAAATCCTAAACCGATAAATTGAATAATATGTTGACGAATATTACATACCATAAAATTTCATTGGTCCTTTTTCGGGATTTTGTGGTCCTTTTTTAATAGTTTTAATGTACTATTTGCCTGCCTTTTTGGACGTTTCATAGGTCATAAGCATCCTTGCCCTACTTATTATCTTCCTTGATCGATATTACCTAGGTATTTCCATATTTTATTTGATACCATTTTCTGAATTTATTTTCAATTTCTTTCACAACTGTATTTAAAATACGATGAAACTATTGAACAATTACCTGTCCCTCATCAAATAAACAAGAATGAGATATGTTACCATAGCAACCAGATTGACTCAACAACCCTTTTCGTAAGGATGGACGGTGGGAAGGAGGCGGTCGTGGGGTAGACTTGCCTTGCTTTTGCCACTGGACTAAGAGGAACCACGAAATATAATAAATCTATGCTAGGACAATATTGCTCGTTATAATCAAGGTGTAAATTATGCTTCATTTCGTACTGATCTAAAAACTATACAATCCGGGAGTATAGCGGAGTTCTTATAGAAGCTGCATTTCAAATCAAAAGGTCAATGAGAAAATAATTGAACTTTGACGTTCGATTTAATAACTTCTTCCCATCGACTTTAATTAAACATTACGTCGTATTCAAAAGCTGTTACACCTATTCGATCAATCTTTGAATTTCTTTGATTGGTACCTACTCTTTTTTGGGGGGTTTATTTCTTGTAGCCACTGCCCAGATCATACCCTAGCAGAGACTCGCGCACTATAGGTTTGCCAAAGATATTATGAATAAATAATATCTTTGGTTTTGCCTCTGAATTGTTGAAAAGTCCGAAAAATTTAAAAGTTCCCATGGCTATCAACAATTTATCACATACACACAATTATGTACCTATGCGAACATAATTGAGAACATAATGTGTCAAAATTCAAAAGTAATCACTAATCTATCAACAAAATACCGCGCCGCACCTTAACCACTTGCAAATTATTGGTCTTGAAAATAGTTTTTGTGAAAATTTGCAAGACATTTTTTAATGTTTGGAATTTGATCAATTTTCACCCAAGGACAACGCACCGTCATTTGGAAATTATACAGAATGCAGATTTTAGTAAAGTTTAAGGGGGGATGCCCAAGTAGAGGTCTCCGATAGATATCTGAACAAATATGCTTATCTTTTAATCTTTTAATATCTGTGTCCGGAAGCTGTATCTTCTACATTTTTTGCTCAAATTGCCCCAAATATTTTTTATAAAATTCTGCAAGTTTTTTCCTACAATAGACAATGGCATGTTTGTACAATTGGTGATCGGAAGGTTTTCTGCTAGGCCGTTGAAAGTCAAAATGTCATTACCGTCCGCTGTCCGGTTCGGAAATCTCTACGTTTGAATGCAAATTGCGATTTGTTTTTCCACTCAAATAAATTTCAGTAAAATCTATTTCAGTAGTATTTTTTACAGGCTTTCCAAAACTAATAACACGAATCATTTAGGATGTTTAGAATAATTACAATAAATTCATGTATAGCTGTCCGTCCAATTGAGTGAAATTACCGTCCACAATATATTTCATGTGCTGTTCCTTATTCAGCAGTGACATTTGAAAGGGAATTTATTTTTAAGTGGTTGGCCACACTGCACTGATTTCAGAGAAGCCAGATTCTTGAAGCTGAGTGACATATTTCGAAAAATACATAAAAAGATGTGCTGAAAAATGTTGGAAATACTTAAGAATGTAATTACCGTCCAGTAGGTTTAAGCAATTGCTATTACTGTTATAGATCTGAAATATTTTTTAAGAGATGTCCCATCAAAACCATATATTGTTTATGTAGTTTGCCAGCTCGTCAGCTTTAACCAAACTTAAAATGAAAAAAAACTTGCTAATTTGTCATTACCGTCCTTGTAATTACCGTCCGGATAACTATTAATTGAAATAGGACGGTAATTACATTTTGTGTACGGTAACTGTTGGAACCACCAAAACCTATTTCATTGAGGCATTTTGAAGTCACAAACCATCTTCAACTAGATTGTTTGCTAAGGAACGTGTTATAATCTTTCCTTACTCTTCGGTGTAATTACCGTAATTACCGTCCTACTCCTTATTATGCTTATATCACTAAAACTAAGCTCAATTTGCTAGTTATTATATTTTTGTATTATTATGTCTCTAAAGAACCATCAGTAAAAATTGTTTTGAATTGAATGCTAGTTGTCTAATGTGTGTGAGAGTGAAGTTAACACCTACGATTTAAGTTTCCGGACGAAAACATGCTTCAAAACACGATAATGTTTGTAACTTTGCAATTTATGTGGTAATTGTATTTTTTTAAGGTAGCACAACTGATACCTCATATCTTCCAAATAAGCCTATTTTTGGCAGAGGTATCAATAATCACTATTTACACGATACTGTGAAATATGAACAACTTCTCGTGTCTAGATTTTGAGATATTGTAGTTATAAATTCCTATTTTTAACATGTAGTCTTATGGGGGCCATTAAAATCATGACGATTTTCATGCTATTTTTGAGTTTTTAATTTTACTGAGGTTCAACGTTTTTTCAAAAAACTGATTTCTAGATAGATAGTTGGACATTCTATTAGGAAAAAAATTGAAAACAATACCAACGTGTGCTATTTTAAAAGTTATCAACCAAAAACTAAATGATTTCCCTATACCTCCTGTGTTACAGTTTTGTTCATTCTCGGAAGGCAATAAATTGAAACCTCGCTATACGACAGGGGTTGCAAGTTAAATGACATTTTATGATTCATTTATACTTAAATATAGTTGAAATGTAGGAAAACTTTTCTGAACTTGTAATTTCAAGATTTTAATTTTTTTGTATATGTATAATGAAGGTACTACCTTAATGTTAGTATTAGTACTCAGTGTCACTTTCTAGTTGCCACTTCAATAATATATTGCTTCAGTAGTTTGTAATTCTCAATTATGTTACCGGGACGGTAATTACATTATTTCGCATTTCGATACACATATACCCCGATTATTTTTTAAGCACTTAAAAATATTGAGTGCAAATGTTCAAACATAAGACTGTAATGTACAATGATCATGTATCACAATAAAACTTGGTCATTTATCAACATTTATTTTTTAAATTCTCAAACCCTGATTATTAAAAGATTGGGAGAATGACCCATAAACGCAAGAAAAAGTGGGGTAGCCGAACTAATTTCCAAGATCACTTTATAAATTTGTGTTAGCCCTATCTTTAACATGGCAAGTCGAAAAAACACAGTAATTTTCCTAGTAAATATTAGATTTAAATTATTTTCTGCCGATAGATTTTTTCCAAAAACATAATATTATGTATTAGACATTAATGTACTTATTAAGATTTTTATAAATACACCTAGCCGTACGTTTTTAAAAGTTAGGCGCCAAAATCTATATAATTTTCCTATAACTCCTGTGTTAAAAATATGTCCTCATACTCTGAAGACATCATATTGAAAACTCAATATAAGTTGAGAGTTGCAATTAGTTACAATACATAGGATGAATCTTTTACATTAAAATATAGTTGAAATGTTGAAAAAATTTATAAAAATTGTAAAATTCAACAAAAAATATTTTAACCGTCACAGGTGACACCTCAAACGCAAAGTTTGGCCAAAGATAATAAAACATCCTGGTCTGACACACGCTCGAACGCGTCTTCCTAATGCCGCTAACAAGAACGCGAATATGTTCTGGCATGACGTCAGAGCTCTGACATGCGGCATCTGGCGCTGCATTGCACTGACTCCAAGGTCAGAGTGCATCTCGCTCACTCACCCGGGCACCGACAAAGACGGAGATAACTCGATCAGAGGACACAGCATCAATTAGAACATCGCGGAAGTTCATCGCTGATCCTTGACGGAGACATGTCATGCATATACGCGGTTTTAGAGTGATTCATCGGTTGTTCTCCAAATGTCTTCCGACGAAGAAGAAATGATTATGAATAGGTACGGTGGATATGACGGTGGATAGGAGGAGGTCGCGGCCTATTAGCATAGAGGTAAAAAGGGTTTCTATTAGTAGGGAACCAGGACCCTTACCTAATATCGCGAAATGGTAGGACGGTGCTAGTTAGCACGGTGCTACCTATCGTTAGGGGGGATGCCCGAAATGTCGTCTCCTATTGATATCTGAAATAATATGCTTATTTAATAGATAATTTCCTTGTGCACCATATAAACGCATGAAAAAGTGGACAAGCTGAACTAATTTCGAAGATATATCACTTGAAAAATTTGAGTTAGCATCTTTAACATTGCATGATGAAAAAACACGGTAATTTTCCTAGTAAATGTAAGATTTAAACTATTTGCCGCCTAAAGATTTTTTCAAAAAACAAATATTATGTGCATAAGGCATTAAGGTATTTATTAAGATTTTTATATTACTACCTACCACTACCAGTGCGTTTTTAAAAGTTAGAAACCAAAATCTAAATAATTTTCCTATACCTCCTGTGTTAAAATATCCTCATATTCTGGAGACATCAAATTGAAAACTCAATATAAGTCGAGAGTTGCAAGTTACAGGACATTTGATGAATCTTTTATATTAAAATATAGCTGAATTGTTGAAAAAGTTCATAAAAATTGTTGATTTCAACAAAAAATATTATATTGGGTAAGGGTTCAGCGGAGTAGTCGAGGGTATACGCGGGTATACGCCGTTTACCTAAAAATTGTTTTTGATCTGTTCGTATAATACCCATAAATAACTGTTGGGGTATACGATGTACACGAGCGTATAACCGTTTTTCTTATTGATCAATCATGTTTAAAAAAATCCAGTTATGGTGTCATAAAGCTTTTATTTGATACAGAAACCAATACTCTACCTATTGATTTGCTCACAACTTTTAGAAATTTGAATTGTATTTGAAGCTTGATAAATAACTAATATTGAAGATCGCAAGATATTTCTGGATAGTAAAGAAATAAAGAGTTATCAAGGCTTTTAACAAACAAAATGTGGTTCAAGTAAATCGTTAAAAATCAAAATGCACCAAAACAAATGACCTTGAGAAAAATTGTCTTGGGGGCTTCACCACCAAACCCCTTTATTCTCTTTGCGTGTAATCTTTTAGCGTATACCCATGGTAGAGAATATTACTGTTTTGCACTATGGTACATGTCCATAGATTTTTTTTATGACTAGGTACACCACTGTAGGGAACCGTCCCAGCATTGGCCTCTCAACGAAACAATCCCAGTCAGGACGGGTGGCCACGGGATTTGAACCCGGGATTTCCGGAGTGTAAGTAGCTACAGATTCTGTTGTCAATCTCATTTCAAGTCTACGAGTACGATAGCGGATCACTGAAATGTCCCTGCTATCTCTGCAGTCTTGTCTGCAACTTGATTGCGTGCGGTCAGGATGACAAGGAGTGTCCCATGTGTGAGGGTGTGGGTGTGACAGCCGGGGTCAAGACAGTGTTGCCAACTGCCAGGTGTGACTCACGACACGTCTTCCTGTCACACTTCCTCCTCGCGAGAGATGTTCGCGACTGCAGGTGCCCAAGACAATGACATGTCTGTGATACACGTGCGCTCTTAGTTACATACGACGCATCCCAGCAAACACTGTTACATGCCAGGCAGCTCCCATGAGATTTGCCAGTTACATGCCAGGGAGGTGCCAGGCATGTAACTATGACTGGACAACGGGATGCCAGGCACCTCCCAAGGTAGCTGCCTGGCACATGTCTGGGAGCTGCCTGGCACATGTCCATGGGAGCTGCCTGGCACATCCCAGCAGGTGCCTGGCAAATCTCTGGGAGCTGCCTGGCACATCCCAGCAGGTGCCTGGCACATCTCTGGGAGCTGCCTGGCACATCCCAGCAGCTGCCTGGCACCTCCCAGGTACATCTCTGGCACATTCCAGCGAGTTCAGCTGCCTAAAATTAACGGTTATTTTGAATTTAAACTGTAAAAAGTAAACTATAATTGCGATATCTACACGGGTTTTCATCATAATTACATTACGACAAGATATTCACAGAGATTATTACAATTGCGAATAGAATCTGAAATAAAACGCAAATGGATTAGACGTGATTTCGATGGCAGGACCTCCAGGTGGCAGGCAGACGCGCTATCCAAGGGACCACGATGGCAGCTGAAGGTTTGGTGCGTTGAAACATAGGTAGTTGAAACGAGCATTTGAAAGGAGATAGGTTGCGGCTGTTATGCTCACGTAAATAATTGATCCACAAAATTAATATGAAGTTAAACTAATAGGCAAATTAACATGTATTATTTTTAAATAAATCAATGTTAGCCTGGGATTGGCACTTCTAGTGTTATCACTATACTTATAGTAATACAAACACTGGGCTATTACGACGAAGGAATAACATTACTAGTTCACTATAGTTATGTTATTATAATATATAAAAATTTAAGAATGTTATGTAAAAATGGGTTCCTAATCTCGAGTTTGTTGAAAATGTTCACCATGCGGAAATGAGCACATTACTTTATCTTTGATAAAACAAAAGATTTCCCTTGGTATCGCATCTAGTCTCATTTTCACATGCGGTATCAACTCGAGAATAGGCCCCAGCTGGAGCGCCTCTCTTCTCTCCTCGCGATCGAATTCATTTCACTTCTATTATAAGATTTACGCTGAATGAATTACGCCGGTCACGACGAAATCAGAAAAAGACTCCATGGTGCAATGGAGTGCTATCTACTTCTATCTATTTTCCTTCCTTGCAAATATATAAAACCTTTTTTCCGTCGCCATTAGCCTCGCTGCAGAACAGTGCGACGTTAAGCCCCAGGCAAAAAAATAAAACCTTGAAGTTCGAGGTGAATAGGTATTACCTAATTAAGTTTAGGTTATGCTTAGTTCTTATAGCAAACTAATTTTAGAATTATCTAGCTACTTGTTATTTTAACAAGTACCTATAGTATGGCAGTACCTCACAAATATTCAAACTAACTTACAAAATGAGTTTGAACATTTGGGAGGTCCCCGCCATGTAACAGGGATGTGCCAGGCAGCTCCCTGGGATGAAACTGGCATATGCCTGGCACGTCCCTGGCACATGCCTGGCACATCCCTGTTACATGGCGGGGACCTCCCAAATGTTCAAACTCATTTTGTAAGTTAGTTTGAACATTTGGGAGGTCCCCGCCATGTAACAGGGATGTGCCAGGCAGCTCCCTGGGATGAAACTGGCATATGCCTGGCACGTCCCTGGCACATGCCTGGCACATCCCTGTTACATGGCGGGGACCTCCCAAATGTTCAAACTAACTTACAAAATGAGTTTGAACATTTGGGAGGTCCCCGCCATGTAACAGGGATGTGCCAGGCATGTGCCAGGCATGTGCCAGGCATATGCCAGTTTCATCCCAGGGAGCTGCCTGGCACATCCCTGTTACATGGCGGGGACCTCCCAAATGTTCAAACTACTTACAAAATGAGTTTGAACATTTGGGAGGTCCCCGCCATGTAACAGGGATGTGCCAGGCAGCTCCCTGGGATGAAACTGGCATATGCCTGGCACATCCCTGGCACATGCCTGGCACATCCCTGGCACATCCCTGGCACCTCCCAAATGTTCAAACTAACTTACAAAATGAGTTTGAACATTTGGGAGGTCCTCGCCATGTAACAGGGACCTCCCAAATGCCACCACATTCCTCTCGATAAGGTTTGAACATTTGGGAGCTCCCTGTTACATGGCGAGGACATCCCAAATGTTCAAACTCATTTTCTAAGTAGTTTGAACATTTGGGAGGTCCCCGCCATGTAACAGGGAGCTCCCAAATGCCATATCCCAAATGGTCAAACTGGGATGTGCCAGGGAGGTGCCAGGCATGTACCTTGTTTGCTGGGATTACTCCTTCCCGTCAGCACTGAGCAGCAAGTGACAAATAAATACCTTGCATAAGAAATGCATAAGCGTCATATGACATTACAGTTGAACAACAATAGACAACATTACAAATTATGTAGTTAGCTCTGCCTTTTACAATGTCATGCAGTTTGACGATCCTCAATTTATGTTACCTATTCAATAATAGCAGGGCCGGCTTTAGGCATAGGCGACGACGTACGCGCCGCGTACGGCGGCACATTCGGATAGGCGGCACTTTCAGCATTTTTTGAAAATTTACTATTTTGTGTCATCATGTT
The DNA here is from genome assembly GCA_934045905.1 of Leuctra nigra. Classification (NCBI taxonomy): domain Eukaryota; kingdom Metazoa; phylum Arthropoda; class Insecta; order Plecoptera; family Leuctridae; genus Leuctra; species Leuctra nigra. The sequence goes on along the minus strand of OW203767.1, from coordinate 29,404,940 downwards.
GACCAATATTCAAGCTCGGAAGAAATAAAATTATTTTTGGGGAAACGACGACTGATGTTTTGTAATGTATCCAAACAAATCTCGTTCATGTTATGTTAATACCTTCACCTAGATATGTTCCTGCACTTTTTGTTTGCGCATGAAAAATTACCAAGAAAAATTGAGTTCAATGTTGCAGTAATTTTACCAGAAACGCGTAGGTTTACTTCAAAATGACCATGAAATGTAAAAAATCCGGGAGCGTCCCCCCCAAAATCAGAACATCATCTAAGAAAGCAGCACATTTAAAATAATATGTGAACAAAAAAGTAAAAGAAAGAGGCAGATCATGTCGAAAACTTACCAAAATGACTGGAATTATTTTTGGACATTGGTAATTTATATTTCCCAAAAATAACTAATCTGCGATTCAAAACTGCACCAAATCGAATGACCTTGAACCAAAATTTTCTCGGGAGCCGCGCCCCCGAACCCCCCTATTTCGTCTGTAAGTTTCAAATTATTAAGAACGTGCCCCCCCCCCCCCCCTCCTCACAATAGAAATGTCATCCTGCGTACGCCCTTGATAGGCGGCATTATCATTTTTCACGTACATCAAGAATGTACCTTCAGCCGGCCCTGAATAATAGGTATACATAACAAATAGATACCTGGAACTGAAACTGCATTTTACATTTTTGAAATGTATACCTAGGTACTACAGATAATTTTTAATGAATTGTCTATTAAAAAAAATTGTGCGTGAGTATTTTCAAGAAATTGCATTAGACTATCCCTGTGTTTTCATAATTTTAAACTTATACCTATACGTTTCATTTAGAACCGGTCTTATATTATTCCTTCGATGATTTAATTTGAATCGTTAGATCGTTCATCTGATCACTCTAAATTTTGGCACATGACTATGTTTTTTACGAAATAATACTCTGCTTATTGTATAGGTACAAATAAAAGAGCCTGTGCCACCATGTACAAGATTAATCACAGAATGGAACGAAGCGTTCTGTACATTTCGAAGTTTCCCGCATTGCACGCGGCCGTAGTTCTTCAAGTGTCATTTCACATATTGATTTCGAACTGAATGAACGCCGCGTTGTGTTTAACAAGTGTGATCTGGTCAGTGACAAGAATGCCGCGTATGTACAGCAACATTTGCAGTTACGCCCACAGAGTGTCCTGAATAGCTCCAGCGAAATTACCGTTCACGGCGCTTGCGCAATCGATCTCATTGATTAGATTCCTGCGCGGATTGATTGACTGACGCGGCGAAATATGTCCTTTTGGTTCTGCCAATGTGCATGAGCTACCGATTCAATACATTGATTGTGCACGACAACTCTAGATGATCACTTATGTTTAGTTAGGCACAAACATAGTTTTTACGACTAAAATATAAAATAAATCGATTCCAAATTGCAATAACGACCATACAAATATTTTATTGCAAATTGCTAAAACCGCGATACATTTGGCTAACAACTTTCGAGCCCACCCTCCAGGTCTCTATGAAGATCTTGTTAACTACGAAAACGCTCTACGCGTTGATGAGTGAGCCTTCGTATTGCATGCGAATTAATGCGTTTGCAACTTTCTGCTATAGACACCTTGGAAAGAGGCGAAAAGAAATGGTAGGTAGGTACTACCCAGCATAAATAATTATTTCACAAATTAATTTGAAACAAATTTTTAGTTTGATTTGAGTAATGGTCTTACCAGTACTTGGCTTGTGATCCTATAATCGGGTTGACCTTGACTATGCGCAAGCCTGTAGGGTCAACTGGGGTAAGTGTGGTCGTTAAAACCATAGAGTCACTTTAAGGCTTTGGTAAACAAAAACCGTTCATTGTACAATCTTCAAATTTTGGGGATATTTTCTCCAATATGTTTTCTGCAATATCTGAAACTTTCGATATTCAAAAAAATTTACTTCATTACAAAAATGTTATACAAGCGATCAACTTTCCGGTCACACTTACCCACCGACACGAGGCAAGTGTGGCCGCACCTTGGGGAAGGAAGTGTGGTCGTGGTAAAAATTTGGATGAAGATAAAATAATTTTCATCTTAAAAAAATATGGATTGATAAGTATGTTTATATAGACATAATTATTGTATTAACCATATTTTTTATTACTTGCATCATAAGCTAATTACAGGTATTCAATGTCACAAATTAATGCGTTGCTCTTCAAATTGAGGCAAGTGTGGCCACTCCTGATATTTTGATGAAAATTTAATAGTTTAGTACTGGAAACATTGTAAAATGATGCATTACTAAATAATTCTTGTTTTGCATGTACATTTCTTACTTCTTATGATCGAATTACAGGTATTGAATGTCAAAAATACATTTAATATTTGAAAGCAAATGTCTTATTAGCAACCACAATTGAATGTAGATTCATAACAAAGTAATCATCATATTAATTATTTACATGTAAATTCTGATTCATTTAATTAAGCAAGCTGCATTTTCTGTAAGAATTACATTACAATTAGGTAGACATCATTTCAAAAACATCTGTAACTGGGCCATTCCTCAGTAACTCGCGTATCATTTAGAAGGTTTAATATCCATTAGATTGTCTACCAAATCCCTACATTTAAGACTACACATCTCAAAAAAATTGTATGCATCAGAGAATACTGGTTCTAAATTTAGGTATATTTGAAAAAATATATCACGAATATATATATATATATATATATTGATATATATATATATCAATGAATCACGAGAGGCCGTGATTTGGAGTAGAAAAGAAGCAAAAGGGTCCTGAAAAAATATTGATATTGTGTGGTTATTTGAGGATTTGAATATTGAAATTGGTATTGGTGCTTGGCGGAACTGGTAAGCTTGCATTTGGTACATAAACGAAGGTTTTTGGTTCGTTATTGGAGAAGAAACAATCATATGAAGTTTTGGTGTCGTTGGTTTTAAAGCAAGAAAATTATTTGAAAGAAGGCAAAGCACGTAGTAGCTTGTTTTGGTCAAGGTATCAAGATGGTGAAGAGAAAAGCTAAATGTTTAAAATGTAAAAAGAAGATTGAAGGGAATGGAGTTCAATGTGGGCAATGCCAAGAGTGGCTACACTTTCGTTGTGTTGGGCTTCATGAAGAAGCAGATAAGTTTATTGACGAACTGGGCGATTGGAGGTGTGGTTCTTGTGATGGAATGTTTGATTCGGACGTTGATTGTTCCGTGATAACAGTTTGCAGCAATACATCTACATTGAAAAATGAAGTTGATCACTCCTAAATGGCATCAAGGTTCTCAATATTCGCATGGAAGACAGGACGAAGTGGGAAGAAATGATGGAGGCCAAGTTTGAAAGGATGCTGATGGAGCTCAGAAATATTCGTGACGAAATCGAATGTGGTTCATCGTTTAACAGTACCAAGAAAGCAACTACATCGGGAAATGAAGAGGCTGAGGGTATTGTAAAGTTGCAGCAAGGAGTGTTGGATGGTGTTTATTGCAAGATGAAGAGTGTGTTAAATGAAAAGGTAAGCGAAGCAGTTGCGATCCAGATTGTTTTAGAAGATGAAAATATCAACATTCTAAATAAAATGGATCACCTGTCTTTAATAACTCAATCTTTAACTGAGGATTTGTACTCCAGTGCAGATGTGATTGAAACTATAAGAACAGACATGGATATGCTAAGAAACAGGATTGACGGTATGGCTGCAAATGTTGTATCAAGTAAGGAATTAAAATCTCATCAAATTCAAGGAGTGATTGCACAGAACAATACTGTAAATTGTAATAAAAAAATTGAAAAAAATATGGTACCAAGAAACGAATTAAAATCAAATGAAATGCAAGGAGTGATTGCAGAGCAAAATGGTGTAGCATCTGACGACATGGCAAATATTGAGAATATTCAATCACATCGAATGCATCAAGTGATTACAAAGAAGAATGCTGTAGATTGTAAAGGTCTTCTCATTGGGCATTTAAATGGTTACTGTGCTGGCGATTTTTGTAAAGAAAATGGAAATAGAGCTCTGGCGTTTCCTGGTATAAGGATAAGAGAGTTGACAGATATGATAGGAAAAATAGTAGTAACAGAAGAAAATATGCCACAGAAGGTTATCGTGAAGCTCGGAAATTATGTACCAAAAGACCAAACACGTTTACCAAAAACAATTTCTGACGTGGAGGAATTGTTGATGAAAGTAAAAAGTACGTTTCCAAAGGCTAAAGTGTGCCTGTGTCGTATTACTCCATCATTTCAAACAAATATTAATGATGCATTGGAAGAGTTATGCTCATCAATGGAAGTGGAATTGGTTAATTTGAAGGAGATACTGGAAGGAATAAAGGGAAGCTATGATAAGGATCTAATGGAAAATGTTGTACCGGTAAAAGCTACTGTGCTGGAACGAGAAAATCAGGGTTTTCGGACTCGCTGGTTTTGGAGCAAGCACATGTAATTGTAAATGGTGTGCATGATGTGGCAGACATGGAGGAGCAGAAGAAAAGGGATAGTAAGAGAAAGAGAAGGTTTCAAGAGAGAAGATCAGAACTAATCGTTGGATCATTAAATGTGGTTACATTAACTGGAAAATTAGAAGAAGTAATTGATATGATGAAGGAACAAAGATTGGATATATTTGGAATGAGTGAGACAAAATGGAAAGGAGAAGGAGTGAAAGACTTGAGAGATGGATTTAAGCTATGGTGGTCAGGCGGAACTAAAGGACAAAATGGAGTAGGTATTATTGTCAGTGATAAAATGAGTGAACATGTCGTTGAAGTAATAAATTATAGCGATAGAATAATGAAACTCATTATTGCAGACGTAAATGGCAAAATGGAATGTATACAAGTTTATGCTCCGCAAGGTGGAAGACCTGTTCACGAACGCGAAGAGTTTATTGAGGAATTGGATGGAATTTTAACCAATAGATTGGAAGAAGCTATTATGATGGGTGATTTCAATGCCAAAGTGGGGTCGAACAGAATTGGTTTTGAGGATGTTTTGGGAGTGCATGGTTATGGAGTGAGAGATAAGGATGGAAGTAATCTATTGGACTTATGTGTTAGAAATGATATGGAAATAAGTAACACTAAGTTTCAGAAGAAATTAAAAGAAAAGATTACCAGATATAGTTGGGATAATAAATCCAGAAGCACTATAGATTACATCATTACAAGTCGTGAGATGAAAAGGGATATAAGAGATGTACGAGTAAAACCAACTGTGTCTTTGGACAGCGATCATAGATTATTAATTGCTCACATTAAGAGAAAAAAATATGTATCAAGAGAAGTGCAAAGAAAAAATAAAATTAGAGTATGGAAATTGCAGGAAAAAGAGAGCTGCAGAGCTTTCAAGATGGCAATTGGCGAAAAGATTCCAAGAGAAACAGTACTTCGCGATATAGAAGAGGAATGGCAGATGTTTAAAAAAGAAATTGTACAGATTGCTGGAGAGGTGTGTGGAGTTAGTGGAGGAAAGAGGAAGAAGAAACAAACTCCTTGGTGGAGTACGAAGGTGAAAGACGCAGTAAAGAGAAAGCAGCAGGCTTGGAAGGAAATGATAAGAGACAGAACAGAATGCACTATCAAAGAGTATCGGAAAATGAGAGGAGAAGTGAAGAAGTTAGTCAAGACTGAAAAGAGTAGGACTATGCTCGAGTTAGCTGATAAATTGGAAAAAGATTTTATAGGAAATAAGAAATTGGTATATGGATTAGTGCGAAATAAGTTGCGTAAAAATGAAGATCAAAAGTTCATGCAGTATAAAGGAGAATTAACAAATGAACCAGAGAAAATTAAGATATTATGGAAAGAATACTTTGAGAATTTACTGAATTCTACAAGAAATGAAGAAGATTGCAAAGAAGAAGATATAAATAGAAAAGTGGAGACAGTTATAGCAGGAGGAAGAAGAGCACGAATAAAAGTACAAGATGAAGAGGATGATGGAAATGAGTTTGTAAACTTAATTTTGGATGATGATGATGATGAAGAAGGAGAAGAAAAAGAAGAAGAAGAAGAAGAAGAAGAAGAAGAAGAAGAAGAAGAAGAAGAAGAAGAAGAAGAAGAAGAAGAAGAAGAAGAAGAAGAAGAAGAAGAAGAAGAAGAAGAAGAAGAAGAAGAAGAAGAAGAAGAAGAAGAAGAAGAAGAAGAAGAAGAAGAAGAAGAAGAAGAAGAAGAAGAAGAAGAAGAAGAAGAAGAAGAAGAAGAAGAAGAAGAAGAAGAAGAAGAAGAAGAAGAAGAAGAAGAAGAAGAGAATCCCATTATGAGAGGCGAAGTTGAAATAGCAATAAAATCAATGAAGAATGGAAAAGCTCCTGGAGTTGATAAACTCACAGCTGAGATGTTAAAGGCAGCAGGAGATCTGGGAGTTAATTGGATGTTCAGAATTGTAAGTGCAGCTTGGAGTCAAAAAAAGGTACCAGAGGACTGGACGAAAAGTTTAATCTCAATTCTCTTTAAAAAAGGGAATAGAAAGGACTGTCAAAATTATAGAGGCATATCTTTAATGAGCCACGCTGCCAAAATCTATGAAAAGATATTAGAAATGAGAATAAGATGTTTATTGGAAAATAAACTGAGCGAAGAGCAATATGGTTTTCGGCGTGGTAGGTCCACCACTGATTTAATCTTTGCTTTAAGAATGATTATGGAGAACACATGGGAAGAAGATAATCCAATGTACATGACTTTTCTTGACATAGAAAAGGCATTTGATCACCTCCCTAGAGAAAAAGTATGGGAATCACTCAGAAAAAAGGGAATTCCAAAAGGCCTTATTAGCAGAATTCAAAGCTTATATATAAATTGCATGAGTTGCGTACAAACTAGTGCTGGAAACACCAATTGGTTTTCAGTGAACTCAGGTGTTCGTCAAGGAAGTGTTCTTTCGCCAATATTGTTCGTGACAGTAATGGATGAAATGTTCAGGACAGTGGAAAATGGAAATAGAGAAGATTCACTAACCATGATGTTTGCTGATGATGTTATGGTGTGGGGAATGAACGCTGAGGAAGTACAGACGAAGGTTGACAAGTGGAAGATGGTAACGGAGGAGTTTGGAATGTCAGTAAGTAGAAAGAAAAGTGAATCAGTCATCATGCAGAGAGGGCAAAAGTCGAAGAAAAAGAACATGGATGTAGTATGTTTAGGTAATCAAGAAATTGAAATTAATAATACATTTAAATACTTAGGAAGCACAATTACTGAAGATGCAAAAATTGCAGTTGAAGTAAATCGAAGAGTACAATTGGCGTCGAAATTTTATCAACAATTTCGAAAATTATTATGGAATGAAGATTTTCCCGAAAAAATCAAAATATTATTATACAAGCTCTATTACGTTCCTATTCTTACATATGGTGCAATAACTTGGTCGATGGGATGGAGGGAAGAGTCAATGATGCAAGCCGCAGAAATGAAATTTCTGAGGAGTATTGTTGGTGTCACAAGAATGGACAGGTTGAGGAATAGCATTGTGAGAAAGAAGTTAGGTGTGGAAAGTTTACTATTTAAAATTGGAAGAGAGAGGTTGAAGTGGTATGGAAAGATGAGGAAAATGGACATGAAAAGAATCCCCCGTATGGCGTTTGAAAGGACAAGAGTCATCAGAAAGAGACGTGTGGGACGGCCCAGAGACAGATGGGAGGAGCAAATACGAGGTGATTTGATGGCAAGAGGAGTGGAAAACTATGAGATTGTGGAGCAGGAGCGATGGTGGGAAGATGATGAGAGATGGAGTGCATTGGTGGAGAGAAGAGAGGAGGAGGAAGAAGAAGAGGAGGAAGAAGATTAAAAAATACGTTATGAGTGGCGACTTACGTATTATAAATTGCCTATAAATAAATTGTATTACTTACCTGCTAATTTTAGTGGAAAGTTAAACAATAAAGATGTTATTGAAAAAATTAATAAAAATATCCTTCAACGCTAAAAAAATTGATTTGGTCCGGAAACTTGCGTATCGATAAACGGAAGAATTCTTGGTGACATGAAATCCAGAAAAGGCGGCAATAGAAGAACAGCTGACACTTGTCAGTGTAGTCAACTTACATAAATTCATTTCAAAGCCATCTAGATGTCCACGTCACATTGCAATAACAGAAATAACAGCTGTTAGACTGTGACCACACTTTCCCCCTCTTGAATTCCACACTTGCCCCATACTATATTAATTAAGGGGCAAGTGTGGCTTCGCAATTAATTGATAATGACACATGATTAAAAATAAACAGTTTCACAATATTATTGTCTCATACCTATGGAATGACCCAAGAGTTTTAAAGTTATAAAAAATCATGATTGTACATGTGTTAACCATATTGAAAAGCAAAGTCAGTGAATTGCGATTCTCAATTCACTGAGGTACCACCGCTGTCATGTGTGTATTTCATAAAGATATTTTTCCAATCAAAATAAAATTATTGTGGAGCGTTCTTGACATAATACTCTATATATCAGGACAAAAAAAAATTAAAAAGCTAAAAAATCTGTAGAGTTGTGGTCCGTGGCCACACTTACCCCAATACCACACTTACCCCAGTTGACCCTACCTAATTGTGAATAATACAATAGAAGCGACCATTGCCACCTCATTGACCTTTTCCTGGATTTGCATCGTATTGTGATTTGTAAACACACAATGTAGACCAGCCTTGAGCTCGAACCCAGGACCCTCGAGTCATCTAGCATCACAGCTTCTAGAACACCTGGCATTGGTTTCATAAAACTGCAGCAGGAATTTCAATGTGCAGTGTTTTTGTTTTATCCGGAAGTGAAAGTGTGAAATGCAATCTAAAATGCACCAACAGCGTCAGAGCGAAGACTTTAATTTGCAAGTTAATAATGGAAATTAGCTGCATTATGATTCCGTTATATTAGCCCAGGCATTTAAGCGAAAATATGTATAATTAACGAAATTATAAATGAATATAAATGGTCTAGAAAGAGAACGTGTACCTAGGTGTAAAAGTCTATAATCGGCAACTGACATAATTGCTACCTTCTAGCAATATCATTATGCATTTAGGTACACTGTCAAAACAAAAAATATTAATCCATTCTGCAGAAAATATATTAAAACATGATTAGGGATGGCACCCGGTAAAATTTACCGGTAAATTAAGGTAAATTTACCGGTAAATGTACCAATTATTAATTTACCGGTAAAAAAAATTGTAAATTTTGTTTTTTTGATCCTCTCCAATGTATGAATAGAGATATCAAATTTTAAGTAAAAACTATAAGGAAACATCAGTGTGACAACATTAGCAGTTAGGCCTATTTTACGTTGACTTTTGGTTGTCCTCAATCATTCAGAATGATAACTCCATCCATATACGATTACTTCCAATGTCGGAATCTCTCTTTAGGTTTGCTTGTTTAGCAGACACAGATTGTAACTTGATCAAATTGGTGGTCGACAATTCCTCTTATGGGAGAATAGCACAGGCAGCATGGCATAGCCTACACTAGATTGGTTGAATCAAAGCTATTCGGCTATATCATCCCTTATCAATATGGAGTATTGTCATTATTAACATTGAAAATGGGTCAAAATGGATCAAAATATTTGACCCATGGGTGTAAATGGGTCAAATAATAAAGTAGGGTAATTTTTGTATTTGGTATAGTCATGAATTGGCATCTGCCATCATTTTTCAAAATTTACCGCTGACTGGTAAATTTACCGGTAAAATTTACCGGTAAATTTACCGATTTTTTCAGACCCGGTAAAAGTGCCATCCCTAAACATGATGGAATTGTCTGCGAATACAAGAGGACTAGACGACGCCGGTAATCGGAAGGATCTAGGTTCGATTCCCAGTTAGTAGGTGCAGAGGCAGATTAATTCTGAACCTCAGAGGTAGAAGGGCGGAAGTTCTTCACGATCAGAATAATGTAATCAAACTCTATCAATATTGAAGTATTGAGTAAGGACTCATGTCACCGTAACAAACAGGATTGGTAGATGAACCCTTCTGAGGTACAGAAAGTATAGCTTATGGGTGATTCTCCCGAAACGTGCAAATCCTTGTCACAAGCCAAAAAAATGGCTCAATGTTTTGTTTTTTTCCCCCATTTTTTGGCATATGATAGTTATTTACTTTGTTTATCTTTCTCATCATCAATATATTCAAAAAATGTATTTGGTCCATTCCTAAATAATCAAAATATACCTAAAAAATCATTACCAAGGCGTGTCACACCACAGGTTTTTAGGACTTTACTATAATTTATTTACCAAATCTATGCCTTTTTTTAATTCTGAGATGTTGTGTATTGATGCAAATTCATAAGAGAATAAGAATATAATATTGACGTAATTTATAATTGAAACGAAGAGGGACATATAGGGCCGTTAAGGGCTGTCACATGGAGTTGGCATCATTACCAAGGCGTCAATTAAATAGGGATTTTTCAGGGGGTAGGTTGGCATTATTGTAAATGACCTTGGTGTAGCAATGTTTATAAGGCGCCAATCTAATCAGTGAAAATCAACATGGCAGCTTTTTGACAACCATGTTGACTAAAACATACAAAAAGCAAGCAAATTTTCGGAAATATTTTAATTCAAATCATTACCAAGGCGCAAGAATTTTAGGGTTCTGCATGTAATAAAAAAAAAATCGCCTGCAATGTAATAGCTTCAATGGACATCATAACAAATACCGAACCTCAAATTGCTGATATCTAAAATGTGCTTGTGATTTTAAAAAAAGGCATGAAATCGTCATTACCACAACTCATCATTACCACAACACACACAATGCACAATGTATACAAAAATATAAATTTGGGGAAACGATCTCGGCTGATATTTTTACCTTTTTGCACATGACTTCAAATACAATTAAAGTTTTTACATTTTTAAATTCGGACGAATAATTTCTGAATTATTTTCATTTTCATTTTTGCACGTTTCGGGAGAATGACCCTTATAAGGTACCCACTTGAAAATACATTTGTATACCTTGAAATCATGTAGCCTAAATGTTAACTGAATGTAGGTATGGTCTCTAAATTATGTCTAAAACTATTCAATTAGTAATCTACAAAAGAGTTCATTTTCACTTATAGTTTTTTTTAATTAGTCTAACTTGTTAGTATTTTCATGATAAAATCAGATCAGATCAGATCCTAATAGAAACTATCTCGTAGCTCACGAGTGAGGTTATGTTTCCAGTCTGTCTGGTCTGATTGTACTTCCACGAAGCTGAACGCGCAGAGGCTGTGATTATTTGGTGCATATCTTGAAGAATGGCTGATCAACGCGTCACATGTGAGTGCGTACGATGTGTACTGATCCACACGCATCGCATCCTGCCCAGCGCCTAGCGAGAGGTTCAACAACACGCGAATATTGCACTGAGGAGTTTGAAAAACTCGGTGCCACCATTGGGTAAATCGACTTTTTCTTGATTTTACCAAGAATAAAGAAATTGTTTAATTTTACGTTGACTGGTTGGAGCAAAGATAACCCAAACTGAAACAACCTATGCAGTAAAAATCTCTGCCCCCCTGCGACTGCGTGGGGGCAGTGTGGGGGGGGGGGGGGGATTTGGTAAGAGAGATTTTAATTTGAAGAATTTTGATGAAATAATCTTCCAATATTAGTGTTTAAATCGCATTAAAATGCACTAAATTCTATAGTGAAATTAAAAAAAATTCCATGGACCCGCATGGTGATGTACGGGGTCCTACCTATACCCAAATCGGGGTTATACTATTTCTATTTTACCTTCATACTACAAAAATTCACAGCATGCAACTGGGAAATTTACAATACTTGAAAAAGAGTCACACATTTTTTAAAATCAAGATACATATTTTAAATATTAACGGTACCTACTGGTAATTAAAAATAGGGACCACAAAAAATATCTAACGCCCCCGGGGGGATATGAATGTTACGCCACAGGCACGAAACCTTGCTCCCACACCTTCCTTCCTAACACATCCATCACCATCATCATCCTTCATCTGTCGCCATTGGCACAAAGCCTCTTTTTAAGAAGTTAATTAGGTAAACAATCTAGTTATCAACCAATGAAGAAGAGCACCCTAGAGTCGCGTCAACTCCATGTAATTGCATTGCCTCGCAGTTCACTTGACTCTCAACTCGGATGCCTCCTGGAAGAGTTCCAGAATAGAACTTGCTCATCGGCTCCCCTCTGACAAATGTGCCGCGCTTTTTACCGAACCCTTTTCGCATGATGTCGTTCCGATACGTCTAACCCGATGATGAGGTCGTCAGCAGATGGCAGCGATACAATGCCAGCAGTTAGCTCAGCGTTTATTCAACTCCAGCAAAACATTCATGACTATTTAATAGTGCATTCTAATTTGTTGGACCCTAAATTATTTCAATTGTTAACATCTTTAAATTTTCTCACAAGAAATGCGTTTCCGTCAACCATAAAAAACACTCATAGAACAGCAAGTCATATTTTATCTTTCGTATACTAATTAAAATGTTGGTATTAATAACGTGAACTAGATAATTAGCACGCGTTTTAATTTGCATAAGTACATAGTTGGGTGTAGTCACGTGCGGTCAATTACAAGATTACACTTGTGGACAAGAGTCGAGACAATAATAAATCATGTGATGATGTAATGTTAAAAACCAGTGCAATGTACATGACTTACACTAGTGAAACGTAGAAGTGTTGGAAATTTACATATTATGAACATTTTCAGGACATTTTTCATTGATTGTAATTCGATTAATTTCCACCCAAGGACACCGTAATTCATGCAAAAGTTATGGATTTTCTGGGTAGGTACTTGTTTGGGATTTTAAAGAATGGAACCTAATTTAAAATAACAGGCATTAGAAATGTTCATAAAATTTAAATTTTCATGTGCCAATACTAAGCGTAGTTAGCATGTGGAGTACTAATCCAAAGCGCAGGGGTTCGAACCTTAGTTGCAATGCACAATAAATTATCATGTTTCGAGGTAGAAATGTCTTACACCAATATAATACCACTCGGCACTGCTTTCCTAATTAGCTTTTAATTATCTGTTTTACCTCCAAAGTCCACGCCCCATGAAAGTCATCGCATTTCTTCCGATGTTTACCTAACAAATTGAACTGGTTCTCCGCGACTGTCAACTGTCAGCTGTCAGTTCTTGCGCTGTCAGCTAATGACATCTAGCAGGACAGGAAGAAGCTGATGGTTTAATTACACACCCTATCACTAGCAGGCCGAATAGAGATCAGAATAGTCAAGCATTGAGATCACGCCAATGCAACAATATCGTTCTCTGATCACAATTAGCTGAATTAGTACACGGTTTTCGATGCTCTTTTAAAACTAGTAGCCATTCAAGGAGTGTCATTGGTTGTTGAAAATGCAATCTAGTCCTAATCAAAACTAGCAGAGTGAAAAACTGGCCCTTTATGAAGAAACTAAGTGCATTGAATTATTCATCCAAACATCTGCAATACTTTTTTAATTGTATCTGCTTTGCACCTGCATTTCTCTCTCAATAAAATCTAAATTAATCAATCAATCCGCCATCCAGTGGATCTAGCCCTTTTTACTTTGTTTAAAACCCTGACCTGATTATTATTCATTTTAATCCGCCCGCTTTAATTTTGTCCCGAAACTGCAAATTCTGCTTTTAGAATTCGATGCAATAGTTCACCAGCAATTGTCTTAACATTGGAAATCCATGAGCTCTGAATTATTACAAACAGGTAGCAAACACGCAAGCCAACAATTTGATCAACACGTCTTGGCAAATACTCAACTCAACTTCCTCACCAATCTCTGTTCAAACATTTTCCCTTGGAAACAAACTCCACCGATTCCAGATTGACGTAGAAAAAGATACAAATTACACCTCCCCATTGTTTTTATCCACGCCACTAAGCCTGCTATTATTTGTGAGTGAATTCGACAATAGCGTGTCGGGATACACGTGTAATCGTCGGCGCCGGATTGCACGGCAAGACACAGAGTTGAGCAGCACAATCACATAGTTTCCCAGAAGTGAGTGAGCGAGGGATCAGATTCAGATGCAGCACTCGGACAATAGTTTAATGAACTCTGCGCATCAATACACACACAGAGACACAGTGGTGTAGTGCTAATATATTATTTGGGTATACGCTACCATGCGTCCGCAGGATTTCTGCCAGGGGGGGGGGGGGGGGGGGGGGGGGGCAAGGCAAGGAAAACAATTTTCCTCGGAATAAGGGGGGGGGGGCACCCCCTCACCCAGCTCCGCAGGGCGTTTTTCGTTTTTTGGAAACTTTGAAATCAAAGATGTTATGAGGCGTATTTTGTTAAAATATTCAATATAATATTATATAATTTGTCACTTTGGGATGGTGGAGAGCATGGCACAACCTTGCCCCGCAGGGCGTTTTTTTGGTTCTTTGACACTGTGAAAGCAATTTTGAGACGTTGCGTGGCGTATTTTGTTAAAATTTTCAATATATTTTATAATTTGACACTTTGGGGTGGTGGAGGGCATGGCACCACATTGCCCCGCAGGGCTTTTTTTGGTGTTTTCACACTTCTTTGAGTTTTTTACTTACGAAATAAAACTAGACGTAAAACACCACAACATTTTAAGTATTCCTGACATTTTCACTCTTCAGCAAAACTATTTTTTTAGGTATACGGCGTATACCCGCGTATACCCTCGACTACACCACTGCAGAGACAACACGCCGTACCGCTGCAATCAGAAGTTTCTAACACCTAGGAAGATATTACGTCATTAGGTTGCCAATCCCCTACAAGATATCATCCTAGATAACACGTATGATTCGAATGGATAAACCTTGGGATAAACCTAGAAGCCTCTAAATCTCCGTTGTTGGGAAATTTATAAATCAGAACTTTACCTTTAACTTGTAATTTTGGAACTTAGGTAGGTAGTAGGTAAGTTTGTAAAAAGTAAATAGTTTACCTATGCTCTCCCAAAAATATCAGAGGTCTTCATTTAGTGAGACTTCCCTCTAGGTGATTTAGATTCTGCTGTAAAAAGCCCTCGCACCAATTTGACGGAATGTCGTATTAAAATCCTATAATTATTTTAGGAACCAGAAGTTGTGAAAGAAGCCATCCTGCATTTAGGAATAAGTGCCTCCTTGATATTTAATATCAATAATTATTAATCCAACAGTTCAGATTTCAAAATGTGGTCCTACTAACGCTTTAGGCCAGTTTGAATTTGATCTGCTGAAAACCTTTAAACTCTGTTCTCAAATCTAACTAGTAGCCGAATGCTTTAGGTCTAATTCCTAATTCTAAATTATATGACAAAAACTATTTGACCTTCGATTTTAAACTAATCCCGTCCGTGAGAAATTAACAAAAATAACTAAAATTTGAAAGTTATTGCTGTTGAAATGCAAATCTACCCGAAAGGCAGACTGGGATCTTAGACATTGCCATTGGCATCACTGTCATTGACCTACCTCTGGGGTAAACAATATGACCTTATGTCGGCCTACATTAAAAAAACATGAGGGAAGGGGAAGAAATCACACAAAAAGGCTCCATGTCATGGAAGTATGCTTTCAAAACCTCGGGCAAAATTATTCAACTGATCAGGTTTACCTGCATTTAGTGTTAGCCTCGACAAAACTAAATTGTGTAAAAACGCATTATTTTCTTAACACATGGAGCCTTTTGAATGGATTCTACTTCCTTCTCTGGAGGTACCTACAGATAAGTGTTCCTTCCCACCTAGATGTTATGTGGGTAGTTGTCAATAGTAGTCATTGTCAATAGTCCATAGATAAGAAAATAATAACACAGTGTCAAGAGCTAGCAGGAAAGTGTCAAGGTAGGTAAATAATCATCGAGTGTGATGTAGATAGCGGAAACATACATTGAGATGGCGATTGCTACTTACTTTCACTGTGACACTGCCGTTGGACGACTTGATCATATCGATGATCTCCTCCCTCGACTTATCGTCCACTAATATTCCATTCACTTCCAGCAACCGGTCTCCCGGTAGCAAACCGGTGTCATTCTTATGCTGCACAATCTGGCCCGGTTCCGCAAATATAACGGCCTTGACGTGTTGCCGTCCCGACGACAACCTCTCCACGACCATCGCACGACGCAAACTGAACCCGAAATCACCGCGCGGCTGTCGCTGTATCGTTAACACTCGCGGCTTGGGCAACGGAATCAACGATATCGGAGGTAGAGACAAGTCAAAGTCGTCCAGACCATTGGAGTAGTTGTTCCATCGGTCGTGTGTGTGAGGGAACCCTTGCCCTTCGCCCACGGGACTTAGACTGAAGGGCGGCGTTGCGAAACTGCTGTTCGTCGTCGTCGTGTCCGTCAGACTGTCAGCCGATGGACTTGTACTCTGCATGGTAAGCTTGCTGTCGCCGAGTGGCGCCGTCAAGTAGTTGCTGTGGTCTCCCGAACCACCCGAGTGAAGGTTCTCGTCACTTGCACGACTCGAATCCGCGGGGCTGGTACGACTTAGCGACATTCGAAACCCGTTGTTCGCCTTCGGTACGTTCTGATAGGTGATGACTTCGTTTTGTAAAGTATTCCGTACCAATACGATGGAGTCGGAGTTGTCCTGAGCATTCTCCGAGTTGGCAGGACTCGGTTTGACTTTGAGGATGCCCCTGGCCGGCGGCCGAGGGGGGAGAGGGGGTAGAGAGCGTTGGGGAGGGTTGGTGAAAGAGGTGAGACTAGCTTCACTGCTGTCGGACTGTGTGAGGTTGTCCCCGGTCCGATGCCACGAGCTCCCGGAAGGAGACGGACTCGAAGGAGCTCGAGAGAGATAACTCGACGATCCACCGGCGTGATCAGGACCGTCCTGGTTCAAGCTCGCGAAGAACGTAGCCGAATAATCCGCCGTTATCCCACTCGGCAACTTCTCCTTGTCTTTACGACGCACACGGATCTTCAACGAGCGACGAACTTCATCCAGTCGCAGCAACTCTTCCGCTGTCATGCTACTGCGACTGGGTTTCTGTGAATCTTTCCGTTCTTTCTTCTCCTTCTTTCGCTTCTCTTTTTCCTCCCTCTCTGGGCCACCTTTCTTCATAAAGTTGAACATCGTTCAGAGGACTGTCGTACACTGAAATTGTAAAAATAAGGTTGGTACAAGTTTAACCCCTTATTTATAAACAAACTAGGTTACCATTGTTTATCCATGCATGTCCTTTAATCTGACACCTGTCATTGCAAGCACCAACAAAACGAGTTAATATTACTTATTCTCCAAGCAAGTTACAGTCAATATAGTGCACGAATGCTACAGAATACGAATATTCTATGTTACATACTAGTTTTATTCTAAATACACTAGAATTACATTCATTTTACCTGATTTAAAAGGAAGTTTGGTCTATCCGTCAAGCAAATCATGAACCGTTTCTCATTAAAATCACTGATTTTACAAACATATCTGGCATGATTTCACTTGAACACACATTTGTACACAATATCTAATTGATTAAACACCAGAATTAGCTTCTAAAACACTAAAAACATTAAATATCACACGTAAATGAACCACACACCGAGTTAAAGCACCGTCCATTCATGATGGATGTTTAATTTCGACTGGAATATTTCAATATGGCGGCCGAGTTGTCATGCAGTTCCGTAGAGTGAATGTAGAGAACGCTAGTGCCGCACAATGTAGAGACCTCTGTCGTGCATTCCTTGAAACAACGGTCCAGTCTCCTTTGCCAGTCACTTCAAGTAGCTCCATGCTTCAAGTATCATATCGTCGTCTAGTTTTCAGTCCCAGCTTGTTATAGCAACGAAACGTAGTGACTACAAAGTATTAGTTTTGCAATTTATATACATTTAGTTTATGTAAAATTTGTTTCGTACAAGATGGCAACATTTTGGTAAATTTGAACTCATTCCGAGCGTTTTGGTGCATTTTGGAAGAGAGAAATAAAAGCTTAACATTTAATTTTCTTCCGATTTGAGTAATATTTTTCAGCTTTTTTAGAATCATGAACATACAATCATTCATAAATTAGCAAAAAAATCAAATATCAGAAGTGAGGGGCAAAGCACTTTCCTCAAAAAGTTCCACAACAAAACATAATGCAATTAATTTTTTCCAATATTTTCTGTAATTTATCGATCTTTGGAGAATTCCAGGGGAAGGGCTAACGTTCCTTTCGCCCCCCCCCCCACCCCCTCCCATGTGGACGCCAATGCTCTCAGTACCTATTGTAATAAACCTCTTTCCCATTTTTCCCCAATTTTCTTATAACCCATCATTATTAAGCGAGCGGAGCGAGCGTCTCCACTTGACTCTTGCGGCACTTTCTCTGTGTGTGTGTTTGTTTGTTTGTTTTTTTTTTTTTTTTTGCTGGTTCAACCCACGTCGCACCGGTCAACGTATCGATCTGAAATTTTGCACACACCTTCATCTCATACTAACTTAGACCTGTATAGTTTTTGAGAAAGATCCGTCCATAAATAAAAAAAAATCATGTTTTCCCATATAAATAGCATTGTAGGTTCGAGGAGTCCGTTGCGGCCGCTCGATGCGCCCCATTCAAAACAGCTCGGAAGCAAGCAGCTGTCTATCTATTTTATTGTTAGAATACGTTTTACGGTATGATATATAGTTATAGCAATACCTGCTAGGTTATACTTAGGTTTTATATTATTTTCTTGAAGAAGATGTAATTAATGTAGGTATAGGTTATTATAAGAGTTTTAACATGCAGTCTTACTTTAAATCCTTTTAAAGGTTGAGCTAATTATTTGTAGACCGGCAAGTCTGCTTGATTGTAGAAACAGTTTGGTTAGTTGTTAATTGAAATTAATTTTATAAAATATTTTATTTATTTAGTCGATATGTTTCTTATAGATCCAACGAGTTAGGTTTATGTTAGGTAAGCAATGTGTTAGGTAAGCTCTTTAAAAAAGGACCACAAATCCCGATAAAGGACCATTGAAATTTTAAGTTATCTAATATTCGCCCACATATTATTCGATTTATCGGTTTAGCTGAGTTGGACTTCAAGAAATATATTAAAATTAACTTAAATTATTGTATGAATGTGTCAATGTATCAAGTGGCAATTGTTGATGGCCATCCAAATGGTGGATGGAGATTTTATGAATTGTAGTCAAGACCAAAATTCATACAATTGTTGTAACTTGCAACAAGCATACAATATTATTTTCCCCAATAATTTAAAGAAGGACAAAAATACCTTAATATAGCAAGAAAATGACTAAATTCTTTTAAAAATATCGAGAAAAAGTCATTTTTAGGCAAAATGAAATACTTATTTTTTAAATCAGGAACACATGAAACATATTTATGTGTCATGTTTAGACGTGTCTGAACAAAAAACTAAAAAAGAATATGTCCTAAACATCCTAGACCTAGTAAACACAAACTGTTTTATTAGTGTTATTAGTGAAAAACTTCATTGGACTTTCACAAACTATTTTATTATTTATAAATGCAATATTTCGTCTACTTTCAGCAAACTTCATCAGGCATTTGACATTTAACAACAGATTGATGGTTGTAGGAAACAATTTTTACAAAAACAAAAGCTAAATTTAAGAAATTTAAGAGATGAAGTTTGCTGAAAGTAGACGAAATATTGCATTTATAAATAATAAAATAGTTTGTAAAAGTTCAATGAAGTTTTTCATTAAATAATATCCAAACTAAGAACTGGAACTTAAATAGTGTAATTAGTGTGTACCTATTATATTAGTGTTTAGTGCAGTTATAACCTGCAGTATCAAGTAGATACATGTGTTTTTAACGCTGTTTACCTCTAAATATTTGTCTTTCATATATTAAATTTGAACAATAGAAAAGTATTTTTTTTAAACCAGGAAAACGATCATAATAACGCGTTGATAAGCAAGCAAGTGCGTCAAAAATGTCCAGCAGGAATTCCGTACCAAATGCACAGAAACTTATACATCGATCCACTCAATGAACATAAAAGTATCTTAATAAAATAACTGTTATAAAAAGTAACTGTGAACTGCCTCGATAGCTCAGCTGGTAGAGCATCTGACTGGATATCGGAAGGTCGTGGGTTCGAGTCCCACTCGAGGAAAATCTTTTCACATTGCAGTTGGTATTTATTAACATTCACCTAACTGAGGGATTCAGTAAAAATCATATTTCATAAAAGTATCTGTTTTCTATTTAGTTTATAACTAGGAAAACGCTCTGTGTAACGCGTTGATTAGCGAGCACCGACACGCGCTACATCGCCAATCAAGCACGATCCATTTAATCAAAGATAACTTATTACAGGCACATCATTACTGATTTTCATCGCAACTTTCCATAAAAGTTCTGGAAACATTTAATAACAGGTCAATGTACCATGAATTTGATAGGTACTTCTCCATCAATCTCCAGGAACAGATATTCAAAACACTTAAAGTAGAAATAAGTATGTACATTTTTGACCGATTGGGCTGGAAATATGTAAAATATGAGATTTTACATGTGCTGTCTAGTCAAAACGTTGCTTCTAACATAACTGTGAAACAAGATCAATATTAAAAAACAAAAACATTGTAGGCATACTTATAATAATATAAATCCCTTATGAATTGCTATAATCCACACAGTCAACAAGAATATTTTTTCCGTTGAAACTCCGAATAGCTATCTCTAAACTTTGGTACATAATAAAACAATAAAGAAAGCGGTGGAATTTCCGGATACCATCAATTCTGACAGTTGCAAACATTGAAAAGTTTCAATAAGTGAATAATTAATCTTATGATTGGGCTGAAAACTTGTAAAATAAGAGAAAATGGTAGTCTTAATACACATGCAAAATATGAACTTAATCGGAATATTTTGATTTTCGACCAATCGGGAGGTATTTTCATTTTTGAACCAATCAAGGGGCAGCTCTCAAAAACTATATACGATTAAGTTAGAATGATATTAGTATGTATGCAAAATTTCAGCTCGATCGAAAGAAAATTGTGGCCTGTGCCGTCGGTCCAAACACACAAAAATAAAAACACACCAAAAAAAGAGAAAAAAAGAGAAAGTCTCCAAAAGTGCAGAATGGAGACGCTCGCTACGCTCGCTCAGTAATCATACACTAGACCCCAAAAGTCCACATTTTTTAAGGAAAGGTCACTAGGAAAACGCTCTGTGTAACGCGTTGATGAGCGAGCACCGACCCGCGCAACATCGCCAATCGAGCACGATCCATCTTTTCAATCAAAGATAACTAACTATACATCGTTACATGATTTTTATAGCAACTTTCCATAAACGTTCTGGAAACATTTAATAACAGGACAATGTGCCATAAATTTGATAGGTACTTCTCCATCAATCTCTGTGAACAGATATTCAAAACACTTATAGTAGAAATAAGTATACATTTTTTACCGATTGGGCTGGAATAATGTGTAAATATGAGATTTTACATCTAGTCAAAACGTTGCTTCTAATATAACTGTGAAACACGATCAATATTAAAGAAAAAAAATGAAGTCATACTTATACATAATATAATATGCATCCCTTATGAATTGTATTATATTCCACACAGTCAACAAGTATATGTTTTTCATTGAAACTCAGCAAAATTTATGACAGGTTACCTGTAGACATTAGAAATGAAAAACATGTATGTTCATTTAAAGCTCATTGTATTGTGTGGATAAAGCGACAATCAGTTGATGATGTTTTCTAAGTGTATAATATATGTGCTGTTGGTAACAAGTGTATCTGTAATGTTACTGGCTTAGTAAGCTAAATCCCCATAAAAAACACTCCGTGTAAAAATACCAGCCAAGTCTCTACAACTAAAAAAAATTATGAAATCTAAAAAATTCTGCACTGAAAAGTAGTGATATCAAAAAATGGTCCAAGTCAAAACTTTATTTGAATATCAAAAAATACTTGGCGCATCGTGTATACATAGTTTAGAAGTATAGACCAGATAGAAAATATACATCAAATATACATAATACATGTAGTATACATATTATGCCCTAAAAAAAAGATGCGCCAAGTATTTTTTGATTTTCAAATAAAGTTTTGACTTGGACCATTTTTTGATATCACTACTTTTCAGTGCAGAATTTTTTAGATTTCATAATTTTTTTTAGTTTTAGAGACTTGGCTGGTATTTTTACACGGAGTGTTTTTTATGGGGATATCACTCCTTTTTTTAGTTTATTCTTAGAACTTGTGACGTCAATTGAACAATTACTAAATCCATTAAAAATAGTCGCCATTGACAATTTGGTTTACTAATGAAAATCTGCGTATGGTACTATATATTTGCTTTAAATGATCTTTCATGAAGCATAGCAAAGGTTTCATTCCTATCAGTTAACCGAGTTCCGAGATATGGCAACACTTCGGTTTTCAAAATGGCTGCTGAACTTACTGCACTGCCACAAAGAATGTATATCTATAAATGATGTGTATCATTGTAAGTTTTCTGAATATGTATTCATTATATAGGAGTGGATTATAATAATTTTTAAATTTGAATGATGTAATTTCCGGTCTTATAAATAGGAAATTTCTAGTGTGACTGTTCCTATTTCATAGAGATGACCTTCCGAATCGTTTGGCGGTAGTTTCATACCGATCAGTCAACCAATTTTCAAGATATGACGTTACTTCCTGTTTCAAAATGGCTGCTGAAATCACTGACTCCTTGAATTATAATTTAAACATGATTACATTTTATTATAAGCTGTCTCAAATAGTATATTTATTGTATCAAAATGTAAATTTGTGAGATTTTTAAAATGTGTGACGTCATTTCCGGTTTCGGTATGGGAAACTGCAAATATTATTGATGATAATAGATAAAGTTGACCGTCTAAATTGTTTAGCGCTGGTTTCGTTCAAATCTATTTAGCCGTTATTGACATATGATGTCACTTCCGGTTTCAAAATGGCGGCTTCCGGTTGGTTTTATAATAAGTCAAATGAGATATCAAAAGTACATACGTTACATAAATAACAAAATAATCGGATCAAATTTGTTGCCGAAATGCCAATCGATGTATTTCAAATTTCATGACGTCATTTCCGGTTTCGTTAACATAAATTATAGTCTGTTGCTATTGATAATCCATATAGTTTACCGTCTGAATCGTTTGGCGCAAATTTCGTTCCGATCGGTATAGCCGTTGTCGAGATATGACGTCACTTCCGGTTTCAAAATGGCGGCACAAAAAATTAATGGGGTGAAGGTTAAATCAGACGCCAAAAGTGCACACGTGGTAAAAATGTGAGATCAATCGGTTCAGCCGTTTTGGCTGTGGCCATGTTACCGGATTTGAATTCCAGGAGACTACTACTACTACTACTGAGATTATTATTATTATGAAAACCGCCCTAAAACACTGTTTTCACGGCCCTCTAACGCGCAAAGGGCGTAACCTATTGTTCCCAAATTTGGTATATGTTGTAGGGTGGGCCATAGCTCGAAATTAAGATATATCGCAACAATGTGAGATTTTTCAATTTTAAGATCCAGTAGGCCGAAAATGCCACTTTGATGCTTACAGTAAAAGTGGGTTTGTCCAGCCTTTATATGAGAGTGTGCACGCGCCGTACGACTTGGCAGGCGTGGAGCGACCGCTCCACTAGATAAAATCTATAAATACAAATACAAATACACTTTGGTACATAAATAAAACAATCCGGAAAGCGGTGGAATTTCCCGATACACCATCAATTCTGACAGTTACAAACATTGAAAATGTCAATAAGTGCATAAGTTATCTAATGATTGGGCTGAAAACTTGTAAAATATGAGAAAATAATAGACTTAATGTTCATGCAAAATATGAACTTAATCGGAAGATTTTGATTTTCGACCAATCGGGAGATAATTTTATTTTTGAACCAATCAAATGACAGCTCTCAAAAACTTTACATGATTAAGTTAGAATGATATTAGTATGTGTGCAAAATTTCAGCTCGATCGAATGAAAATTGTGGCCTGTGCCGTCGGTCCAAACACACAAAAAAACACACACAAAAAAAACAGAGAAAGTGTCCAAAAGTGCAGAATAGAGACGCTCGCTACGCTCGCTCAATAATTTTTAAAAATTATGGTACTCATATGTACAGAATAGAAATATAATTTTTTTATTTTTTTTTATCTTTTCATATGCATTGTTGAAAAATTTTAACAATGGAAAAATAGACCCATTTTTAAAAAATCATAACAATAACAGGAATGAAGATAGATTATTCAAATATTTTTTTAATTGTTTATAATGAAGTAACTTAGGGTATGAACCTCTAGAAAGAATGTGGGACTATTAGTTTTCATACAACAATTAACTAAGTTCAAATTTAATTTTTTTTAATTAAAAATTATTATACAATAATATTATATTAAAAATTATCCAACAATGCAATAACAGTGATGGTGGTTCATACCCTGGTTTATAAAATTATAATTATTTTAAAAAAGAGAGTATCAAAATCGCTCAACTAGAAGTATTTATTTTATTTTTTTAAAGTTGCAATTATTTCCATGATTGATGTTTTGAGAAATGAGCATTTAAACTTTGCCCAAGAACCACAAAATAGTGTACGCCTTCCTCACAAATTAATTATTAAAAAAAAATTTAGTGGAGTTGTAACAAATTTGTTAATAGGAATAGTGAGCCTAATAATTATAGATAATTTGACATTAGTAATATTTTTTTTTCATAAAATTTAGTGTATGATAGTACCTTAAGAATGGCAATCTATATACTTTGGTACATACAGCAAAACGG
Source organism: Leuctra nigra (assembly GCA_934045905.1). Lineage (NCBI taxonomy): Eukaryota > Metazoa > Arthropoda > Insecta > Plecoptera > Leuctridae > Leuctra > Leuctra nigra. Next base: position 29,380,202 of record OW203767.1, on the reverse strand, counting down.
ATTCAATTGTGCAGATGGAAAACAATCATTTCGATACTTCTCGTATAGAAATAAGACGTATCAAAGTGATATCCAACTGGTATCAGCATAGTATCATAGGCCTTTTCACTAGTATTTATATGGTATCGCAAGGTATCCACTAGTATCCTTCGAAAATTACGGGCACGTCTTTGCTAGTATCCCCGTGGTATCACCATAGAGGTTCTTTCCTCTATGGTATCACTTAATGATACGTCCAGGCTATCATAGCCACTTCGTATTGTATACGTATCCTGAAGGTATCTTACAAGTTACAAGTGACTACCAATGGATACCACCCAGATATGAAAGTGATACGTAACACTCTCAAGGTACATAGAAGATAGCCATTGACTGCTATTGTGATACCAGTTCGCTATGATATAATTTACATATCCTTGATGTATTTTCTTGGTGTCCGCTTGACGATCCTGTCGATACATGTATGATACGTAATGGCTATTACAAGTATCGAAAAGGTGGCTCAAACCTATCCTCAAGATACCTAGAAGATAGCCATTGACTACCATTGTGATACCAGTTCGCTATGATATAATTTACATATCCTTGATGTATTTACTTGGTGTCCGCTTGACGATCATGTCGATACATGTGTGATATGTGATGGCTATTATAATTATTAGTATCGAAGAGGGGTCTCAAACCTATCCTCAAGGTACCTAGACGAGGTACCAAAAGCGTCAAATGGAGTGACATCCAACATTCCACTTGCTTTTTGGGCGATAACCGCATTAAAACGCGTAAACATCCTTTGTCTAGGGCTAAAGAAAGAGAATCAAATACAAACCTACCAATGGAAAGGAATCAGATTCTGATTTTTGCAATTTGTTTTGAACAGTAAAAAAAGAGAACGAATGGTCTGTGGACGCGGTAACTAAAATTTGTTGCCTAATTTTGAGACGAAAAAATGTTGACTTTTTTTAAAAATCGAGCACTTACATTTTCTAATAATTTTTTTCCACGTAATTTCACGTCATAGGTACTCAGTTTTTTTAAATTTTATCTACATTTCTGTTTCAAATTGCCGAAATAAACTTTTAACATAGTTTTTTTGGCCGCCAATTTGAGATTTTGAATCGCGGTCTCCGGATTCGAAATCACGAAAAAAAATCGAGTCAGATTTTGGAAATTCAGGTCTCTAACCCAAAATTTTATAGAATGCAACATAACGATTTTGAGGAAATAATTCTGAGGTACACCCTTCTAGCCGTCCTTCGTCTTGATCTCCGATCTGTTGATCTAGTAAAAAAGCGTTTAAATCCCTCAATTTGGTTAAATTACATCGCAAATAGACTGTACCTATCGCAAATGTATTCAGGATCAACAACTATTCTCCTATGGAGTCCTGTCAAAAATGCCACGTTTCACACGAATTTGTCCGTTTTTCTATGACTTTTACAGGTGGGGAACTTACTTGTCTAATTGTCATTCCTTTCCACTCCAAAAGGCACCCATCGTACTCTGCACATTTGTCTGCGTCTTTCAAGCTACTGAGTTTTTTTTTAAATAATTTTTGAAGCATTTGTAGGAAAACAAGTTCAATTCAAAATTTCCCCATTTTCTCGCAAACGCACGTGAAAACAAAAAGACAAAATAATCGGCCGTAAAATGGCCGTCCCGATGCTTTTTTCCGGGGTCGATACGATGAAAATTGTCACTTTTGCTTTTCTGGAAAACCTTATGCATTGGATCTTATGGACAATAAATTTGGCGGGAATCTTTTTTACGCTACCACATACAGACGAAAAGAGCTACCGAGCTCTGGTGTTCTCTTTTCGATTCCCCATAGTCCCCTCTAACTGATTACATGTTCAAAATATTCATTTCGTCTCGTAAAAGTACCAAAAGCGTCAAATGGAGTGGCATCCAAAATTCATCTTGCTTGATGGTCGATAACCGCGTTAATCACGGCCTGTGGATGAAATATTTAAATTCCGCTCGGTGCAAATTCTTTGTCTAGGTCTATAGAAAGAGAATAAATTGTCTGTGGACGCGGCAACTCAAAAATTTGACCAAATTTTGAGACGGAAAATGTTATATTTTTTTTAAATCGAGCACTTAAATTTTCTAGTATTTTTTTAAATTTTTTTCACGTAATTTCTCGACATATTCGGTACTCTGTTTTATAATTTTCTCTAAATTTCTTTCTCAAATAGCCAAAATAAACTTTTGACATCGTTTTTTTGGTCGCCATTTTGAAATTTTCAATCGCCGTCACCGTCTTCGAAATCTACGAAAAAAAACAAGTCAGATTTTGGAAATTTAGGTCTTTACCCCAAAATTTGACAGAGTATGCAACATAACGATTTTGAGGAAATAATCCTTAGTTACCCCTACTGGCCGTCCTCCGTCTTGATCTCCGATCTGTTGATCTAGTAAAAAATGCGTTTAAATCCCTTAATTTCGTTAAATTACATCGCAAATAGACTGTACCTATCGCAAATGTCTTCAGGATCAAATGTTTTCTTTGGATACTTGTCGAAATGTCACGTGTTCACACGAATTTAGCCGTTTTTCTAACTTAATTACTTTTCCAGGTGGAAAACTTGTCTCATTTTCATTCCTTTCAATTCCAAAAGGCACCCATCGTAATCTGCACATTTTTCCGCGTCTTTCGTACTGGTCGTCTTTTTGAAATAATTTTCGAAGCATTTATTTTTGGAGGAAAACAGGTTCATTTCAAATTTGACCAATTTTCTCGCAAACACACATCAAAACAAAAACGACTTAAAATCGGACGTAAAATGGTAGTCTCGATGCTTTTTTCCGGGGTCGATCCGATGAAAATTGACACGTTTGCTTTTTGAAAATTCATGGGTTTAGAAGTTAAAGTCTCACCCAGACGGTTTACGTTTCGCGCGCCGTGCCGCGGTGGATAATGCGCAGGCGCACGCTACGATTAATAGATACCAACTTACCATATTTCACCCCACTTCGAATTGCAATATCTCTTAATACTAAAGCGGCTGCTATATTCAATAATGAAACAAGTAAATACAAAAGAATATTAATTTTATTAAACCGCATGTTCTGAATTATTTATTCCAACTACCACTAATGCATAATCTGCCAATGCTAGTTGTAGGTATAGTTTGCAGCAAAATCGGTGCCGTCAAGTCAATGCCAAAATGCCGTCCTTCCTGACTGGGGGTTTTTCGTGGTTTTCCCTCAGTCGAAAGGCAAATGCTGGGAAGGTACCCTACTTATTGGCCACGACCGCCTCCTTCCCACCTTCCATCCTTTCCTACTCTTCACCATCATCTCCCAATCATCAACATAATCATTCATCCGTCGCCATTAGCCTCGCTGCAAAACAGTGCGACGTTAAGCCCCAGACAAAAAAAATCATCCATTCCCACCAAGTAACTTCATATAACAAGTCAATTTTCTGGTTTATTCTGTTTTTCAACTGTAGCTTCAAGAACGTCTAACTTTTTCCTATTCAACAAAAATGTTTGAAACTTGCACATATTAAATGTTGGTATGTTTTCTACAATTAGGTAAACATTTAATAGTACCCTACCTTTAATAGTTTTGATGTAGTGATTTCTGAAAATTGCACACATTACATTTGCATCTGCTTTCTATTAAGTGTGAAAGTTTCAGCTTTTTATCTGTTTTGTCGGAGTGACCTCACAAACAGGGGGATTTTTTTGCACCACCCGGTAGGTATCTATTTTTTACTCTAGTATTATAAAATCCCAGAAAAAACACTCCGTGTAAAAATACCAGCCAAGTCTCTTTAACTATAAAAAAAAATAGAAGAAATCTAAAAATTCAGCACTGAAAAGGAGTGATATCAAAAAAGGAGCCAAGTCAACGAACTTTCCAAATTTTAATCGTACCATTGAAATAAAAATATCAACCCCCGAGAAATACTTAAAAAAAGGACTTGGCGCATCGTTTTTTTAAAGACACTTTTCTATCCTAAAAGTATAGGAAGAACTCTACAAGTATATTTTCCTGAGTATATCACATTCATTATCGACGAATCATACTACGTTTTAATATAACTAGTACTCTTACCTACTGGCAGTTTTGGTATTTTGTCAATATTCAGAGGAAATAAACGGATAAACGAATAACGAATAAACGGAAGCGGCCTAGTCTATTCGTTATTGCCACTATTTCTAGGGTCATATTAATCAATCATACTTCTCAATATCGTGACTGAGGGAAATAGCGAAAGCGCTCATTACAAGAAGGCCGTCAATGAGATTTGTATAAGTGACTAGTGCACTGAGCCATGCTGCTCAAATAATTACTGACTAGATTTTTATCTAAAGTAATACGTTATGTAATTTATGAATTTTTTTGGTATAAAATGTTGCTGTTTATTGCTTGTAAGACAATGCTATGTTTCTTTGCGTACTTATATTTAAATTTAAAATATTTTACAGAATGTTCAATATTTAATTTGAAAGTTTTGTCCCAATTTTTCTAGGCATTTCTGAACTACGTAGTATGTGAGTGGCTTAAGCTTAAGAATAGAAAAATGTCTTTAAAAAAACGATGCGCCAAGTCCTTTTTTTAAGTATTTCTCGGGGGTTGATATTTTTATTTCAATGGTACGATTAAAATTTGGAAAATTCGTTGACTTGGCTCCTTTTTTGATATCACTCCTTTTCAGTGCTGAATTTTTAGATTTCTTCTATTTTTTTTTATAGTTAAAGAGACTTGGCTGGTATTTTTACACGGAGTGTTTTTTCTGGGATATCACTTCTTTTGTTAGTTTATTCATACAGCTTGTAGCACATGTCCGAGCAGGGACTAATTTCTTTAAAAAAATACGCCTCAACCGATTTGGTTACTATGAAAAGTTGCGTTTGGTATAAGATGAAAATGATTATCCAAGAAGAATAGCTTAAGTTTCGTTATAATCGATCCAGCCGTTTTCGATACATGACGTCACTTCCGGTTTTGAAATAGCGGCCGAATTCCGGTATAGGTAATAAGAAAACAATCTAGTTTTATCTAGTTGATACCTTCATGAACGACCATCTGAATTCCTAATCCCTATATTTCCGTAAAATCGGTCATGCCGTTTGTAATATATGACGTCACTTCCGGTTTCATTTAGTGGTTCCTGCCGCCATTTCCGGTACCATTAATTTATTTATTCATTTTTCACAATTGATTTTTCAAATAAATAGCAGAATGAATACGCAGGAGCTAGTTCAGTTGCAATCGGTACAGGCGTTTTAGATATATGACGTCACTTCCGGTTTCAGGAATGGCGGCCGAGAACACTGCTACCTTGAATATATAAATTGTATTGTCTATGTTACAATGTAAGTTAATTATGTACGTATTTTAAGTATAATTTGTTGAAATAAGTTAAATATTGCGTATTTATGACGTCACTTCCGGTTTAGAAAATAAGAAAATAATATTTTTTTTATTGATACTTCATATAGATGACCATCTAAATCGAATGGCGCTAATTTCGTTCTAATCGGTCCAGACGTTTTTGAGTTATGATGTCACTTCCGGTTTCAAAATGGCGGCTTCCGGTTGGTTTTATAAAAAGGCACCTCAGACGCCAAAAGTGCACATGTGGTAAAAATTTCAGGTCGATCGGTTCAGCCGTTTAGGCTGTGGCGGTGATAGCGACGTTTCGTGATATCATCAGAATCATCATCATCTTCAGAATCAGAAAGTGGTGTAATTTCACTGTTTTCTCGGTCCTCTAGCGCGCAAATGGCATAACCTATTGTTCCCAAATTTGGTATATGTAGTGGGGTGGGCCATAGCTCGAAATTAAGATATTTCGCAACAATGTGAGATTTACCAATTTTGAGATCCAGTAGGCCGAAAATGCCATGTTGTTGCTTACAGTAAAAGTGTTTGGTCTGCTCCTCAGTTTATTAGGCATTTACGGTATGTTGAGTGACTGTGAGTGTATAGTACGACTTGGCTGGGTGGAGCGACCGCTCCACTAGATGTTTGATAATAAGAAGATATTGCAATTTCTAAATCAAAATCCATGTCATTGCGAGACGACACCCCCTCAGTTGTTTTATTGTTTCTATTATGCAAATAGCTCTTCAAGAGAGCCTTGGAAACAAAATTGACAGCTATCATTGTACGATCAAAATATCATTAGTACACTTCTAATGAAGTACACTTGTTCAATCAATGATATCTGTTATAAATATTGTATATAATTTAATATTAATTTTGTAATAAATATTACAAATATCATCAATAGAACCGAATATTGACAAACAATTGCGGAGATCTTTTAGGGGATCTTATTTAAAATATCAAGTTTGTGACTGAAATTCAATAGTATTACAAATATGAAAAGTACATAGTTAACAAATAGCATATTATTTGTCATAAGCCGGGTATTTGTAATATAAGCGAACCTAAGCGACTCACTATTATGAGTCACTTTCTTCTCCTTTTTTGTCTGGGGCTTAACGTCGCACTGTTTTGCAGCGAGGCTAATGGCGACGGATGAATGATTATGATGACGATTGGGAGATGATGGTGAAGAGTAGGAAAGGATGGAAGGTGGGAAGGAGGCGGTCGTGTCCTATTAGTAGGGTACCTTCCCAGCATTTGCCTGTCGACTGAGGGAATACCATGAAAAACCCCCAGTCAGGAAGGACGGCCGCGGGAATCGAACCCAGAGCGTTAACCACTCACCCAACCTGTTCCGTACTTTCTTCTCCTCTTGAAATTCCACTATTTCTGGTAAGGGGAGGGGCGTGATATGTAGTCTTTAGGTGATACGCCAAGGTAGCGTTAGGTATTACGCCGGTACACCGTTATGGTTAGGGTTTATTTTATTATTTTTGAAGATGTAGTTAATAGTAGGTATTTATTGTTTATGAGAGTTTTAACATGCAGTCTTACTTCCAATCTTTTCAAAGGCTGAGCAAATTATTTGTGGACCGATGAAATGTCTGCTTGATTGTAGAAAGAGATTGGTTGGTTGATAATTGAAATTATGTTTATGAAATATTTATTTCATTTGTATCAGATACAATGTGTTAGGTTTGTGTTAGGTAAGCAATGTGCTAGAAGAAATAAGCTCTTTTATACGGAACGGCAAGTAACTGTTTGGATAATGTTTCTTAAATTATGTTTGCTCATATTAGCACTTAGATAATGGCCTATTTTGTGGTTTGAATCTCTGTATTTTTTATTTATAATAATTCCATAATACCTACGTACCTAAATACTGAAATAAATACACATGAGTGTGTATCATGTTGCAATGACTTGCAATAACTGTTGCAATAACTTGCAATGAGAAGCAAATTCAGCTATTTTTTATATAATTTAGTGGATCGTGCTTCTAGATTTCAGTTGTTTTAGGTATATTATTGCCGGCTTTTAAGGAATTATGGTTCGAGGTTTTGCACGTATCCGTGCTCGCTTATCAACGCGTTACACATTATACCTAACATTATTTAAATTAATCGCTTTGTTCACAAATTTGAAACTTACAGATCTTATTTTCTTAATTATTGAATTTTCAGTTAATTCTATACGTACTTTACGAATTCGGAATATTGTATTGTTTCATTAATTATTATGCAATAGAATTAGTGCGAACATATTTTAAATTACTCTACATGATGTGCAACAATACAATTTGCAAGTCACCATAAATTAAAATGCATTTTCATTTGAAGGCTATAATCGAACATTGTGCAGGCAACAAAAGATGTAACCTCTGGCTTCAATGTTTAATTTCATCAATCACAAAGATGATAAGTCATTTAATCAGCAGCGGAAAAAGTGAAGGCTGGAGCAAAGAAAGCATAGTTTTTGTAACATCACAAATAATATTTATTCACAAGAAGACGTGTATTTATAATTTTGAAATGGTGCCAAATGTAACAGATAACAATTGACTATCACATGGTCCTGCAGGATGACAATGAGAGGTTTGGCAACGGTGCAGATCTAGACGGCCTTGTAGATGCGAGTGCAGACGATGTCGTCCACAGTCAGGGTCTGAGGAAACAGAAGAACATTGTCAAGACAATCGCACAAGTCACGTCATGTTATTTCTCATGGTGTCGCAGTCTACTGGCGACGGTGCAGATCTAGACGGCCTTGTAGATGCGAGTGCAGACGATGTCGTCCACAGTCAGGGTCTGAGGAAACAGAAGAACATTGTCAAGACAATCGCACAAGTCACGTCATGTTATTTCTCATGATGTCCCAGTCTACTGGCGACGGTGCAGATCTAGACGGCCTTGTAGATGCGAGTGCAGACGATGTCGTCCACAGTCAGGGTCTGAGGAAACAGAAGAACATCGTCAAGACAATCGCACAAGTCACGTCATGTTATTTCTCATGATGTCCCAGTCTACTGGCGACGGTGCAGATCTAGACGGCCTTGTAGATGCGAGTGCAGACGATGTCGTCCACAGTCAGGGTCTGAGGAAACAGAAGAACATCGTCAAGACAATCGCACAAGTCACGTCATGTTATTTCTCATGGTGTCGCAGTCTACTGGCGACGGTGCAGATCTAGACGGCCTTGTAGATGCGAGTGCAGACGATGTCGTCCACAGTCAGGGTCTGAGGAAACAGAAGAACATCGTCAAGACAATCGCACAAGTCACGTCATGTTATTTCTCATGATGTCCCAGTCTACTGGCGACGGTGCAGATCTAGACGGCCATGTAGATGCGAGTGCAGACGATGTCGTCCACAGTCAGGGTCTGAGGAAACAGAAGAACATCGTCAAGACAATCGCACAAGTCACGTCATGTTATTTCTCATGATGTCCCAGTCTACTGGCGACGGTGCAGATCTAGACGGCCTTGTAGATGCGAGTGCAGACGATATCGTCCACAGTCAGGGTCTGAGGAAACAGAAGAACATCGTCAAGACAATCGCACAAGTCACGTCATGTTATTTCTCATGGTGTCGCAGTCTACTGGCGACGGTGCAGATCTAGACGGCCTTGTAGATGCGAGTGCAGACGATGTCGTCCACAGTCAGGGTCTGAGGAAACAGAAGAACATCGTCAAGACAATCGCACAAGTCACGTCATGTTATTTCTCATGATGTCCCAGTCTACTGGCGACGGTGCAGATCTAGACGGCCTTGTAGATGCGAGTGCAGACGATGTCGTCCACAGTCAGGGTCTGAGGAAACAGAAGAACATCGTCAAGACAATCGCACAAGTCACGTCATGTTATTTCTCATGATGTCCCAGTCTACTGGCGACGGTGCAGATCTAGACGGCCTTGTAGATGCGAGTGCAGACGATGTCGTCCACAGTCAGGGTCTGAGGAAACAGAAGAACATCGTCAAGACAATCGCACAAGTCACGTCATGTTATTTCTCATGGTGTCGCAGTCTACTGGCGACGGTGCAGATCTAGACGGCCTTGTAGATGCGAGTGCAGACGATGTCGTCCACAGTCAGGGTCTGAGGAAACAGAAGAACATCGTCAAGACAATCGCACAAGTCACGTCATGTTATTTCTCATGATGTCCCAGTCTACTGGCGACGGTGCAGATCTAGACGGCCTTGTAGATGCGAGTGCAGACGAAGTCGTCCACAGTCAGGGTCTGAGGAAACAGAAGAACATCGTCAAGACAATCGCACAAGTCACGTCATGTTATTTCTCATGATGTCCCAGTCTACTGGCGACGGTGCAGATCTAGACGGCCTTGTAGATGCGAGTGCAGACGATGTCGTCCACAGTCAGGGTCTGAGGAAACAGAAGAACATTGTCAAGACAATCGCACAAGTCACGTCATGTTATTTCTCATGGTGTAGCAGTCTACTGGCGACGGTGCAGATCTAGACGGCCTTGTAGATGCGAGTGCAGACGATGTCGTCCACAGTCAGGGTCTGAGGAAACAGAAGAACATCGTCAAGACAATCGCACAAGTCACGTCATGTTATTTCTCATGGTGTCGCAGTCTACTGGCGACGGTGCAGATCTAGACGGCCTTGTAGATGCGAGTGCAGACGATGTCGTCCACAGTCAGGGTCTGAGGAAACAGAAGAACATCGTCAAGACAATCGCACAAGTCACGTCATGTTATTTCTCATGGTGTCCCAGTCTACTGGCGACGGTGCAGATCTAGACGGCCTTGTAGATGCGAGTGCAGACGATGTCGTCCACAGTCAGGGTCTGAGGAAACAGAAGAACATTGTCAAGACAATCGCACAAGTCACGTCATGTTATTTCTCATGGTGTCCCAGTCTACTGGCGACGGTGCAGATCTAGACGGCCTTGTAGATGCGAGTGCAGACGATGTCGTCCACAGTCAGGGTCTGAGGAAACAGAAGAACATTGTCAAGACAATCGCACAAGTCACGTCATGTTATTTCTCATGGTGTCCCAGTCTACTGGCGACGGTGCAGATCTAGACGGCCTTGTAGATGCGAGTGCAGACGATGTCGTCCACAGTCAGGGTCTGAGGAAACAGAAGAACATCGTCAAGACAATCGCACAAGTCTCGTCATGTTATTTCTCATGGTGTCGCAGTCTACTGGCGACGGTGCAGATCTAGACGGCCTTGTAGATGCGAGTGCAGACGATGTCGTCCACAGTCAGGGTCTGAGGAAACAGAAGAACATTGTCAAGACAATCGCACAAGTCACGTCATGTTATTTCTCATGGTGTCCCAGTCTACTGGCGACGGTGCAGATCTAGACGGCCTTGTAGATGCGAGTGCAGACGATGTCGTCCACAGTCAGGGTCTGAGGAAACAGAAGAACATCGTCAAGACAATCGCACAAGTCACGTCATGTTATTTCTCATGGTGTCGCAGTCTACTGGCGACGGTGCAGATCTAGACGGCCTTGTAGATGCGAGTGCAGACGATGTCGTCCACAGTCAGGGTCTGAGGAAACAGAAGAACATCGTCAAGACAATCGCACAAGTCACGTCATGTTATTTCTCATGATGCAAATGAATGATTTACGCTTTGTTTGGCCTCTTCAGAGGAAAGTGAACGCTTTGCACCCTAAGCGTTCAGAGATATTTTGTTATTTCTACAATGATCGTATGTTCACGATTCTAATAAGTCGAGAAATAATTCAAATTGGAAAATTCAAAAATTTTACCTTTTAGTGTTCCTAAAATTCACATAAGTTCTCAGTTGGGCAATTCTTGGGTTTCACGTTTTGAAACCATTTGCGCGTTGCAACTTTTCGCTTAGCCTTCAACCTTTTTACGATGAAAACGTATATGGTTTCAAAACGTAAATCTCATGAATTACAAAAAATAATTCTGGGGCAATGCGACTAGACTTTTAAATTCCCAATTCCACTGGAATTCGATTCCATGCAATGTTAAAGCCGTAACCGGATTCCATCAAAATGGAATTGGGAAAACATTCTATAGAATAGTCTTCCGGATGACGTGAACACTCACCATCTTGACTTCCGTGTCGCTGAACGCCCTCGTGATGGCCGCCTCCTTGTCGCCGCTCTTCTCCAACTCGAACAACTTGTTCCCATTGGTCGTGAACGTCGTCTTCGCCCTCCTGCCGTCGGCCGTCTCCACGTCGATCTCCTGGCCCATCTTGAACGTCGTCGCCGTGTTCTTGAAGGTCGACGACGACTTGAGAGTATACTCGGCGCCGTTGACGAGCAGCTCGATGACGGGGCTGACAGCGTTGCCCATCTTGCGCGTCACCAGACCCACGCCTGTGACAGAGAGAGAGGGTGGAGTACATGTGGCAACGTGGCTTTCATGAGACAGTGTTGCCCATCTTGCGCGTCAGCAGAACCACGCCTGTGACAGAGAGAGAGAGGATGGAGTACATGTGGCAACGTGGCGGGAGACAGTGTTGAACATTGGCTATCATCCTAGGATTGGCGAGTTCTTTGGACTCGGGAACTGTAAAAAATATACTATGGACAGAGCGCTAGATTATGTCATTATGAATTTTGAACCATACTTTTGCGATTTTGAGTTTTCGATAGTATGTATCGACAGTATGTGTGTTTATAGACAATGAGGGAAATTTGCCCTACAAATTGGGAATGCTCATAAATTCATTTGTCACTTCATCAACACAATATTATGGACGTGCATGTATTAATTTTAGTCTCACAAGATGATTCTTTAACAAATCATAATTTTTGTCTTTTGACTACTTTTTGACAGAAAAGTGAATCGAATACGCTGTCCAAGGCGTGAGTTATCAAATTACTTCCCATTCCTATTCGTCATAAGAAATCCCCGTGTTTCTGTCGACGGCGTGATGACAGGAATAAAGCCGGACTATTGATTGGCAATACCTTGTCGGCGTCTCACTGCCCCTCCCCGCCATCATCCCTAATGCTCCCTTGACACAGCAGCGAACAAGCCAGACCATGAGGCGTCTCACTGCCCCTCCCCCGCCATCATCCCTAATGCTCCCTTGACACAGCAGCGAACAAGCCAGACCATGAGGCGTCTCACTGCCCCTCCCCCGCCATCATCCCTAATGCTCCCTTGACACAGCAGCGAACAAGCCAGACCATGAGGCGTCTCACTGCCCCTCCCCCGCCATCATCCCTAATGCTCCCTTGACACAGCAGCGAACAAGCCAGACCATGAGGCGTCTCACTGCCCCTCCCCCGCCATCATCCCTAATGCTCCCTTGACACAGCAGCGAACAAGCCAGACCATGAGGTGTCTCACTGCCCCTCCCCCGCCATCATCCCTAATGCTCCCTTGACACAGCAGCGAACAAGCCAGACCATGAGGCGTCTCACTGCCCCTCCCCCGCCATCATCCCTAATGCTCCCTTGACACAGCAGCGAACAAGCCAGACCATGAGGCGTCTCACTGCCCCTCCCCCGCCATCATCCCTAATGCTCCCTTGACACAGCAGCGAACAAGCCAGACCATGAGGCGTCTCACTGCCCCTCCCCCGCCATCATCCCTAATGCTCCCTTGACACAGCAGCGAACAAGCCAGACCATGAGGCGTCTCACTGCCCCTCCCCCGCCATCATCCCTAATGCTCCCTTGACACAGCAGCGAACAAGCCAGACCATGAGGCGTCTCACTGCCCCTCCCCCGCCATCATCCCTAATGCTCCCTTGACACAGCAGCGAACAAGCCAGACCATGAGGCGTCTCACTGCCCCTCCCCCGCCATCATCCCTAATGCTCCCTTGACACAGCAGCGAACAAGCCAGACCATGAGGCGTCTCACTGCCCCTCCCCCGCCATCATCCCTAATGCTCCCTTGACACAGCAGCGAACAAGCCAGACCATGAGGCGTCTCACTGCCCCTCCCCCGCCATCATCCCTAATGCTCCCTTGACACAGCAGCGAACAAGCCAGACCATGAGGCGTCTCACTGCCCCTCCCCCGCCATCATCCCTAATGCTCCCTTGACACAGCAGCGAACAAGCCAGACCATGAGGCGTCTCACTGCCCCTCCCCCGCCATCATCCCTAATGCTCCCTTGACACAGCAGCGAACAAGCCAGACCATGAGGCGTCTCACTGCCCCTCCCCCGCCATCATCCCTAATGCTCCCTTGACACAGCAGCGAACAAGCCAGACCATGAGGCGTCTCACTGCCCCTCCCCCGCCATCATCCCTAATGCTCCCTTGACACAGCAGCGAACAAGCCAGACCATGAGGCGTCTCACTGCCCCTCCCCCGCCATCATCCCTAATGCTCCCTTGACACAGCAGCGAACAAGCCAGACCATGAGGCGTCTCACTGCCCCTCCCCCGCCATCATCCCTAATGCTCCCTTGACACAGCAGCGAACAAGCCAGACCATGAGGTGACTCACAGCGAAATAAATACAAGTTAGAGAGCAATGTCAACACAACAGAACATTTCGCCTCGACCTTTCATTCCAGGGTGTCACTAACTCCGTGTTACTTGTTGATGAGCGAGCCAATTCGTAATGCATGCACGTATAAAATGTCCGTAAAATGTCAATAACTGTTGAAGATAACGACACATTTTTATGAAAATTGTCAAGAATACCCACAATGTTAGTCCCGACCATGTTAAGTTGATCGGTCAAACGGGATCCGCTTTTGATTTTCAAAAAATTACGGGATCCCTTCCAAAATAATTAAAAGAAACGTCGCGTCTGACATTGAAACCATTTAAAATAAACTTCGCGTCTGACTTTGAAACCATTTAAAAGAAACTTCGCGTCTGACTTTGAAACCATTTAAAAGAAACTTCGCGTCTCAATTTGAAACCATTTAAAATTAACGTCGCGTCTGACTTTGAAACATTTAAAAGAAACGTCGCGTCTGACTTTGAAACATTTAAAAGAAAAGTCGCGTCTGACTTTAAAACCATTTAAAAGAAACGTCGCGTCTGACTTTAAAACCATTTAAAAGAAACGTCGCGTCTGACTTTGAAACCATTTAAAAGAAACGTCGCGTCTAACCTTGCAAACTTAAAAAGAACGTCGCGTCTGACCTCGCATACTATTTTTTAAAATCGTCGCGTGACTTTGCGAACTATTGAATAGCATTGAGACTGAGCTACCGAGAAACGTCGCATCTGTTAACGACTGAAAAACTCCAGTGAATTCGCTTCACACCTTGTCGGGTGTTGGCAAATAGGCCCTTAAATAATCCCCATTCCTTTGAGTTTCGAGATCGCTGACGAGCTTCTTCCCTCGGGAAAGCAACACGGATCGCCGAGCTTGCGTTGGAAAATATTCATCCCTCTAATGAATAAATCCTACGTCGGCGCCGATAATGTTGTTAATGCCGTCATGCGTTGCCATTGCGCCAGGATAGACATGCGTGTGTGCTAATTAGAGTTATTCCACAGCAGAACACGGACAAAGAGGTTTAACCACTTTATACAATTGCAGCGGAATTAATTGCATTTAATCCTGGGCTGTGTTGTTAAAATAATATTCTATTTCATCAAAATGTGTTTGTAGTACAAAGTTAATTAATTGTCATCCAGCCATAGCATGAATGTCCTGATAAAAAAAAATCGTCGAATTAGGAAAGAGTTTAAAGCGAATAATATTGTGGTCCAGAAAAGAGACCAAGGTTAATTTGACTAAATTCTGATACGCACCACTGCCTCAAATTAGCTGGTACAAAGTAAACATTTGTAAACGTTGCGTAAAATAAACATCATTGAATTGATATGTTTAAAACATTTTGAATTGCAGATGTTAGGTAAGTAAACATTTTTATTTTCTTTCTAAATCGAATCATCTATTGTAGTTGTGTGATTGATGCTAAGAATGTGGACTTGAATTCCATGTATAGTTTGGTATCGGACTCTATACCTTATAGACTCTCATTGTTTATGTACAAAGGTCATGGAATATCGAGATTATTGACAATTGTTTTGGAAAAAGTAGACCAATACTTACATTACGTAGGACACTAATTCAATAATTATTCAGAAATGTAAATAAAAAATAAATAAGGCATCTATAGTGACTCGAAAGTCGAACCTATATATTTTGAGTATTTGAAAGATTATGAACTGAAGATAACTGGAATGACGAATGAAGGTCAGTCCCATTAGGTACAAATGAAGATTCTAGAATTTTCCTCGGGACTGAGGAAAACCACGGAAGAACTTCAGTCGGAAAGAACTACATTTAATCAAATAATTGTGGTTTTTCTACTAGAAAAGTATAACTTCGACTTGATGGTCTAGCGGCAAGGGTAAAATGTCAGGACGTGAGGATTGCACATAGCTCAAAACTATTATTACATTCTATCCTGCCATAGCAACTACTCCTTATCTTGACTACGATAAGATTATCTTCACGGGATATTATAGGCATTGCAATATTTTAATTTCAAATCTCATTTTGCTATGCAACACAATAATGAAATCACAGAGATAACAACATGAGCAGCGAAGCGCGTATCGCAGTGGAGTATAAAACAAATATCAAGAGAAACAGCCGCGTATGGGAATTAAATAATAATGAGCTAGACTTACCCAGCGCTTTCATGTACTCATCGAAGTTGGTGCTGGAATCCAACTTGTACTGTTTGCCGGCGAATGCCGATACATTGACCATGATGATATGATGTCTGATCGATGTGAAGATGAAATGAGCGAGGCATATATCAGCAGCTTGTATTTATACCCTCCGTGTCGGTGAGGGGCGGGGGTGGGGGTGGAGGAGAACCAGCATGTAACCTTCGAGCACTGAACTTTGGAGACATAAGTCAAATGTTGTCATTACTCAATGACATAATAGACTATCAGAGTGTATAATTACAATGATTCATTCACTATCGGTTCGGGGGCCGAGAAATCACAAGTGCACTTGAAAAATGTATCGTGATATAATTATATAACTAGGAAAACGCTCTGTGTAACACGTTGATAAGCGAGCACGGATACGTGCAACACCTCGAACCATAATCAATAATATACGTAAAACAATTGAAATCTAGAAGCACGATCCATTAAATTATATTAAAAAAAAAAAAAACACCGATGGCTGCCACCTTAGCGCGGTGGTGGGGTTTGCGTTGGCCAATGATCCATTGCAGCTACGCCGGCGAGCATATGCTCATGTGTAAGGGTTACCCATGCCGGACAGATCAGTGGTGAGGCCCAGACCAAGAGCAGCCAGGGTCGGCCTAACCATGCCCTCCCTTGAATTTGCGGTCCCCTCGGGCCGGCCTCCCCCCTCGAGATTTTGATCCCACTGAAATCGGGTTCAGCCGGCCCGAATCCTCACACCCCCCGGTCCGTCCCCATTCCGGCCTGGCCTTCCCACTAGTGCTGGACTCCCCCGGATCGGGCCCGTTAGGTCGACCCCCTCCCCTTGCCCTCCAATTATGATCAACAAAATTAAATATAACAATTAATGTGCGCAATATAACCTCGTCGTTGACGCGCCATTAAACCCTAATAATCTAATCTAATCTAATCTATTAAAAAAATGAATTTGCTTCTCATTGCAAGTAACACTACACTCATGTGTATTTATTGGAATATTTAGGTATTATGGATTAATACAAAATAAAAATACATAGATTCAATCCACAAAATAGACCATTATCTAAGTGCTAATATGAGCAAACCTAATTTAAGAAATATTATCCAAACAGACCGTTCCGTTTAATCTAGTGGAGCGGTCGCTCCACCCAGCCAAGTCGTACTGTACACTCACACTCACTCAACATACCGTAAATGCCTAATAAACTGAGGAGCAGACCAAACACTTTTACTGTAAGCAACAACATGGCATTTTCGGCCTACTGGATCTTAAAATTGGAAAATCTCACATTGTTGCGAAATATCTTAATTTCGAGCTACTAACCCCACTACTACTACGTATAAGTACCCCACTACTTATACCAAATTCGGGAACAACAGGTTATGCCATTTGCGAGCTAGAGGGCCGTGAAATACGTAAAATTACACCACTTTCTGATTCTGATGATGATGATGATGATGATGATGATATCAGGAAACGTTGCTATCACCGCCACAGCCTAAACGGCTGAGCCGATCAACCTAAAATTTTTACCACATGTGCACTTTTGGCGTCTGATGGTACCTTGCCCTTACAAATTTTTTGTGCCGCCATTTTGAAACCGGAAGTGACGTCATATCTCAAAAAAGGATTAACCTATCGGGACGAAACTAGCGCCAAACGATTCAGACGGACTTCTTTATAAAATATCAATAGTCGAAATAGAAATGTACTATTACCAAAACCGGAAATGACGTCATAAAAATGCAAAATCTAACAAAAATCATCTCTTAGAACAATAACTACATAATCAGAAGGCTTATAATGTTACATAACATTTATAGATACAAATTTTAGGTGGCAGTGATGTCAACCGCCATTTTGAAAACCGGAAGTGATGCCATAGCTCGAGAAGGGCTGGACCAATTGGAACGAAACTTTCGCTATACTTCATCATAGCATATTATTTACAGCATATACATAGTAACAAGCACAATTTTTCTTAACAATCAAATCACAAAGGCGTATTTTTTAAAGGAATTATAGTCTTTGGTGACACAATATATGTTACAAGTTGTAAGAATAAACTGAAAAAAGGAGTGATATCCCCATAAAAAAAACACTTCGTGTAAAAATACCAGCCAAGTCTCTTCAACTAAAAAAAAAATTGAAGAAATCTAAAAATTCAGCACTGAAATGTAGTGATATGAAAAATGGCCAAGTCAAAACTTTCAAAAAATACTTGGCGCATCGTTTTTTAGGGGATTATAGATATATTATATGTATAGATGAGTATATTTGATTTCCGGCCTACTTCTATACTATTTATATGCACGATGCGCCAAGTATTTTTTGAAAGTTTTGACTTGGCCATTTTTCATATCACTACATTTCAGTGCTGAATTTTTAGATTTCTTCAATTTTTTTTTAGTTGAAGAGACTTGGCTGGTATTTTTACACGAAGTGTTTTTTTTATGTAGAGCTTACCTAACACATTGCTTACCTAACATAAACCTAACTCGTTGGATCTATAAGAAACATATCGACTAAATAAATAAAATATTTTATAAAATTAATTTCAATTAACTACTAACCAAACTGTGTCTACAATCAAGCAGACTTGCCGGTCTACAAATAATTAGCTCAACCTTTAAAAGGATTTAAAGTAAGACTGCATGTTAAAACTCTTATAATAACCTATACCTACATTAATTACATCTTCTTCAAGAAAATAATATAAAACCTAAGTATAACCTAGCAGGTATTGCTATAACTATATATCATACCGTAAAACGTTATTCTAACAATAAAATAGATAGGCAGCTGCTTGCTTCCGAGCTGTTTTGAATGGGGCGCATCGAGCGGCCGCAACGGACTCCTCGAACCTACAATGCTATTTATATGGGAAAACATGTTTTTTTTTTTATTTATGGACGGATCTTTCTCAAAAACTATACAGGTCTAAGTTAGTATGAGATGAAGGTGTGTGCAAAATTTCAGATCGATACGTTGACCGGTGCGACGTGGGTTGAACCAGCAAAAAAAACAAAAAAAAAACAAACACACACACACACAGAGAAAGTGCCGCAAGAGTCAAGTGGAGACGCTCGCTCCGCTCGCTTAATTACAACTTATCTGTTTCCAATAGTGTGGCTGACTTTTAAGGATAATAAATTATTAATATCAGATTCATATCCAAAAACTAGTTATTTTAAGCTATTTTTATCAGCAAATGTAAGAACTAAATACATTTGTAATGCTAAAGGTATCGTACACGCAATCGAACTTTCTAATTAACTGAGGTATACATTAAATTATATATAATAAATACGGTAAATTAACTAACGCTTTGTCTGTGGCTTGAACTAGATTATTTTCAAAATTTAGGAAGCTGATTTGATCATTGATTTTAATTTTCGTTTTTATTTTGACGTTGTATAGTAGAAGTTGGGAAGGTTTTGTTGGTATCTGCATTTGATATGTGACGTCTAACCAAGAACAATAGTCAATAATGAGAATCTAAACGATATATGACGCTGTGTTACTGCTATGCTACGCAATGCTTCTAATAGCATAGTAAGCATTACTTTATGCTAATAGTCGTAAGCAGTGGCGTAACTACCGGGTGGCCATGGGCCGGCAAATGCCGGGCCGCGTATTTCCGTAGGCTAACTGAATTCGAGACACAGGTCTCGAATTCGTATAGACTTCGTAGTCGCATTTAGCAACTCCGTAGCCTAACTGATTTCGAGACCTATCCAAGTCTCGAATTCGTATAGACTTCCGAGTGAGATTTTCCAACTCCGCAGCCTAACTGATTTCGAGACTTGCACATGTCTTCAATTCGCACGCTTGATATGAAATACGGGATACTTCAAATTTAAATGTCGAATTCACGCGTACTACTAATTATTTTCTTTCTATCAACTAATAGCAACACATAGTTCATTAATTAGCAAAAAGGGATAGGTAATACTATTTCCCTATCCAATAATAATCACCTGGTAATTATTGCATAATTGCATAATATCTATTCATTTTAAATACATTTTTTTTATTGAAATAAATACACAAGATAAATACACTTTACAAAATAATACACCCTGGTCCACAAAGCCATGAATGGCTTGAATGTGGAAGTAACAAAGTAAGTAACTAGGAAAACGCTCAGTGTAACGCGTTGATGAGCGAGCACGGACACGCGCAAAACCTCG